>OY723392.1:38825144-38998961 GCA_963210295.1 Ophion ellenae
CCAGACGAAATTTTACTATTTATATTTTTTTTATATTTTATATATATATACACATAGTATATATGCCCTTTTACACCCTTGAGGGTGTGATTTATTTCGCGTGTAAAGTGAGCAGAAAAGCCGGCGTAGAGCGAGAGAGTTCCAGGGCGAAGCGTATCCGGAACCCCCGAGGATCGCGGGCTAGAGCAACCCACATCTCACGACACACCCTTTCTTGTTCCCGCGCGCGAGTGGAGTACGTGCGTGTGTGTTGCGTGTACTCGTGCGGGGGAAAATAACTGCAGTAGTAGTCGCAATATAAGCAGACGGGAACGTAGTACGGATCTACCCCCCTCCCCTCGTCGCTTACTCACTTATTTGCTCTCTCTCTCTCTCTCGGTCTCTATATATCTCTCTCTCTGTCTCGCTCTACGAGCTTGCCCCTGCGACCTTCACCCAAGCCCGGAGCCGAACCCTTTCGGCTCTCTCTTCAACCTGACGATTCTCCCGGCAGACGCGACAACGTGAAGCCGGCACGAGAAACGCTCGGCTGTCATTCGCGAACGTTTGCCTCGTTTTTCTTATTTTATATACCAAAGAAACGCACAAATTCGGAATAACTAAGTGGCTGAGACTGTACCTTTTTTTTAACTAGTCGATTTTAAATAGAGAAAAAAAAGGAACTTGTATAATTTGTGAATATATCGCGTGAGTGTGAGGAAGACATTTCTCGAAGTTTGAGTGAAAACAAGTTTGTTCGGATTTGGGACGATACAGATATATTTATATATAGATATATATATATATATATATATATAGACATTTAAATACAACAAAATGGGCGGATGTACATCAAAGGATACTGCTTCCGGTGACGAGTACGTATTTATTTTTCTCTTACTGTGGATGTTCTCGAATGGAAATTTCGTCGTACCCTTCCGGGTTAGGGATGGGCTACGTGCGAAAAAAATGAACTTCGAGTGACGTGGGTGACGACGATTGAAGTGTCTTTGAGTAATAATTTTTCTGAATTTTATAAAAATTAATAATTCTAAACGCCTCATTTTCTCGCAGTTTTTTAACTTAAGATGGAATTCATTTTTAATTGTAGGATTTGACATTTTTTATCTAAATATATATATATATATATTTTTTTTCGGTTGGATAAATATTTTATATTTGTTTTGTGGAAAGATGATGAAACGAATTTTCGTTTGGAGAGGAAGGTGAACACATTTTTTGGCACGAGGAACAATGATTTTTCGCCGATGATGTAATTGATGCGTCACACTAAGGAACGAGCCTCATAATTAAGCACCCGGGCCAGGACCTGTTTCCTTATTCAGTCAAACTCACCAATTCCTCAAAGGCCTTTGTACCGCGGCCGCTTCGAAAAATATAGATAATGCCTGACACGTACGTTACGTCCGTACGTACGAATTTAACACATGTGTGTGTGACTCGCGCGATACAGTAGACGCTCCCGTAACTCGCGGAGATTCCCATCGCTCGAGCCTTCCCCCCAACTCCCACCTCGCGACCCCGCGCATGCGTGGAGCACGCGCGCGAAATCGAATGTGCCTACCAGCGTGCAATTTTTCCTGTATACACGTAACGCGAGTAACGCGCAAATGAAAATTGGATTTAGGAAATCCTCGTGGGAACAAAATATACGAGGTTTTGAAAAAAATTGACAGGAACATTGATATTTTTCAACAAATTGGGGAATATCGTGCATTTGGTGATAATTGGTCGTCGTGACGAGACGCATGGAAATTGGGAAATCGATCGAATTACGGGAAATATGACTGTACGATGATTTTTTGATCCGAGCACGCTTCACCACCAAACTTTGCTAACCTATTGCGTAAACGTATTAAATAATCCGTTTTTTCCCCGAACGATGCGTGGATTCGAGCACGTACGAGTTTAAGGATGGATCGTTGGCGTTCGCGTCATAACGAAATTCGCATTTATCCCCGATGAGTAATGTCTTCGAGAAGCAACACTGAGGCCCCTAAAATTGAAAAAAAAAACGTAGATTTTTCACTGTTAAGGGGGCCAGATACCTTCAGATGAGGAAAGAATTGCTGATTTTCGTGGTTTTTTTTTAAGGAAAAATTTCTTTACTATTTTTGACACTTATGGTATTTTTTATTACTACTTTTTGCTGTTACGTGGTATTTTTTTAATTAATGTTTAAAAATGGCGGAGGCATGGCTCGGTCTTCTAAACGCGTTGCGGCGAATGTTGTCAGACGGCGTGACACCTAGCAACAACAGGATTGGTCTGAAAAAAAATGAACGAAGATTTTTCTTTTATTAACACTCACACACAGAATATGAACCAAGAAAAAGTGAGAAATGTTGAAAATCGATGAAATGGTACGCTTTGAAATAAAAGGTTGAATTTTCGGGAAAATTGCTATATTTTATAATAAAAAATTCATACATTTTCTTTTCAAAATCATTAGGGTGATGTTTTAGACAATAAAGTTAAGAAGATTTATACCGAATTTCATCCAAATCGGTCTATTAGTTTTTAAGCTATTCATCCGCTATTTTTAAAGATTTAAAAAAATACCATGTAATAGCCAAAACTAGTAATGAAAGATACCTTAAGTCTCAAAAATAGTTAAGGCGGGATTCGAAATTAGAAGTTCCAAAAAAGCGTTTTTTTCGGAATTTTTTTTAGAAGGGACAAAAACAAGTGAGCCCAGTAAACATTGATGTATCTTTTCATGTATATGTAAAATGTATGAAAAAAAATTCATCATGAAACAATAAATGACGTCTCCAATTCGCGAGAAAGAGGCAGTTCGTAATTCTTGACTGAAACAAAAAAAAACCAATAAAATGTTTAATTGTCATATATTTTTCTTCTGGGAAAATTAAGAAAAAGCTGAAAAAATCGTGAAATTATAACTTTTCTCAGGTTTGAAAAAAAAATGTCCCTAAATGAAAAAACACTAACGTCCTATAAAAATTATTTAAGAAGGCTTTTACAACGACTTTTTAAATTCACTTAGAAGAGACTTTCAGACTGAAGAAAATAAACTTTGGTTTGATTCAATAGGTCGTCTATTTTTTTTGTTATCACGCCCGCCAATTTGGAAAAATCGTAAAAATGAAAACTGGAGAAAACGCGCTTCAAAGTTTTCAATAAGAGGAAACATCAATATCAAATATCAATGGCTTCTCTGCTTTTGGCCTTGTATCTTCGAAAATGTTTACAATTGTCCTCTGTAACTTTGTAAATATCTTCTTAAATAAATTATCTATCGATTAAAGCAATGAAAAAACGATTTTCCGGACCTCCTAATTCAGGCTCGGGCCTTAAGAATTCTTGCCTTAAAAAAACATGAGATTCGGCTATTTTTTCCTCGCCTAAAGGTATCTCCCCCCTTAAAGATATATAAAAAGGGCAGTACATTTTTTCAATACGTAGATATATTATTTTTCTCATCATGGAATTTCAATGAATGCTTCCAAAAGCGCGAACAATTCGCAATTCTGAAGAGTTACGAATTTCCACGAGGAGTCGTCGTCCACCTGTGATCTTTGCATCTCTTCTATAGGACTTTCGTGATGCGTACACGATAAACGAGCAAAAAAAAACAAGAAACCAAAACACGAGGGTCTGAACGATGAACGTGATATTGGGTCCGAGAATCGTACTAAAAGCTTTGATACATTCAAAATTGTCGACTGAACTAACGAGACACTCTAGACGCCCTTCCGCTTCCGTTCGTCGAGCCCTCGTTTGCCGTGCCACCGCCGATCCCCAAATATTGTAAGTAGTCGAGATGAGACAAATTACCGCGTCCAATTGAAAACGATTTTGCACCCATACGTATGTGCACGCACACACACACACATATATGTGTATATATAAAAATATATAGATATGACGTGAAGGCCCATGCGTTCTCTCGTATATGTTCTCACGAGATACTCTGTGGGAGATTTTTCGAACGAACGATCAACCAAGGCTTGTTCAACTTCTAATTTCCCTCGCAATTGACCTAATGAAACATTATTCAACGAGACAACTCCTCTTTTATTTTCAATCGCCCGACGATTAAGGCTATTGCAACGAACCGAAAATCAGGGTAATTTAAAAAAGTTAATTTTGGAGGAATAAGCGACATGATTGAAAATCATCGAAGATTTTTTACAGTCCTAGACGTGGAAATTCCCTTTTTATTTTATTTTCGACGATTTTTTTCTTGTTGAATTATCTAGTTGAATGTAGTGAAATTATCTAGTGGGCACGTAAAAAATTATCTAGTTGAATTATTGAAAAAAATAATTTTGAAGGAATAAGCAAGATGATCGAAAAATCGTCTGGACGTTTATTTGCATGTGCGTTAACAAAGTTGTGTACCAAATTTCATTTAAAAATATTAATAATTCGAGAAGCTATAAAAAATCTCGTGAAGGACTTTTGAACGTGAGGGGCTCAATGGGGTACTTGATTTAGGCCACTCGGTTGATTTGAAACAAAAAAAATTCTCGAAATAGATAATATTGACTACCACTTGACCGAGATTTTTTTGTTATCGTTTTTTATGATCGAAAAATGATTTTTTTCAATTTTTATTTCGATTTTTCGAGGAAAAATAACATCATTGTTGTTAATAAATAATGGAGAAAAAATGTTAAGAAGAAAAACGTCGGTCAAGCCTAAACTACTATTACACTGAATAAGTGTACCAAATTTCAAGTTAATCCGTTGATTAGATGTCGAGAAATCGGGTACACCGTTTAAAAAAAACATAGTTTCGAATTTCCTGTAACATATATTGCACCGTCCTCTTCAATTTGATTTGCCTCAAGCGACGAAAGAGTGTTCTCCATTTTCACAGTAGACCAGCCCCTCAAACAAGAAGAGTAAAATCGTATTTTTTTTTTGTTGAATTATCTAGTTGAATGTAGTAAAATTATCTAGTAGGTACGTAAAAAATTATCTAGTTGAATTATTGAAAAAAAATCATTATGAAGGAACAAGCAAGATCGAAAAATCGTTTGGACGTTTATTTGCATGTACGTTAACAAAGTTGTGTACCTCGTGAATCTCGTGAATCAACGGTGTACTTCAATTTAGCCACTCGGTGGATCTGAAACAAAGAAAAATTCTTGCAATAGATAATATTGACTATCACTTGACCGAGATTTTTTTGTTATCGTCTTTCATGATCAAAAATGATTTTTTCAATATTTATATCGATTTTTCGAGGAAAAACAACATTATTGTTATTAATAAATAATGGACAAAAAATTTTAAAAAGAAAATCGTCGGTCAGGACTAAACTACTATTACATTGAATAAGTGTACCAAATTTCAAGTCAATCGGTTGATTAGATGTCGAGAAATCGTGTACACCGTTTTGAAAAACATAGTTTCAAATTTCCTTCGCCTGATTTGCCTCAAACGACGAACGAGTGTCCGTCATTTTCGCAGTAGCCTAGCCCCTCAAACAAGAAGAGCAAAGACGTATTTATTTCAATTCCATTTTCCAATACGTCAATTAAGGCATCAGTGAATTAAATCATAATGAGCTACATCAGCAAACTTTCAAATCCAATCTTCACTGTCGTCGGTGAGAATTTTTTTCTCCAAACCTCAAGAATCGATACTTTTGTAGGTCAATTATTTGCGGGAGTACAATTGATAGTGAGAAAAGAGGCATCGCGTGCTGGCTGCTCGTTACCAATGCTATCCGCTAATAAAAAAGAAGGCGAGGTCACCGGAAATTTGAAGAGACAATCTCGTCCACGGAAGATTCTTGTGCCTAGCTGAATGCCTCAATCCCCTTAATCTACTGATACGACGTCACGCAAACGGATCCGATCCGCACTTGCTCGTTGCAAATTTCGTTGCGTCAGTAACAACTTCCAACGAGACCAGCGCAATGTTCTCCAAGCCCAGCCATCACGAATAGAGATGATTATTTTTTTTCCTACTCGACACGCAATCGAAAAGTCAACCGGGTCGCCTTAGAGCACCCCTTACATGGTTTTCAACACGCATACGTCACATGTATGCATAATGAACGTACATACTCGCAAGTATAGCTGAAAGACGGGGAAGTACGAGTCAGTGAGTAAAACCGGCGGTTTAGTAACTCCAATCACGTGTGACAAACCGAAACGGAAGTGGCGTCGAATCGTTCAATCGAAATCCGTATCACGCATTTCCTCGAGCGGATATATTCCCTCGCGGTCATCCTATTTACAGTCATCGAGCTGCATAACTCCCCCGCCGCCTCTCCACATCCTCGCGTCCTTTATTTTCCGGCAGGAAATGATGGTCACAAGCCCTGTTACGATTCTGTTGAAACATAGGTTGGGATGTCGAATAAGTTCTCGCTGTTTTTTTGTGAATATGAATGCTTTATTTTAAAAAACCATTCCTAATGCTGTCAAACGTTTCGAAACTGTTGTGTGATCAACTCCTAACGATTCCGCAAGTTCAGCTAGCGTCTGACATGAGTCTTCGTGAAGTATTGCCTCCAATTCAACACATCAAAATGGCAGCGCAACTCTATTCTTTGTCTCTATTCTCAGACATCTCGCTCCTTAAGGGGCTATACCAGTGTGAACGCTGAAGATTTGGGTGATTTTCGGGGATTTTTTGCAAGAAAAGTACTCAATTAAGGAAGGGCTCTTTTTTCCTTAAGCGGGTACCGACAAGTTTCTCTTTTTGTTAGGTTAACAAACACAATGCTCAAATACCGCAATATAGCTGTATATTGGGCGATAACAATGACTTCGAACGTAACTGCGATAGGTAAAGATGCAAAAAAACATACAAACTCAGCTGGTTTTTCAACTTTTGACACCAAAAATAATATAAAATCACCTCTCACAACCGAATTGCGCGGGAGCGACTCACAGACAGATTCAATCCTATTGGCCTCCGAGGGCGGTTCTAATGTGAAAAAGACGCACATATATACATGTCCACTTTTGAGAAACAGAAAAGATTCAGTGTACCCACTGTTCCCACTTTGACCCTACCAGGGTGTCTACTGACCTGAAAGGTCATGAAAAATCTTAAATGTCACGAAATTACACTCGACCCTGAAAAGTCATGAAATGTCACGACAAATTACCAGTCTACCTGAATTATTATACCCTACCAAATTATCGTTGAGTCTAAATTCAATATGAACTAACTTTGTGGTACTTATCGATAGAGAAACGAATATCGAATCGATAGAAAATAAAATAGAAGAAAGTAAAAGAAAATGATGCGTTATCTCAACATATATTAGTTTTTCTTTGTTATTCGTGTAAAGCGACTAGATGATATTACTCAAAGTTCCTAAATGTATGTAATATTTTTCGAGATGTTCCCAAAATATATTTCTTTACAGCAATCTTGAAATTATGTTTGTCTCACATTTTTGACTACATATGGAATTGTACAGTTTGGTGACTTTTCGTTTATTCCGTATACTTTTTATTGGCATACAACACACATCTGTTCGAAAGAGCAAAATAAAAATATAAAAATTTAGAAAATCGGTCGCACTGTAGAATCATTAAGTATACTTCTATGCCAGAAAGTCATGCTAAGAGTCATGAAAAAATTCCCATTCCTTGCCTTAAAAATCCTTAAATGTCATGCAATTTGAGTTCTGGCCAAAATTAGACACCCTGCCTACTTTTTCATAGGTGCGTTGCCATCTTGAGCTACACGCACGCAGTTCCGGTAACGCCATCTGTTGGACAACAGCGAGAACTTATTCAACGTCCCAATATGCGAATGTACACAAATTTGTGTATATGTTTCACGGTGGCTTGTGTATTGACGACAAAATTTGTCACGTTTTTTTTTGCAGCAAAAACAAGATGGTCGACCAGGCAGTCCTCGACAAGCTGGAAGCTGGCTTCACCAAGCTGGCCGCTTCCGACAGCAAATCCCTCCTCAAGAAGCATCTGACGAGGGAACTGTTCGATCAGCTGAAGACGAAGAAGACCTCCTTCGGCTCGACCTTGCTCGACGTCATTCAGTCCGGTCTTGAGAATCACGATTCCGGCGTCGGTATCTACGCTCCTGATGCCGAGTCCTACACCGTTTTCGCCGATCTCTTCGACCCGATCATCGACGATTATCACAAGGGATTCAAGAAGACTGACAAGCATCCGCCAAAGGACTTTGGAGATGTCGACTCCCTTGGAAATCTCGACCCGACTGTGAGTGCTCGAACTGTCGGCGAATTTATTCCCTCTGCCACTCCCTCGGGATTATTGTATATTGGGGGATATAAGGGATTTGCAATATTCGCAATGACACTTGAAGTGTTTGAAATTCTATCGAGCAAGGCGGGAAGGGCGATCCACCGAGAAATGTCAGAGGCTACGATTCTTTTGAGAGGCAGCTATGGTCGATAAAAACTGCTCCCCAATTCCATTAGATTGTTTTGGAGACGGAAAATAAAAGTCCGGACAATTCAATACTGATTCTTATGGAGAATCGCCAATTGGGCTGGATTTTAATTGTCCATGAGGGCAATATAACAGCGAGAGATATTAAAGGGTTAGGCTACTCTGACGAACCGAAAATCAGGGTTATTTAAGGGGTTATATACAGTCAGGAGGCTTAAAAAAATCGATTTTTCTTTAGGAGACCTTTAAATCTATTAACGTAAAAATTTGTACACATATTATGGTAACTTTTAACTGTATTTTAACATTTTTTATTCGTAAAAATAATTATTTTGAAAGCTGCAATAGCTGATCTCCGGGAGCACCTCTAAAAAAGGTGTCTTGCGGTGAGCACGATATCTCTGGACGGGATCATATAAAATGGAAAAACCGAAAATATTTCGTTAATACAAAGTATTATCTTGTAATTGATGGAAGGAATAAGCAAAATAATATTTTTTGACAAAAAGGGTGGCTTCTCAAAAAAAATCGACTTTTGACAAAAATTTAGGCCTTAAATTGTTTATAAAATGGAAAATATTTATCGGTGAGAAAAAAACTTCGATTAATTACTAAAAAATGAACTCGAAAAGATTGTGTTAAAATTTGAGACTGATCGGTTCAGCCGTTTTCGAGAAATCTTGCTCACCGACTTTAAAAACACAGTTTTGAGAAAAACGCGTTTAAGGGAAGGGCGATTTCTTTTCATCTATATGGATAGAGTATATTTATTGAAACCTTTTGTACATTGTTAAGTGTCATTTCAAGAACATTCCGTGAAGTCTGTACGCGAAAATATCCACAAACAAGCCGGTGACAAAGCTTTTCCAAGAACGCCTTTGGAAAAACACGATTTGCGGTGTTCACTGTATCTCAGCTAGAAATTATCTGAAATCAAGTACAATTAAAATTTGGTCAAAGTATCATCAAATCCTCCCCCCAACGGTCTTTGATAATTTTTTTTTCATTTCTAAATTTTTGGTGGTCATGTAAAGTGAAAAGTGCTATTTTTCACGAAAAATTCCGCCATTTTGGGGGTGGAAAACCCCCTCGATGTAAAAAAAAATCTCAAACTAACCGTTGGGGGGAGGTATTTTATATGTAGCAAGTGTGTACCACGTTTGAAATAAATCGGTCATGTAGTTTTCAAATGGCAGTAAACACGGACTTTGAAAAAGTGGTTTCGAGAAAAAACGCGGCACCGGCTTGTTTGTGGATATTTTCGCGTACAAATTTCACGGAATTTTCTTGAAATGGCACTCAACAATGTACAAAAGGTTTCCATAAGTTTACTCTATCCATATCGATGAAAAAATTCGCCAAAGTGTTTTTTTTTCACGCTGAAACCCCTTCCCTCCCCTTAAAGTTTTAAAAGCACTTTCGAACGCTCCGACACGTCATTAAAAATGTGCGTGTAACTTTGAGAATATTCGCCGGATTGACAAGAAATTTTCTGTGTTAACTTAAATGGACAATACGATTTTTTTAAATCGATTTTTCGACAAGTTTAACTGTATATAACGCCTTATAAAATTAATTTCGAAGGAATAAGTAAGATGATTGAAAAATCGTTCAGACATTTATTTGTATTAACAAATTATTATTATTATTATTATCATTTTATTAAAATGATTATTTGTCTTGTTTTAATAATAATTAATTATTTATTAATTATTGAACTTAACTCAATTTGCGATATTACAACAACAAAAAACAGAAGAAGTTAAACTGCTCAGACTATCACATGTTCCTTTTTCTTCTCGCAAACGACGTATCAGAAGTTATCAAAGCGTCGACATAGACCTACATAAACGTACCCACATAAAAAAATCGTCAGGCATTAATCATTCACTCAATTACGACTCGGCCCTCCGTAAATGAATTCATGACACTCGAATATGGGACATGAACAATACAACTATTGAAATAATTTTTTTTAACCACGTTTTTAAAACAGACTAAAAAGTGTATAAAATTATTTCTCCTAGCCCCATACAGATTTATAACCCCATATAGATTGTCCTGAAAATTTGCGATTGAATTTTGAATAGCTATGAAAATACTTGTAGGATTAAAAACCCAAACAATCTGTGTGGGGTTACGAATCTGTATGGGGTTATAAATCTGTATGGGCCTAGGAGAAATTATTTTATACTTTTTAGTCCCTTTTAAAAACGTGGTTTAAAAAAAAAGATGTAGAAAATCGATTTTAAACATCTTGATGAGATTATCACATAGACATGTGGCAAATTTCAGATTTATTTCAATTTCTCTTCACCTGATCATATCTAAAATAGAAAATTGTTATAAAGAACTGTTATAAACAGACAGACATGAAACCGAGTTAAGATTGCATTGTCGTCCAGTTCTGATCTATGCTCAAAGTTTTAAATCTCCAGCTCATCCGGAAGTTAGTTTCGAATCGACTGCAAAATTTCTACAGAACAGACAACAACAGAAAAATAGCTGCCTCCATCGAAATTCTTCACCAGCTTAGGGCCGTAGCCTGAATTAGAAGGTCCAAAATAAGCATTTTTTCGGGAATTTTTTTAGAAGAGAAAATAAGAAGTGAGCCCAGTAAAAAAAAAGAAATCAATTCTTTGATCGTTGTAAATGCCCGCCTTAAGGGGCGATATACACCTAGGAGCCGGAAAAAAGGTGTTTTTGTGAATTATTTCAAGGAAAACTATCTATTATTTCGGATTGGGGTTTTAATTATCTAAAAGTATTTACATTCAAAAATATGTTCAATTTTTTTTATTTAAAAATATCAAAAATATACAAGGATATTGTATGAGCCTTGGAGCGTCGTAAAAAAATCTGCGTATACGGTACCCACTGGCGTTTCTTAAAAAATCATCTGAAAAAAAAACCAAAAAGATTATTAAATTACATACTATAATCTAGTACTTGTCATAGCCGATTTTGAAAATATCGATTTATGACAAAATGGTGGACGTTTGAACATAAATAGTGATTTTTGGGCCAAAAATTCGTTATTATTTTGCCTATAAAAACAAAAACTAAGTAACGGAAAAAAAATCCTATGACAAGTACTAGATAATGGTGTATAGAATAACCACAAAAAACCTCAAGGCAATCGGTTCGTTGGTTTTCGAGAAAATTTGGGTGCCGATTTGAAAAACGGGGTTTTGAGAAAATGGCGTTTGAAAATTTGGGATTTTTTTTGGGTGGGAAGAATTAATTAGAATTTAATCAAATTTTCACATCATTTCATTCATATTTCGAACAGTTTTTGTGAATTTTTTTGAATAACTTCAGCCAAAAATAACAAAGTTACGCTGTGATGTCCGCTGAACGTTGTGAGTATAGTTCTCCAATTGCGTGCAGTGTAGCCATTCCGATTTTCATCTGAAATCAAAATGGTTTTGATTTTACATTAATAAGTTATTTTCTAAGAATATGAACCTCAATGCAGATAAAAATAATGAAAATTCCAAATTTTGCGGGCGTTGTACCAATTTACTTCGATTTTCACGATTTTTTTTCTCTAATTATGCAAAGAAAAATACCCTTAAAATCATGATATCATCTCACAAGTTGGTTCATATAATTCGTAATTTTGTAAAAAATCATACTATCAATTTTCATAATGATCGGTTCTATACTTTTTGAGTTAGACTGCACGCAAATGTGAAAAAAGTCATTTCGAGATAAACGCGTTTGAAAAATAAATTCTTGGAAACTAGAAATTCAAGGAAGTTAACAATAATGCAAAATGCTCACCGATTAATCTGCGATTCGAGCACATTCCGATTTATGCAAGAAAAAAAAATCGGATTTTTTGAACCTCCTAATGTGTTCCCCCCCCCCCCCCCTTAAGATCCTTGCTGGCTATCATCGTTCGGGACATGTCCTGGCTCATTCGTTGCATCGATATAAAACCTTGTGAAAATTGCAGGGCGAGTACATCGTGTCGACGCGTGTGAGATGCGGACGTTCGATGGAGGGTTACCCGTTCAACCCGTGTCTGACCGAGGCCCAGTACAAGGAGATGGAGGAGAAGGTGGCCGCGACGCTTTCGGGCCTCGAGGGCGAGCTGAAGGGAACGTTCTACCCGCTGACGGGAATGAGCAAGGAAGTCCAGCAGAAGTTGATCGACGATCATTTCCTCTTCAAGGAGGGCGATCGTTTTCTCCAGACTGCGAACGCCTGTCGTTACTGGCCAACCGGACGTGGTATTTTCCACAACGACGCGAAAACGTTCCTCGTATGGTGCAACGAGGAGGATCACTTGCGTATCATATCGATGCAGATGGGCGGTGACCTTGGCCAGGTTTATCGACGTCTCGTGACAGCCGTGAACGACATCGAGAAGAGAATACCCTTCTCGCACACCGATCGTTTCGGCTTTTTGACATTCTGCCCGACGAATCTCGGCACGACCGTTCGTGCCTCGGTACACATCAAAGTACCGAAACTCGCCGCGAACAAGGCCAAACTCGAGGAGATCGCGTCCAAGTTCAATCTCCAGGTACGGGGCACGCGGGGCGAGCACACCGAGGCCGAGGGTGGCATTTACGACATTTCCAACAAGCGACGCCTCGGTTTGACCGAGTACCAAGCGGTCAAGGAGATGCACGACGGTATCGCCGAGCTCATCAAGATCGAGAAGGAACTCTAAACTTTCGCCGACTTCTCGTAACCCACGATTATTCATTCAAACGATCCCTCTGATTACTTTCAATGCCAAATGAAACGGAAGGATAACGATGCTCCCCCTCCCCCGAAACGTGATTTTTTCCCATCCCCCAACACTCGAGTCATACTTTAATCCCTGCATCAACGTTTGACCAAGTTCCTTTTTATTATTAGCGTATACCAAATGTATGTGAGGCAAAGTAAGATAAGGAGAAACGCAAGGGGAAGAGAAGAATATCGAAGAAGCCAAACGAACGTGCGAAGATAAAATGAGACACTGGATCAAGCTTGTTTATGTTTTGCGCGAAAAGAAAGAAAAAAAAACGCGCGTCGTTCGCCGTCAGTATTTCTCCGCTTGTTTCTTCTTTTTTTCCTTCGTTACCGTCTGTGCTCTTTTTTTTTTGTTTCTTCTCGTCTGAACTATTATTCTTTCGTTTGCTTCTGTCGAGTCGGCACGTGAGTTCTTGTTTTTCTCTTTTCGGTTCTCCGGCCGCTCGCGCGGACTCTCCTACTACGGTGTATATTTAATCTTTGCTTTTTGTGCGTTTATCATCCGTTGTTCTATCGCGCGAATACTCGTCGATGATAATAAACGTTATTCCGTACCGCGGCCACGTGTTCATCCACGAACGGCGCTCTAGTGCTGCCACCTCCGTCACTACCCACCTCGAGCCCCTTCCAACCAAGTCACTCAACAAACACGACATGAAAATTGTGATTTTTCTCTCTCACGGTGGATTTAGCAAAAAACACCAATTGTTACGTGCAAGTGTTCGATTGATGGAAAAAAGAAAGCTTAGGAGGAAAAAGAAGATACACGTAAACACGAAAAAAAAAGTACTGGGTGTCTTTTGTCACTTAGGGATTTGAAGAGTTGTAGTTGTCACGAGATTATTGATGAGTATCGAGGAGGAGAAACAAAGTTGGCGTAATAAATACTTAGGAACAGCGGAAGGGAAACGCTGCGAAAGCTTTAGAGATTCTCTAGTTCGAACGAGAAAGTACCTTCGAGACGTCGGGCACATTGCTTCTTTTCGTTACCAATATTATGTCGTATGACAAATCTTCAATTTTCGTTTCGCCAAACGATTAGAAAGTGGAAACAAAAAAGATAAACAAGCTTCTGCATCGAAGACACGCACTGAAACGCGGCCACAAAAACAAACGATCAACTTCGTTGAAAACATACGACTGTAGGACGGTGAATAACATAAGTCAGCAACCAGATTGTATCGAATGCAAGTTTAGAACACGAATAAAGTTAAAGACATACACCCGAATGATGGGAACGCTGCTTTTTCGTTGACCCTGCTGTTATTCGTCGCTGTGGCATATTCTATATATGGCACCTTCGCATCTGCCTGAGCAACATGGAATAGCCGTACGGAGCAAGAGCTCGCTGCGTCAGCGCCATTGGAATTGTTTGGGGACCCTCTAAGAAGGTTAAGGAGGTACAGTGATTGGAGCGAGTTCAAGATAGAAGCCCGATTTTTTTTTATAGCACTGTCGAGACCTTCGTCCATGCGTATGCGGAGTTTCCACGAGATTTGCCGTACACTTTCCGAGTTGTTAATTGTTGAAGTTGGTGAATTAGTCACACGTAGACGACAAAATGTGCCTGTCCTCTCAAATATCGATTTTTTTGTGCTACTTGGAGCCAAGAAACACGTAAAAAAAACTGATGGTTGCGTTCGTTAAATCTTTGTGATCGATAAGGCACCTTGAATTGGAAAGCTCACCGCAGAAATAAGCAATGAATTTAGAAATAAAGTCGCAAAAACCGAAGTTTTCGGAGAGCGAGACTTCTCGTGACGTAACAGCAGCCATCTTGCTCGATGTGTGGCAACGCCGGATACCCGCGCAAATTTCATTCGTCTATCGGATATTTTCAACGCGAATTAAAAATATGATTGCGCGAAGCCGTACATTTTTCAATGGATTATAAAGGGCCTTTCGTCGATATTTACTTGAAGTTCTTTTACGTACAGCAAAGGCATCTCAATTTTTCTGGCGACATGTACCTATACAACGCATCTATATATAAATTCAGCATGGGAGAACCGTCATATAAAATAAACGTTCCTTTTTATACCTGCAAATATTGTGAAAATTGGGAAAGGGAAAAATAACATAACAATCGATGAAATATGTTTTGACTTTGGACAGATTGGACATTGGACATTGAGGTTAACTTCAACGCGACGTTTTTTATTTGCAATCGCAATATTATCTTTTCATTTTCTAATTTTTGTCCGTCAGAATCTACATTTGTCCCTAAACTGGACTTCAGGTACAATCCCGTTACTCTTTTGATAAACTTCCACAGTATTTTCATTCTCCATGTTAACCGCGGCTACAAAAAATAATAATCCGGGCGCGTGGAACCGATGACAGCCACTGAAAATGCGACGATGCTAAACGTCAACGATATGGCGTACTACTGAAGTCGAGTAGTAGATTATTAAGGTTGTTTCCATATTATAAAAATAATAGGAAACTCGAAATTCAATACTTAAACAATATTTCTCGAGAAATAGGCCATATACATATATCTAAAACGTGGCGGTATTGCGGCGTGAAATAGACTCTAAGTTTACTAGCATGGTCATCACCGTACCTCCTTAAGGGGGGATTGTCTTTTTTTCGCAAAATTTACCGCTTTTTGGGAATTTTTTTGTGAAGAAAGTATACAACGGAAAACTTGTGAAACTTGGCATATAGTTTTATTGATCTGTTTACTACATACAAAAAATGTTTAAACAATTTCATCAAAAAATCCGCCTCCCACCCCCCTCGACGCGCGATGGTCCTTTTTTGATGGTGTGCACGATTACAGCCTTCACGTTCATCCTGCAACAAAAATCCGAAAAGCATTTTACTTTAGACACATATAGCTATCGTTCGATGAAGGGGAAAAAAAATTGACGATTTGGTGACGTTTTGAACTTGAAGTATCGATTTTTCGAAAAAAATTGATCGATTTTTTGTTATAAATAAAAAACTATTAAACGTATTGCTTTTTTGCTTCATCAAACGATAAAAGGATGTCAGCTGAGCATTCTGTCCAAATTTGAAGGCAATCGGTTGAATAGTTTTTGAGAAATCGTGCACACCATCAAAAAAGGACCATCGCGCGTCGAGGGGGGTGGGAGGCGGATTTTTTGATGAAATTGTTTAAAAAATTTTTTGTATGTAGTAAACAGATCAATAAAACTATATGCCAAGTTTCACAATTTTTCCGCTGTATACTTTCTTCACAAAAAAATTCCCAAAAAGCGGTAAATTTTGCGAAAAAAAAAGACAATCCCCCCTTAAGGCAGTAGTCTGGTTTAGGGCGAGATTTTTTACGTCATTTTTCGGTTGGAATAACTTTTATACCGTTGAAGTTGTCTTGATGAAATTTGACACATGTATTTATTGTTCCTTTGAGAATGTATCTACATTACAAAAAAAAATATTTCAATATTTTCATGTAGTTTTTTATTTTTTTACAACATGGTCCGCCGAAAACCGCCTCAATTGGCGTCCACTCTGGGTGATGTATGCAACTGGAAAAAAATATATTCTCAATCTGTATGAGTATTCTGAGCACTGGTAGCAGAATCAGCACTTAAAAAATTTTGTTACATAATCGCGGCCTGTTAAACTTTGATTAACCATATTTCATACATTTTCGGGTATTCGACAATGTATAAAATGTGGGCAAAATTATTGTTCGACTCAATTCTGCTACCAGTCCTCAGAAAGAGGCTACCGAAGGTATGTGCAAAATTTGAGCTCGATCCGTCAATTAGTTATCGAGATATCGTGGACGCCGATTTGAAAAACATAGTTCTGAGATAAACGCGTTCAAAGTTTTGATACCGTTAGATGAGGTTTGCGCGCGGCTTGCTTATCATTTCTGTTACTCTGCTAATTTTTGAAATATCAATAAACGGTTTTCACGAGCGTATTAAGAAAGGTCTAAGGAATAATAAAATGAAGAAAAAAAAATCGATTGTGTCAAATTTCTAGACCAGACTACTGCCTTAAACCTTTCAACGACGAGCGTCAAAGCATACTTCAACATTTAGCTTTCTATTGAATTATTTATGTATAAATATCCTAAGGGATCATCACAGTGTAAAATTTGCAAAAATCGATTTTCTTTGCATTATCCGATAGTATAGACGGTTATAAATATGCTGTCGAATTTTTGGGGCAAAATTCGAATTATTCCGGTTGCTACAGCCTTTCACAGAAAAAGGGATTCAGCTGCGTGAAACCTGGCGCGTGCGTTCTTCTCGAAATGTCGTTTTTCCAAACGGTGTACACTCAAAGGAAGAGTTTTCAAGCTATCCGTCTCAAATTTTGACACAACATTCTTGACGTCATTCTTTAGTTTGCTATGGAAGCTTTTTTCTTTAGATCTTCATATTTTTTAAGGGGTTAGGCCGCAGTAACGGGTATAAAATCATGTGCGAATTTAACAATTTTTTTTCGTATGAGAAAGTGAAATTTCGTATGAAATTAATTAGACATCTATTTAGTATGAATATCAAACTGTTAGAATTTTCTTTTCGATGTACAAAATGGCCGACTACTAATATTTTCTTTTGTTATCTTTTTTTAGGCGCTCCGCGGTGTGACGATTAGCATCCACAATTTTTTACGTAGAACAAAAAACAAAAATTCTCGTCAATCTACATTAGAATACCTAGAGAAGTACGTACGGAATTGAAAAAATATTGTTGTATTCAAAAGTTGTAGGTATTTTAATTGAGTTGTAGGTATGCGAATGAATTTTCAGTGAAAAATTTCGTATGAAACTGCTGATAAAATGAAAAGTTTTCGATTAATCAGAAATTCCGTACGTACTTCTCTGCGAAATGCAATTAGGAACGTAACTTTTAATTTTGAAGTAAATCGAGTGAAAATTGTTGAAGTTATTTGTCACGCCAAGTGGAAAAAGCTGTTTCGAGAAAAACGCGTTTAAAGTTTTAGGTACTCTATGGCCGAGCCAGAGGTGGACTTACGTTATACGCTCAAAGTCGGTGACAACAAAATGTTCATGCAATAAATCGAATAGTAACATTCTTTTGATGATAAAGCACCGTTTTAGCGAAAAAAAATCGATTTTTCTCAAATTCTACTGTGGCCTTACCTCTTAACGTAAAAATAGGCTAAATTTGATACTTTTTTCAAACCTCCATAGCAACGTAGCGGCTTTCATACTAATTAAGGGATATGCATAATCTTGAAATTTCAAAAAATCAATTTTTGGTTTATTTTATTTTCTTATTGCGTAGAGTCTTGACTTTGATTTGGTTCAAAAAATTTGTAGGAATTACACAAATTGACCCAGTTATGACGATTTTAGTGGAGCAGGTCAGAACGTCCCGTTGCGCCACGGCTCTAGCGTTGCGCGGTGCATTGTATGGTTTCTAAGGGCATTGATATGACTTTGTCCAACCAGGCTGTTTGATTGTTATACGGTGCAGGAATTGCAGATTGAAGGTACGGAAAACAATTGTGTTTTTATCTCAAACAAGTAGTCCATACACCAAGGCACTTTCTTACGATTAAATTTTTTAAATGACAATTGGGACGAAAGAGTGCATTTCGTAGATAGAAATTAAAAATAAAAGGTGTTTAGTTTTTTTACTAGCTCTATTAGTAATGGACATTTAAGGTAGTTCCTCTGCGAAAATCTCAACCAAAAGTTTACATACTATGTTCATGTTTAAAAGATTGATAATTGGT
Organism: Ophion ellenae; assembly: GCA_963210295.1. Taxonomy (NCBI): domain Eukaryota; kingdom Metazoa; phylum Arthropoda; class Insecta; order Hymenoptera; family Ichneumonidae; genus Ophion; species Ophion ellenae. The sequence continues at coordinate 38,843,963 of OY723392.1, forward strand.
TCAATTAGTAATAAATAAAATTAAAAACTACGCAATATTGACTCGGTACTAGTAGATAATACGATGGATATCATTTATTACCGTAAAATATATTTTATATTGTGTTTTTGATCTACCATTGCCAGTAAACTTTTTGCCGGCACTGTCCAGGCTTTGCCCCAATTGCTTTTTTTTCCAAGCTTTGCCAGGCTTTGCACCAAAATTGTGAGGGCTTCTCATGGTTATATCTTGGAAACTAGATGGTGAATCATTCTCATTTTTTTTTCACATTATTCGTGATATCTTACTCTAGCTTATCCTCGTTTTTTATCAATTTCTTAATTTTAGTTTTGACGGTAGAATTAATGATGCTCTGTTTGCCCATCATAACGCATTTGTTACGTGTAAACCAAACCAACTTTGAGTGTAACTATCTCAGGTTTGGGTGTGGTCAAACTTATTCAAATTGCACAGATGTTTGGATAATGTATTAAATAACATATATGTAAAATTTCAACCATTTCTTAATTCAACTCTTCTGTGGAGGTACTACCTTAAGCGACAAAAATTAATCGCATCACCTCTCACTCGTCGTTTCGTCCCTTTCACTCAACCTTCCGTTTTTCTCATAAAAATGTCCCTTGCTCATGTCTCCATTACTAATGGAGCTAGCGAAAAAAAAATGAGACCCTTTTTATTGTCAATTCAAAAAGAAACATCTTTTGTTTCAAACTTTTTTCTACAAAATGCACATTTTCGTCACAATGGTCATTATAACAATCAAATTGTTTATAACGGGAAAAAACGATGGTAGGACAAAATAAATGTGCTATTCGTATTGCCCGTACCCGAAGCCATAAGGAACCACCGAAGATATTGTGCAGACCTAAACATTTATACGAAAATGGTATACGGAAAAAGTGGATTTAGTACGTTTTCTTCTATTGCGGTTATCTCGAAAGTATACTCTGCAATTTGGCGTACGTCATATCTCAAAATCTAATCGTCCGATTTACTTCAAATTTCGATTGGACATATTTTATAACATATTCAATCGACTGACCGGATGATTTTTTCATATGTTCGTCCGTTTGTTAATAATAAACGTTTAAAGTCGTTATTTTTGGTCGAAAATCGACATTTTCTCTAAAAACAGTGCAATTTAAGCAATTTTTTAATTTCGAAAATGTATCCTGCGAGTCTGTAGCTTTACCATCATACTAAAAGTATATTTTTCCATTTTTGACTTTAGATGAATCCACTTACCGGAATCATGTACGCGACCGAGCCGTGCGGAGGCTACAGCCCTGAGATTAAATAACAATGAATACGTTGTTTATATATATTCTTCAATTTAACAAAACGGTGACATGTCGCGACCATGTACTATCTGTTGCGGAAGATCGACCTTATCACCTCAATACCTGAAACGAAAAAGATATCGAAAATCGATATTTTTTTTAACTTCGAGGTTATGCATACCCCTTAACAATCCGGTTGGTCGGAAACGAAAAAAGCGAGTATTTTTTTCTTCAAAATAGGTAATATTGGCTAAGAATTGACCGAACATTTTGTGTTATCGTGTTTCAATAATCAAAAAAGAATTTTGAATTTTCGTTTTGATTTTTCAACGAAAATTGACATTATTATTAACAAGTAATGAAAAAAACCTTAAGAAGAAAAACGTCGGTCAAGTCGAAACTACTATTACACTGAAGAAGTGTACCAAATTTCAAGTCAATCCGTTAATTGGATGTCGAGAAATCGTGTACACCATTTTGAAAAACAGTTACGAGAAAAACGCGCCTATAATTTTACTAGGAGTTCTATCGTTGTAATCATGAGTTTATCTTCAATTTGCGATTTCTGCACCATATGTTGGACCTTCCTCGTCAATTTGCGCTGACTCAAGCGACGAACGAGTGTTCGTCATTTTCACATTATCCTAACCCCTTAAAGCACACTCCAACGTTCAGCCTTCGATTCAATTATTAATATCTGAATATCAGCGTATCTTAATGTCTGAATTATCAAATATCTAAAATTATCAATATTCAAAATTCTGAGCAATAAGGCGGTGTTTCATATTTTTTTAATCGTAAATTTCGTCGCAGTTTAAAACTCTTCCCGACATATTCACCGCGCTAATTGACTATAATTCCAACTCAATTCGTAATTGACCGCACGAACCCGTGTCCAATGGCCTAAATTTTGATATCTTTATCTCTCGAAAAAGATCCACCTAAAATAATCTTCGCAGTTGAACTCTTGTCAGATGTATCTACCTCTAAAAAGCTTACCCCGTCAACGTTTATTGGTAAAACGCTCTGCTTAAGGCAGTAGTCTGCTTTAGAAGCCGAAAAAAAGCGTTTTTTCAGCAATTTTTTGGAAAGCGAAGGAAATGATTGCGGTAAACGAAATTTTGAGACGATAGTGTATTATATTCAAGCTTTAAAAAACAATTTTTATTGTTAAAAAATATTGAAATTTTTCAAAGTTTTAACGATTTTTTTGGGGCGCCTGGAGTCTGCACTTGTAAATCGGTGCCGGTGATGGAGGTCGTGCGATGCATCTGAAACAGCCGAACCAAATTTTTTTAAAGTTTTTATAAGTTCCTTTTCTATATGAACTAAAAAAAAATACCGAAGAAATGATGAAATTCCAAATTTTTTCGAAGTTTGAAAAATAATGCACTTTTTTGAAGAAAAAAAATTCATTTTAATTTGCAAAACAAGTAATTTAAATAGTACTTTTGTCCGACTTTTTTTAGTTCAAATAGAAGATAATTTAATACTGAAGCTAGATCACTTTGATTTTTTTCGATCGGACATATATTGTTTTTGCTATCGCCGGCACCGTTTTCTAAAACTTGTGAAAATGAAAACTCGAGAAAACGGGCTTTAAAGTTTTCGGTCCAAAAAAATATAAGTTTTTGGATACTTACACTAATTAGATGTTAATCAGCTATCCCCCGGGCCATACAATAATCCTTCCTCTTCTTCAAATCGATTTTTTGAAGCCTGTAAAGCAGACTACTGCCTTAAGGATACCACCAAAACCTCTCGCCAAATAAAAATCGACACTCGAATGAAATCTCCACAGCTTCTCGTATCCACTAAAATGATTTTATTCACGCACAGTGGGTAAAAAAACAATTTGTACACGTTGTCTTTTTCAAATTGTCCTTAAAAAAAACAAAATGCTTCATGAAGTTTCGCTGTTCAAAAGCTTATCCTAAATATACATGGTGTCTGTTTACAAAAATCTTGGGGAAACACGAACAAAAAAAGAATGGCAAATTAACAACAGTTTCATGTAAGATGCACAAATACTCTTTTTATCCGATGTACATCCATACGTATATGTAAAATTCCTCTTTAATAACAAACGTGGTATATTGTTCGAAAAAATAGTATTCTGAAGGCGATTACGAAAATTAATTTGTTTCGAGTTGTTCCCGTGTGTTGCCTCATCGTACTCATTCTACGAACTAACGTGATTGTGCTTTTTCGACGTTTTCAAATCCACGTTTTACAATGCGGACCTGCGGATGAAAAGAACGGTACGGTCGAACCTCGATATAACGAATCTCTAGGGATGTTCTTTATATCGAGATCATGTTGTTTAAAATGTTCTTAAAAAGAAATCAGTGGTATAAATATACTGATATTTAAATAAAAAAAAGAAAGGTTCAAATTAGAGCCATTTTTCAAGCAATTAGCAATTAGGCCACAATGTATACTATTATGTTGTTGTATAAAGGTTTCGGTTGTCTATCGAAAGGGAATGGACAAATCTTCCTTATATCGAGGTTCGTTATATCGAGGTTCGACTACAATTGTTTTTAGCGAATCAGTCAAGGCATTAGACAGATGTGATTCGGTTCCCTTTACTCCGCAGTGACGTGAAATTTGACAACAAATAACGATTCGAAACAACGAGCAACAATTTCAAAGCTCGTTACTTAAAACTGATTTTCGAATCTCTTCAGTAAGTGCAACCGTTGGACACTCGAATACTCCATTCTTGAACTGTACGCATAAAATTAATGAACCGATCATTTGAAATCTCGATCCCGTACACTTTTCGGATTACATATACATTTTTTCGTGTAATCTGGAAATTCGAGATTCGCTCTATGATCCTCGAGTTCTAATTTTCGCGCGCGATATTTAGTCATGAATAGAATTATCGCGAAAATGGCTATAGAAAATACGTTTTTTATGGCTGCCTCCACACTGGAAATTAAACGGAGCTTAAGGGGGATTGTCTTTTTTTTTCGCAAAATTTACCGCTTTTTGGGAATTTTTTTGTGAAGAAAGTATACAACGGAAAACTTGTGAAACTTGGCATATAGTTTTATTGATCTGTTTACTACATACAAAAAATTTTTTAAACAATTTCATCAAAAAATCCGCCTCCCACCCCCCTCGACGCGCGACGGTCCTTTTTTGATGGTGTGCACGATTTCTCAAAAACTATTCAACCGATTGCCTTCAAATTTGGACAGAATGCTCAGCTGACATCCTTTTATCGTTTGATGAAGCAAAAAAGCAATACGTTTAATAGTTTTTTTATTTATAACAAAAAATCGATCAATTTTTTTCGAAAAATCGATACTTCAAGTTCAAAACGTCACCAAATCGTCAATTTTTTTTTTCCCTTCATCGAACGATAGCTATATGTGTCTAAAGTAGAATGCTTTTTGGGTTTTTGTTGCCGGATGAACGTGAAGGCTGTAATCGTGCACACCATCAAAAAAGGACCATCGCGCGTCGAGGGGGGTGGGAGGCGGATTTTTTAATGAAATTGTTTAAAAAATTTTTTGTATGTAGTAAACAGATCAATAAAACTATATGCCAAGTTTCACAAGTTTTCCGTTGTATACTTTCTTCACAAAAAAATTCCCAACTGCGGTAAATTTTGCGAAAAAAAAGACAATCCCCCCTTGAGGCCTTAGGCCACAGTAACGGGTATAAAATCATGTGCGATTTTAACAATTTTTTTTTTTCGTATGAAAAAGTGATTCACTCATAAAATTAATTACACATCTATTTAGTATGAATATCAAGCTGTTAGAAAATATATATTTTTTTCGATGTACAAAATGGCAGTTTACTCGAAACTTCTCGAAACAACTTTTTTCCATTTGGCGTGACAAATAACTTCAACAATTTTCACTCGATTCACTTCAAATTTAAAAGTTATGTTCCTAATTGCAATTCGCAGAGAAGTACGTACGGAATTTCTGATTAATCGAAAACTTTTCATTTTATTAGCAGTTTATGAGCAGTTATAACGAAATTCTTCACTGAAAATTCATTTCTCAAGTTCAAATACCTACAACTTTTGAATAAAACAATATTTTTTAAATTCCTTACGTACTTCTCTAGGTATTCTAACGTAGATTGACGAGAATTTTTGTTTTTTGTTCTAGGTAAAAAATTGTGGATGCTAAATGTCACGCCGCGGAGCGCCTAAAAAAAGATAAAAGAAAATATTAGTAATCGGCCATTTTGTACATTGAAAAAAAATATATATATAAACTTTCTAACCGCTTGATATTCATACTAAATAGATGTGTAATTAATTTTATGAGTGAATCACTTTTTTATACGAAAAAAAATTGTTAAATTCGCACATGATTTTCTACTCGGTACTGTGGCCTAAGGCCTTAGGTGTTACATCTTCCTCTAGAGGCCCGAAAAAATTGCTAAATTGCGATATTTTCCGGGACACGGTTGGCGAAAAAAACGCATTTTTTAAACACAAAGGTGCATATATTGAGCCTTTTAAAAAGGTAATTCAAAAATACAGAAAAACAACAAAAACATGGCCGCCCCCAGAGGATACTGTTTTCAAACTGGGCGGACATGAAATCTTGATTGATTGTTACCAAATTTATAGAAGATGCGATGAGAAACATTTGAAGATCGTTGACGATCTCACTTTTTCGAAATCGATCTTCATTTTTTAATAGGTACGTAAAAAGAACGACTTTTTCATAGATTTTGACTCGCATTTACTGTTTACTTGAAAAACCTGTTTGGTTTTTTCGGTTTCCAAAGAAGTTAGAACAAAATTTCTTCATCTACCAGCGGCCATGTTTTTCTTCTTCACTGTATTTTTTTTAAGGCTCTCTATATATGTACTTTTGTGTTTAAAAAATGCGTTACTTTTTTACCAACCGTTTGCCAGAAAAAAAACATTCGCCGTTTGGCCGTATTTCGGGCCTCTAGGTAGATGTAGCCCCTTAAATAAAAGGGTTTTATAATAACGACAGTTCTACAACAATAATACGACACGCGCATACAGGCACATTTTTTCACGAATAATATGTAGTTCATTAGGAGTGGGCCTCTGAAATTTACTTTCAATGGCAATAACGATAATATTCATCGTTTACGAACAGCAGTCACTCGATGGCACGTAAAAAGTCACAAAATAAATTAAACGTCATTAAACTACCTTCAAACGTGAGCATCGCCTTGATTTTACTACTTTCCTCTGACTTATGTTGTCATCTTTGTGCGCTTTGGTCGCTTTCTATTCTTTTGTTTGTTTGTTTTTTTTTCAGATCGCGTGAACATTTTCCACCGCGCATTTTTCGCTGATTGTATACAAGAGCAAACGCAGTCACATTCTCGGAGGAAACAAAGCACAGATTTCCAGTTTCCTATGCCGCTTTTTTTGCGGACCGAAAATGCTTCGCGATTGATACAGTGATTATTATGAATATCGGTGGTATTTTTGTAATCGCTAATAATTTTTTTGTCTTCTCGAAACTATAATTACGATATAAATATTTTTCGTATATATTTTTATAGAGTTATGAGCGTCGAGTGGTAAACGCTTTACTCTGATTACTACCCTAATGAGTAACGAATACTCTTCGGGATAAAATTATGTGGGATCGTTCGCTATGAGACCTCGAGAGATCTCGTTTCTTTTATGGATTTGGGAAATTGGAAATAAAACGACTTCGGTGTCTTGAGTCACACAGTAATTTAACTAAATAGGTGATAAAGGAATAGCCTCGAACATTCCCATTGAATATTATAATGTGGTATATACCTTTGAGAATCTGGAGCGGTGTCGTCGCTTTACAATCTCGTATTATTATTTTCGTTGACAATTTCTTTAAAACACACACGCGTACTCTCGCACTCTTCCAGAGAAGATCTGGTCGCGGATTAACAATAAATGGTACTTCGAAATATTTGGTCGAAGCCTTTTGATTATAAAAAAAAACACAATGTAGCTATGACTTTGATAATTCTGCCGAATCACACTCTTCTACAGAAGACCCGAATTTCGGAGGGCGTAACGACGTGTAAAAATCTCGATTGAGACTGAGCTATTATAATATACGAGGTTTGTTAAAAAAATAAGGTGACTTTTCAAATTTCGCGGGCTACGTACATTCGATTATTTTTTTTATGTTGGTACACATGTCCCCAACATATGTCGACATTATCAGCCATTTTGCATATTTAGTTTGTTTTCGACAGATATAAAGGTTAGCCGTGTTTTGGTGTCGTTGGCGATTTTTTGTTATCGATTGATGGCAAAACTCATGGCTTTTGCTCAGGGGGCTGGCACCTGTGAGAATTTTTGCTACGCAAAATATCCTCTGTAGTGTCTTACTCTGCCACTCGCAGCGCTAGTAGTTCTCAAACAATCCTGATGCGCGCGCAGGGGCTATGTATAGTTACACGCACGCACACATAATTCGAAAACTTTCCATAGCTTCGAATGCGAGGATCGGCTAGTACGGTGAGAAATGCACTTTTTCAGGATTACGCGAGTACCCTGAGGTACAACCGTGCACACACGGCATTACCGCACGAGTATAAGTAATTTCGGTAATTTCATCAATTCCGCACCGCGGCTTAAACTCCAACGTCAAAATAGTCGTTTCGGCGTCGGGGCGGTTAAATTGCCGTGCGGGCCGCGCGCCTGCGCAATAAGAGTTTTGCGCAGTGACCTACTAGCGCCACGGGGAGAGGTAGAACTAAACAAAGCGGTGAAAAGGCGTAGCATTTTTATATACGGTAAGGGATAGGAGGTGCCAGTCCCCTGCTTTTGCTTCACGATAATGCACCCTGCTCACACATCGTTGCTTGTTCGTGACTTTTTTTGCCAATAACAACACCGTAATCATGCCTCAGCCACCGTATTCACCGGACTTGGCTCCCTGCGGGTTTTTTCTGTTTCCAAACTGAAAAGACCCATGAAAGGAGAGAGATTTGCCACGATTGAGGAGATAAAGACCGCATCGCTGGGAGAGCTCGAGGCCATACCAAAAAGCGCATACCAGAAGTGCTTCGAGGAATGGAAAAAGCGCTGGCACAAGTGTATTATATCTGAGGCGGATTACTTTAAAGGGGACAAAGGAGATATTGATGAATAAATAAATATTCTTCGAGAAAAATAAAGTCACCTTGTTTTTCAACAAACCTTGTACGTCCGATACTACTGTCGAATCACTCTCTTCTACGGAAGACCCGGATTACGAACAGCGTATCGGCGTTACCAATTTCGACGAGACGGCCCTCTTGTCGTTGGGCAAGGGCTTTTTCTAAGGGCGAGATATCTTTGCCAAGCGGGCTACTCTCTTAATTGAGGCAAAGAGAAGGTGACTACTCTTCCTCTAATTTCTGAGAGTTCGGCCTCTTTCGAGAATCACTAAAAGTTGGATATTTTGGATCTTTACCGCATCGCTTGGCCCATCCCTATGATAGGGCTCGGCGCTCCGGCCGGAAAACTTTCGTTACTGCTATGCAGAGCGGGAAAAAAATAGCAGAGCGTAACACGGAACCATGTGCATTTGGCATTATGCACCGCTGACAAAAAAGTATTTTTTTGGTCACGGTGAAAAATAGGAGTAGCAGGCTCCGTTGCTTCTCGCACGCGTATGATTATGTGTGTTCCGACCAAAAGAAATAAAAGAATAACGTCGTACGTGACACATGATATGTTGTCTCAAAACCGTTGATAGAAAAATCCATTGTTTCGGAAAATTAATTCCGAGGCTGCAAATATCGTCGCTCTGAGATGCCTGAACACACGTAACGATTGATATCACGACTCGACTCTCGGAACGTCACTTGTATACTTGTAATGTATAAAAAATAGTGAATCGTCGTTACTCGTCGATCCTAACCAACCGATAAGCTGAGTGAGACGTTTCTGAGATGACGCCTCCAACACGGGACCCTCGTAGTTGCGTCGTTAACGTTCGAGTCTTCCATTATCGATGCATCGATATTAGATTACATCAACATTCCGCTGAAAGTACGCGTGATCCTGAAAAAAATAGTTATAATTGCATTTTTTTATTATGTCAGTACTAATAATATAAAAAAGTATAGAAACTTTTGTAAACGTATAATAATGATATAGGGCAGGATAAGGAATGCAGTCAATAGAGCATGGGGGATAGGAAAAAGGGCAAGAATAGACAACTTGAAAGACAGATCCTTACTTGCCACTGTGGGGTTCGAAACACCTTACCCAATTGTCTTCTCAGGCGAAAATGTATTGATGTATATTCTACAGAAGTGTGGCAAGTGAGGGTTAATTTTGATTTTTAGCTAAATAACCTACATTGTTTTTTCAAGTGAACTCCTTAAATGGTCTGACTAAATTTCCATGTGAAAATATTCAATAGTTAATGTTTTATAACAATTTTTGTCGCTGGGGTGTGATTACAACTAATTTTACAAGGCTATGCGTAATGTAAATTGTACCAAAAATTGAACTATTTTGCATACGACTCTGCCAAAAATTCAAATTCCAATTTTTTTTTAAATCCTCCGTTCAATCACGAGCTATACTTATCTACGAATAGAAAAAAATTGTTTTTTTCAATTTTAGACAAAGCTATCAGGAGTTATCCTGACCACCGCGAGGACACTTTTTTAGGGGTCACCGGAAACCAGGTCCCACCGGCTGAATTTCACAAATTTTTGGACGAACTTTTTTTTTTTAATATTGTGGAAATGTTGCTTCTGTATGTGCTTAATTGCATTTTGAGTAAAATCATTCATATATTATTTTTTTTATAGAGAAAATATGCTTTTTTGGCTTCGAAACCCACGTAACCCCTTAACTATTACCAAATCTTTATTTGTGGGAATTCAGAGGCTCGAATGAATGATTCATTAACTGTAAGAAGATATTTATTTCGCCATATCCAACTATACCATTTGTTAATAGTAAGCAAATCCTGGTATATAGAAATATATAGTTTTCTCAGTTTAAAAGTCTTTCAAAGGTGGACGGAACAATGCCAGAGCGAATGAGCAGGATGGTTCGAGGCCCTTGAGGGGAAAGTGATAATTGAGAAAATGTGCGAGATGGTGAGTCAGTTCGAAAAGATAGCGAAGAGAAGGGCAGATGCGACTGAAAGAGAAGGGAAAGGAGAAATGTAATTTTTATCATAATGTATTGTATTGTGAACGGAGAATGTCGAAGCCAGCAAGGGTATACAAGTGGAATCAAATATAGATAGATAGAAAATCTTGTATTATTTGTATTTTTGTTTGAGGGGTCTTCTCACTTTAGACATAAAGAGATATAAAAGTTGTTACACTTAATAACCCACTTTCGAAATTAAAAAAAAAAAGTATAGTTTCAAGTCACTATTTATAGACGAAAATGGTAATTAAGGTCTTATATACGCGAAAAATTTCAAAATTTTTAATTTTTAAATTATTTTTTATTCCATTAGCCGAAACGATTAGGAATATTTTAAGCTTTACAGAATTGAAAAATTCCAAAAATATTATATATCCCAAAAATTCCGTTTTTCCACGATTTACTTTTTTGAACCTTGTAAAAGTTCTAACTCTTGAACGAAGGATAAGATCGCTTTGAAATGTTAGTATCATCACCTATCGTGTGAACCACAGAAACAAAAATTTCAATGACACAAAAAAATATAAAAAATAAAATACCGACAGAAAACTGAGTAAAAAATTTTAAGTTTCGAATTTTTCAAATAATAATTGTTTTTAAGTAATATTGTTGGTTCACACTGAATATACATTCATTATGCAATTATAAATATATTCATTTTTTTCATACACCCGCATCGATGCCGAAAACTTTCACCATCAACGCGCGCGTAAAAAAATACATTGCTTTATTATGTTATATCTCCGCCATTTGTTAATATTTCTGATTTTTTTTACATATACATAACCATGTGCATAAATGATTTGTAAAAAAAAATGTTGTCAATATATGCGTCTTTTTTTTATCGCGTATGTAAGGCCTAAAAAAAATTTCTAAAATATTATAGGTCTGCGCTGTTGATGAAATCTCGGAGATGCATCATCCGAAACATAAAAATCAAACGGTTTTAGATTCAGTATGTCAATGGCTGTAGCGCATATCATACGGTTTTTTACATTAGGTGTACAACTTAGTTCGGTTCGTTTTCAAAAGATGGCTCTAGGTGCTATAAATGGTTGACGGCAACAGCTGATTTTTGCTGTATCGTGAAGTATCAACATCTCTTAACCAAATATCGTTTACAGACCTTTGAGTTTTGCGCATCAAGTCTAATTTTTACTGCGGTGAAAATGTCGAATTTAGTCCCAAATAAGAACCACTTGCGGGAAGTGTTGATTTTCTGTTTCAATTGGAAGAAAAGTGCAGCTGAAGCTCACCGAATGCTGGTCAAACTATCACGGGAGACTTCTATAGGCAACAATTGATCCGTTTAAAGCGAGCTATAGTCGAAAAACGTGCAAAATATGCGACCAGACACGAGTCCATAATCTGTCAACATGACAACGCTCGGCCTCACGTTGCTATTGTGGTTAAAAACTATTTGGAAAATAGCGGGTGGAAAATTCTGGCTCACCCGCCTTATAGCCCAGACCACGGTCTTACAAACAGGTCTTGCAACGAAGCTAAATTTTCGTGGTGGGGATGGGCACGCTTATCGGCTTCACTTTTCGATTCACTAGGCGCCGCTACGCGTCGCTACTAGCAAGGGGAAGTAGTTTCCCCCTTACCTCTTACCGACGAATGGGCCCAAGGTGTTCACGTATGTTTTTGTGGCGCGATTGTCATAATAACCTTTATTTGCGACCACATACTAGATGTAGATGCGTAGAAGGTTCTACGCGATTTACCGTGATACATTTTTTATCGTGTTTTTACGCATAAGTGCGAATTTTTTTCGGTCGTGTTTGCGAAAAAAATGCGAAATGTCTAAGGGTTGCGCGGTTCGCAATTGTAAAACGGGGTACAAAAATTGTAAGCAGAAATGCTCCGTGTTTCGCGTGCCCAGAAACGTCGAACGATACAAAAAATGGCTCGATGCTATTCCGGGACTGAAAGAGTCTCAGTACGTGTGCGAAAAACATTTCGACGAACGATGTATTGTGAGACATTGGAGAAAAAAGGATGTAAATGGTCGCAATATGTGCTGGTATGAATTAATGTATTCAAAAAGTTTTCAGTTTTTTTTAGATGAAAGTAATCATCTTTTTTTTAATCAACACATTTTTTTTATTGGTTCGTATGTTATGCAGTTTACACGACAGTACGGTAAATTAAGTTAGGGCAAACGGCGCATGCGTTGCGTTCAGGAGGGAAAAGGACAGAAGAGCTATTTCTCTCTTCGTCGCACCACTACTTCCCCTTGCCGTCACGCACCAAGCGGCAGAAATCGGAATAAAAAACAGAACCGCTGAGGGTGCCACCCCCACTACCGCCGTTGTCAGACCTGTATGTAAGACCGTGGCCCAGACCTTGCCCCTTCCGACTACCATTTGTTTTGATCGATGCAGAACGCTTTGACTGGAATACGCTTCACGTCACAACAGGCTATCAAAAATTGGCTTGATTCATTCTTGGCTTCGAAAGATGAACGCTTCTTCCGCGACGGAATTCATAAATTACCAGAAAGATCGGGAAAAGTAGTGGCTAGCGATGGACAATATTTTTATTAATGTATTAATTCATTTTATCATTCAAACAAGTGCGTATTTTGAGCAAAAAAACGGACCGAATTAAGTTGTACACTCAATATATGCAAAAATAACAAAATGGTGAAGTGTTTTTTCCCAGTTTTTGGCGAAAAAATAGTAAATATCAAAATTTAAAAAAATCCTTGATATGCGCTATAGATATAGTTGTAAAGAATATGTGGTTAAAATTCCATAAGAATTGGTTCGGTAGTGTCGAAGATTTTATCAACAAGCTGTCGAAAAACGTTGTTTCGAAAAAAACGCGTTTGAAGTTTCTTTGGGTTACATAAATACATGAAGCAGGCTTGCAGGCTTTCACGAACCCATCCCCTTCACGTGAATTCCAATAGGGATCAGATCGATTACTCACGCACATTAGATTGATTACTTACAAGATGAATTGCACTGGCTATCAGAAGGACTTTCAGCTCGACGTCTAGGTCGACTGGAAATGAAACGTTGAAGGCACCACAGGAGACTAAACGCCGTTGTATACCCAACCATTGCTTCGTTATGAGACCAATCTGGCGTGACTTATCACTCGAGTACACCTGTAAAAAAAAGTGTTTTTTTTTAGCTCAGCAATCAATCTTTTACTATCGCAAAGGTATAATATAAAAAAGTGTTCGCGTCGACAGTCAAAGGACCAGAATACTGTGACGGCCTGGAAGGATATCCGATTTTCAGATACGGTTGGTAAAAAATATCAAACCTGCTGACAATTTGCGATTTTCCCGTGTATTTATATATATATTGCAAGTAAAGAAAAGATCACGACGATGAATTCATCATACGTTTGTATCTCAGCAATAACGGAGCTACTTTTTAATTTTTGGAAAATTCGCATCACAGTGTTTCCAGGTATGTTTTTAGCGAAAACCAAGACTTTTTGGAAACTAAATTATAATGAGCATTTTCCTGATGCCTGACAACGTCTTGATTAAGAAGTTAGGCTACTGTGAAAGTGTCGAAAAATCGTAGTGTAAATTGTACCAAAAATTGAACTATTTTGCATACAAATCTGGCAAAAACTCAAATTTCAATTTTTCTGCAAATCCTTTGTTCAATCACGAGCTATACTTATCTACTAACCAAAAAACATTGGTTTTTTATTTTCAGATAAAGATATAATGAGTTATCCTGACCACTACAAGGGCACTTTTTTCAGGGGTCTCCGGAAACCCGGTCCAACCAGCAGAATTTCCCAAATTTTCGGATGAAATTTATTTTAAATATTGTTGAACTGTTGCCCTTTTATGTGCTTAACATTTTGAATAAAATAATTTATACGTTAAATCTTTTTCAATACAGAAAATATGCTTTTTTGGCTTCGAAACCCACGTAACCCCTTAACAATCAAACCGATGAGCGTATTTTAACCATCGAAAATATCGCGAAAATCAGCTATATTTCGATCCGTTACACTGTGATAATCCCTTGATATACATACAAATGAACGTCCAAACGATGTTTCAATCACCCTGCTTATTCCTCCAAAATGCATTTTTTTAAATAACCCCGCTTTTTGCGTCGTCACAGTAGCCTAACTTCTTAATGCTCATATTTAGTACATTTAATAAAAGGAACTTGAACGATTTACACATCTCCAAGAGCAACCAGTCGTATCATTCGGACCTCGGAAAAACAAACCACCCTCTCAGCTACACTTATGGTCTACTTATCGACGCAGCTTACGAAATGTAGCATGTTTCAGAATTCTTACGAAAATAAGCACGTTTGATATCACCGCGAAAACTAGCATGTTTTGGCTTCCGACACGAAAACTAGCAAGCTTCGGTTTTCGCCACGAAAAGAAGCAGATGTCGATATTCACCGCGAAATTTAACATGTTTCAGTAACACTGGAATTGCTTTCGACTTTTCTTCCATGATTTTTTACGCCTTGCCTCCATTTTTTTACTCCAATTCCTTTGACCGCAATCGGAAATTTACGATTTTTCACACCTCTCAAAAAAATTGAATTGGACGTCAATTAAAATTGAAAGTATTCGGGAAATATCCATTCAACCTTACGTCGATACAATCCACGTTCAATATTATTTTGACCAAGAAGGACGAGAGATAAAAATTGAAAAAAAGAACAAAAACATGGATGATGTTTGAATGTTCCAATTAAGGTAGTTCCTCTGCGAAAATCTCAACCAAAAGTTTACATACCATGTTCATGTTTAAAAGATTGATAATTGGTTTAATTAGTAATGAATAAAATTAAAAACTACGCAATATTGACTCGGTACTAGTAGATAATACGATGGATAACATTTATTGCCGTAAAATATATTTTGTATTGTGTTTTTGATCGACCATTGCCAGTAAACTTTTTGCCGGGACTGTCCAGGCTTTGTCCCAATTGTTTCTTTCCAGGCTTTGCCAGGCTTTGCACCAAAATTGTGAAGGCTTCTCATGGTTATATCTTGGAAACTAGATGGTGAATCATTCTCATTTTTTTTCACATTATTCGTGATATCTTACTCTAGCTTATCCTCGTTTTTTATCAATTTTTTAATTTTAGTTTTGACGGTAGAATTAATGATGCTCTGTTTGCCCATCATAACGCATTTGTTACGTGTAAACCAAGCCAACTTTAAGTGTAAATATCTCAGGTTTGGGGTGGTCAAACTTATTCAAATTGCACAGATGTTTGGATAATGTATTAAATAACGTATATGTCAAATTTCAACCATTTCTTAATTCAACTCTTCTGTGGAGGTACTACCTTAAGACAGACATCAGATAAAAAATTGCCTCTTGCACCAAGAAAAAAAAAGATTCACAGGCCATGCTTGACAGAGGTTTAATTCCAATCGAACATCAGCAAGATTTTTCAAACATATTCGACTATAACCATGTGTAAGATTACAGTAAATTTGTTGAATGATATTTTCAATAACGTTATTTTTTCATAGAAAATCACTATAGATATTTCATTATATTTACAATTTCGGTATAGTTTTTGATAAAAATTAGTACTATCGATTTTAATTAATTATTATTATCAAAATGTTTATAAAAGCAACGAGTATAACATTAAAATGTCATTACGCAAAAAATTGTCATATTCAAAACAAAATACTAATGGTTTATTTTTCCAGATTTTTACCTGAGCACGAAGGGCTTTAAATTCTGACCAAAACTCTTTTCGGTTAGATTGTACGAGCGACGAGATCCTTAAGGTTTTAAACTTTCTCCTTTTACACTAGTTTTTACAGTGAAAATCAAACATGCTGGTTTTCGCGGTGAATATGGTAATGTGCTAGTTTCCGTGGCGAAAGCATAATCATGCTAGTTTTCGTAAGAACTTTGAATCGTGCTACTTCTCGTAAGCAGCGTCGTTATAATCGTCATTGGCCACTTTTCACGACATCCTTAAGGCGTTAAGCCACAGTAACGGGTATAAAATCATGTGCGAATTTAACAATTGTTTTCGTATGCAAAAGTGATTTGCTCATTAAATCAATTACACATCTATTTAGTATGAATATCAAGCTGTTAAAAAATATATATATATATTTTTTTTTCGATGTACAAAATGGCCGACTACTAATATTTTCTTTTGTTATCTTTTTTTAAGCGCTCTGCAGCGTGACATTTAGCATGCACAATTTTTTACCTAGAACAAAAAACAAAAATTCTCGTCAATTAGAATACCTAGAGAAGTCCGTACGGAATTTAAAAAAATATTGTTTTATTGAAAAGTGGTAGGTATTTGAACTTAAGGGAGCTTTCCAGTGTGAAATTTTCAAAAAATCGATTTTTTTTTGCTTTATCGAATAGTATACACTCTTCCGAATATTCCCTGAAATTTTCATGCAGAAATTCAGATTATTTCGGTTACTGTACAGCAATTCTTGGAAGAAGGCAACGGAGCAAGGCAACGGAGGCAAACTTTGAACGCGTTTTTCTCGAAACAGCATTTTTCAAAACGGTGTCCAACTTGGAGGGCAGAGTTTTAAAGCTATCGAGTTGAATTTTTTACACAATATTCTTAACGTCATTGTTTATCGTGCTATGGAAGCTTTTTTTTTTTTGACATCTTCCTATTTTTTTGTAAAAAAAACTGCCAAAAAAAATGCTAAAATCGATACTTTTTGTTCAAACCGGCGCCATTTTTGCAAAAAAAAAAGCCTCCATAGCACGAAAGCCAATTATATACCGATCAACAATCTTTTTGTGTTTTTCGTTTCAGATCAAAATTGTGACCCCCAACGTGGACACCACATCCAAGTGCATTTTCTGCAACAATTGTTTCATCATTTTTATAGATATTAATTAATAAATAAATCGATCTTTAAAAAATTGTTTTGTATTCTTCAATACCCAATTAATATACAAAAAAAAACCAGACCGATTAGATTATTTTTTCTTTAAAAAAAAAAATCGCGAAAAACAGCGATTTTTCGGGCTGTCACACTGGAAAGCTCCCTTAAGAAATTAATTTCCTGTGAAAAATTTCGTTATAACTGCTCATAAACTGCTCATAAAATGAAAAGTTTTCGATTAATCAGAAATTCCGTACGTATTTCTCTGCGAAATGCAACTAGGAACATAACTTGTAAATTTGAAGTAAATCAGTGAAAATTGTTGAAGTTATTTGTCACGCCAATTGGACAAAAGCTGTTTCGGGAAGTTTCGACTAGTCCCCCATTTTGTACATCGAAAAAAATAGACTTTTTTTTTCTAACAGCTTGATATTCATACTAAATAAATGCATAATCAAATTTACGAGTGAATCACTTTTTCATACGAAAAAAAAATGTTAAATTCGCACATGATTTTATACCCGTTACTGTGGCCTAACCCCTTAAACAAAGTGCAAAAAAATGGACCGAATGTTTCGATTTTTGTGCAAATCGCGTCGGAATATCAGCACACATCTTCGAGCCACAATATATTCTAACCCCTTAAGAATATAAGGTGGGCCCTGGTGTGCTGTTGCTCCCACGTATCGTAAGATTCGTCGAAGCTTGATGCTGGTGTCTACGTAAATAGGGTATGCGTATTGACGTTTTACGGTGGAGTTTCGATCGCCAAGAAAAAGTAGAACAGAAACCCGAGTGTGAAGAAGATAGCGTGTTATAGAACCCTTTACAAGTCGCTACACATACATGAATATATATATATATATATATCGTTGAAATTTTCTTTGAGTGCCCGCATGCTATTAATAAAATTTCAACGTTCCCTCGTCATATTGACACACCATCGAGATTTCGAGTGTTAGTCATGGCGAGAAATATTCTCGATTATCGTCCAGCGAGACTACACTGAGAAAAAAAAATCATTGATCCAATATCATTGGTGTTATTCAATGAAATTTCGTTGATTCAATTGTAAAATTGTTGGTGTAAATAATCGGATTTATTAGTCCAAACAAAACGCTATTGACTTCAATAACATGATAAAATTGAAAGTTTTTTTTTCATTCAAAAGATATATTGTTAGCCGAGAACAATATATTATTGAAACTATCTAGAAAATGATCGCGAACAAATTATATAGTTTTGAATGCAATTTCTGCAACGAACGAAAAAAGCGTTTCAATTCATAACATGAATATTGTTGATTCAAGTACACAAGAAAAATGGAATTTCGCTCGTTTGATTCAAATAAAATTTCCCTTGAGTAAGAATGTTATTTTATTGTTTCCGCCATATGCGATATTGATTTTAAGTACATTATTCGTTAAAATATTAATATTTTATTTTTATTGAAAAATATTAAGCAAATGTCTGGATTGGTTGAAAAATTATGCGAAAGTAAAATTTGTTTCTTGCACATTTGGTTGAAGAAATTCAACCAAATCATGGCCGAGCGCCACCGACATTATAGGTGTGAGGAAACCCGTAGTTCTCGGAGTAACCGCTAGAGGCCGCACGCGCGCTCGTTTCTCGTTGGCGTAACGCGAACCGAAAATCTACTTAAACGCTGGAGAAACTCTAAAGAGTCAGTGATGCCAACTTGGGGGTTTTGCCCCCAAATTTAGGGGGAAACAAAATGTGAAGGGGTTTCTTTAGGGGGTAAATTTATTTAGGGGTATTCTTTAGGGGGATTTTTTAGCGGGTACGTTACTTAAGAAACTTTTTTAAGGGCGTGAAAGTAAAGTGTGTATCTTGAAAAAAAAGTGAAAATAAAAGAAAACAATGTATCTTCAATTAATTCGATCGGAAATTGAAATGGGTCACTTTGTTCGATCGTCGAAATTATGTGCGCGATAATAAATTTTATATATTCGAAATACATATTCCTGCGAAGAATCTTCCATTCGCAATAAATATTTCTTATAAACTAAACGTTAAATTTAAGCATCACTTTTCTTTATGCTCAATTATAATCGATTGCCTTTCAAAATGTTTTACACCAATGCCATACTTCATGTCTTGTACTAGCAACACAAGTGGCGCTGGTGGCTGAATTTCGCACTACGACGAACAACAATTTGCAGGTCAAGACCAACGAATTCCGTTTTCACTTTTACTGATTTTACTGTTCGACGTTTTCACGCTGTCACCTTGAGGTTGTGTCCGTTAGTTTGTTGCCTCATTGCGTATTTTATTTCGAATTTCGAATTACAACCAACAACTTGCTGATCAAGATAATTCCGTTTTTACTTTTACGGTTCAACGTTTTCACGTTGTCAGTTGTAACGTTGAGGTTGTGTCCGTTAGTTGGTTGTCTACTTGCGAGTTTTATTGGATGGCAAAGTAAGTCAAGTACTCAAACAGGGTGTACAATGAAAACTTTAGGGGTTTTTCATCGACATCTAGGGGGATTTGAAGGTGGTCCTAGGGGGAACATTCTGTAGGAGTTGGCATCACTGTAAAGAGTATCGCTTCTTGGCCTGTGGCTAAGATCAAAGTGTAGTATCTGTTCTTATCAGTTGAATATCTGATATTCTCTCCATGGATATTCCACTGGATACCTGATATTCTCTCCACTATTATCGTGGATGATCATTCGAATGCTCACTTTTCATTTAAGATTTAAAACAAATTGAAAAACTTACGTTCCATGGCATATTCGTTTCGATGTAGTAAAGAAATAATTAATTCTATTGATTATATTTTTGTACGAAATAAAAAATGTTTGTAGCAACCGCTTAATTATTTCATCCAATACATCTACGGATTGTGTATAGAATGATTCCAATAGATTATAATTTTATTCGAAGGATGATGTAGATATTCAAAGAACAGAAGAGCTTTTTCAAATAAAATAATATGTTATTTAAATCAATCACGTTTTCCACTATTTTATAGTGTTGAAACAATCTCATATATCGGTGGCACTCCGCAGCAGCACATTTATTTGGATCAAGCAATATATTTTTCTGATTCGATTGTTTTTTTTTCTCAGTGTAAAAAAACCGAACGACAACTTCTCGCAATTTTTCTGCCTCGTAAGTTCACCAACACAGCGACATGAATATTCCGAAGCATGGTAACTGCGTCCTCGTGTAAAAAATCACAAACTCTTTTACTCCGGATGACGTAATGACTTTGATGACGTTTGCATATGAAGAAAAACGTCCGGTCGCAACTTCACGAGAGTAAAATCGTCCGTTCGCGTTGGGTGTTTGCAGATACTTCGTGGCGGTTGGTCGATGTTGATTGATCGAATGCAACTTCACCTGAAAGTCTTTGACTGATTTGCAATCGCACTGGCAGGCTTCTCCCTCAATCGTGAAAAGTGGCTTTCCGGCGTCGTCTCGAACCTCGACCTTCGGGTACAGCGCCCATTTGTGATGGACCGAGCCGAGACGACGGCTGCCCGCGTACACGTCGAGTTTCTGTATGGGAGAGAAAGAAGAAAGTCAATCGCGAATATACAATGATTGAACTCCGCACGCCAATCGGAACCCACCGATTTCGCCCAAACTGCGTGGGTAGGAGGTGAGTCCCCAGTTAAGGGATATTCTCACATTAAACGCTAAAAAATACTATTTTTATTAATTTTTTTGATAAGTTTATATTATAGATATTGATATAAAAGTTTTTACACTTGAGGGGTTAACCCCACTTGCGATTTTGAAAAAATCGATTTTTTTTATTGCATTTTTTTGAAGTATAAGTATCTGAGAATATGTCCTGAAAATTTCAAGTCGATCCGAGGAAATTGACTGAGATATGAGCGTTGAAAGAGAAGAATCCGCGTTGAAAGAGCGTTGAAAGAGAAACTTTAATCGCGTTTTTCTCAAAATGGCATTTCTGAAGTCGGTGACCAAGATTACTCGAACACTAATGAACCGATCTTCTTGAAATTTTGCAGGCTTATTTAATACATAAAAATGTAGTCTTTAATCGTTCGATTTTTTTTCGAAAAAAATGGCCGTTTTATAGCCAAAAAACGGCCGCTTTTTTTTCGTTAAAATCGAACCATTAACTTTGACTGTCCGCCATTTTGTGAAAAATGAATATTTTTTAAAATCCTTTGATTAAAGACTAGTTTATACTTATATTTGACTAAATCCATCCGCATTTGTTTTTCAGATGATCCACTTCGCGGCAATGTTGGTCACCGCAAACCGTGTATATAAAAACATTATTTCATTGACGGCCATTTGCCACTAAACAATGTAATATTTTTCAATAAAAAAATTACTGAAAGTTCTTCAAGATGTGTTCTTTAAGATGGTATATTGATCGATTAAAAAAGTTTTGTAGTTTTATTTAAAAAAATTCATGAAAAAGACCTTTTTTGCGCTACAAGTGGAGGTAACGCCTTAAGGTGGTTGGAGCGTTAGCCACAAGCCAAGGTTACATTTAATTTAAAAAAAATACATGCTATTGTTTGGACTCTACTGAGTCTTTACGAATTTTTTGAAATTTTTTCACCACCAAACACCAGACATAAAAAATAGTTCAATGTGTGTAATTTAACGTGCGGTTAGATGGGCAAAAATTTCAGACTGAAAGTTATATAATTGTTTTTGTTATTTAGCAACAAGATGAACCCTTTCTAACAACAGATTAACGCAAGCTAAACCTTTGTAAACATTTTTAAAAAAACCCCATCGTAAACCATGGGCCAATAATCTCGTGACGTAAATATATAAATAGGCATAATTATAAGGTACTCAAAATTTCATTGTGAATTGTATAAAACATTTGTTATGGTAGTTTTTTTTATAATAATCATCGTTAATGTCATACTTTTTCAAGTTAGTAGTAACACAAAAGTTTTTCTAATTTACGTAATAAAAATATTAAAATGCATAATTTTGCCGTTTAATTATATATTTAAAAAAATAGCATATACAGAGTAAAGCTGTACCTCGTATGCATTTTTTTGAGGTTCATTGAAAGAAAATGAATAAACCGGTATTTGACTCAACTGAATCGCTCCAACCTCCTTGAAAAATGAGGTATTCCAAGTGTTTGCGAACGGCCTAAAAGCCTGACCTTCTTCAATCTTTTTCAAAGTTGGTGATGTTTTTGTATCATATATTTTGATTACGTTGCATTTTTTACAGATTTTTATCGGCTCGCTAATTCGACTAACTCGGAGATAAGATTTTACACGTGATAAAATTTCAAATGATCGTATCGGAGCAATCTACTCGCCCTACAAAAAAATTTCCTCTACAAAAAAAGATGCGTTTTTCTATGAACTATTTGAAAAAAAATTCAAAATTTTCCAAGTATTACACCACCAAAAAAAAAATCTTTCATTGAATTTTTTTCAACCCCTGTGATTAGGGTGATCCTGCTGAAATTTACACTGAATTTTCTTTTATTAGTTACACTAATAACAACATGTGTCAGTTTCATTCTGGGCTGGGCATGTGTTCAGCTAATATCGTCGTCTTAAATACAATGGGAAATTGTTTTTGTTGAATAACTCGGCGATTCATAATTTTTAAGTAAAAATGGTAATGACTAAACTTGTAGGAAATCGAGTTCTTTACAACTTTGGTCATTATAGTTTTTTCGCTACCATCGATATTTTTCGAATTAAACCTGAAAAAAGCGGCTATTGCATTATCTCGTTTATTTTTAACTTTGGGACATAAACGAACATGAACAAACTTGTAGAGAATAAAATTTTGGACAATTTTTGCTCCCACCTTTTTTTTCGAAAATCAATATTTAAGGTCGTACGCCAACGGTACAAGAAAAGGACGAATAGTTCGCGAAATAATATTTTCACGCTTCTCGTTTTTTTACCGTTGACGTACGACCTTAAATATTGATTATAGAAAGAAAAAAAAGGTAGAGACCAAAATTGTCGACAATTTCGTTCTCTACAAGTTTGCTTATTTTCGTTTATGCCCTAAAGTTAAAAATGAACGGAATAATGCTATAGTCGCTTCTTTCGGGTTTAATTCGAAAAATATTGATGATAGGAAAAAAACTGTAATGACCAATGTTGTGAAGCACTCGATTTCCAACAAGTTTAGTCATTACCATTTTGACTTAAAAATTGTAAATCGCCGAGTTATTCAACAAAAACAATTTCCCATTAAATTTAAGACGACGATATTAACTGAACGCAAGCCGAGCCCAGAATTAAACTTACACATGTTGTTTTACACTGATAAAAGAAAATTCAGTGTAACTTTCAGCAGGATCAACCTAATCATTGGGGTTAAAAAATTAAAAAATTAAAGATTTTTATTTTTTTAGTGCTGTAGTACTTGGAAAATTTTGAATTTTTTTTTCAAAATAGTTCATAGAAAAACGCTTCTTTTTTGTGGAGAACATTTTTTCGTACGACGGGAAGATCACTACGATACGATCATCAGAAATTTTATCACGTGTAAAATCTTATCTCCGAGCCGATAAAAATCTGGAAAAAATACCACGTATTCAAAATATATGATACAAAAATATGACCAACTTTGAAAAAGATTGAAAAAGGTCAGGCTTTTAGGCCGTTCAAAAACACTTGGAATACCTCATATACACTTGCGAAATGCATGGATTTTTTTTTTTTTTTTTTTCAAATTATTTAAGTCACTATTTATAGACGAAGATGGTAGCTAAAAAAATGTCCTAAAAAAATTGTAGGTCTGCGCTGTTGATGAAATCTCGGAGATGGATCGTCCGAAACAAAAAAATCAAACGGTTTTAGATTCGGTATGTTAATGGCTATAGCGCATATCATACGATTTTTTATATATTCAAAAATAACAAAATGGCGGACATTTTCCGAAAAAAAACATTAAAAAACGTGTTTTTTCACCGTTTTTGGAAAAAAAAATAGTAAATATCGAAAATTAAAAAAATCCTTGATACGCGCTATAGCTCTAGTTGTAAAGAATATGTGGTTAAAATTTCACAAGGATCGGTTCCGTAGTGTCGAAGATTTTATCAACAAGCTGTCGAAAAACGTTGTTTCGAGAAAAACGCGTTTAAAGTTTGTTTGAGTTACATAAATGCATAAAAAGATTCTTTAATGTATTTCGAACGTGTATTTATTAACAAGGAACTTCACTTTGGTGTCCTCCTCCGATATTCTTGAAACTCTTTTATGTGTTAGAGTATCAAAAACCACGAGACACGTATTTTTTTTATCGGCGGAAAAACGGTTTTAAGGGATGAAACGCACCCTCGAAAATAGGGGTGTTTTTCGTTTTTCGCCGATAACGTTATCGTTCTCATCTCCAATGTATAGCACACAACAAAATAAACATTGTTGCAATTTGAATTTTTTAAATATCTCGTACCGTTAAAACGTTATCGACGAAAAACGAAAAACAACCCCATTTTTGAGGGTGCGTTTCATCCCTTAAGACCGTTTTTCCGCCGATAAAAAAAAATACTTGTCTCTTAGTTTTTTATACTGTTCCACGTAAAAAAGTTTCAACAAAATCGGAGTAGGACACCGAAGTGATGTTCCTTGTAAGTGTAACAATTTTTATATCAATATAAAAGATAGCTATATAAACCTATGAAAAAAATTCATGAACATAGCCTTTCTTAGCATCTAAAGTGAGAAGACCCCTTAACGTTCCGAAAATATTTCGCTTGAGTGGACCATAGGAAAGGATCCAACGCTCTTCGAAGATCTCCGAGTAGAGCTTGAGGGATGTTTTCCAAACAATTCCATGTCAACGGCGTTGCGCAGTGGTCAAGCGCATTGCTTGTCACCCCACTGGCTTGGCTTCGATTCTCGCTGCTAACGTTTTTATTTTTTATTTTTTTTAATTTCTTGCAATGTTTAACTATTTATTGTAGAATTTGAATCTACAAAAACTAGTTCGGAATTTGTCCATTTTTTTTCGGGCCTCAGGTAGCTGTAGCCCCTTAATGAAAATGGCTATTGTCAATTTGTTTACTCGTGACTTTTTTTGGACGCTGCTGGATCGCCTGTCTTTAATGAAGTTTCAACCAGACTCTCAATTGGGCAAAAGAAAAATCCTCACCCCGAGTACAAGTGCGAAGGGGTGATGAAAACGAAGGACTTCCTGTCGCGATCTGTCGAAAACTTTGAACTCCATTTCGCGCCCGTTCCCCCAACAGATCCGACTGCAGAGGGACGAATCCTCCTGCACGTCGAAGAGCCATTCGCCTTTATCGGCCATCAGTACGTACTTGTTCTTCCTGTTGTGACCGAGCACGGCTGCAACGTTGGCAAACAATTGATATCGTTACAAAATAAACGTAAAAAAAAAACTTTTTAAAAACAAGCTCTTATTTAAAAGGCACTGGACTAGAAAGTAAACAAATCATGTTCAGTCGAATTGAAAATTAAAACAATATAACTACGGAAAAGTTCCTTTCTTGGTCACTCATCATACGTGCAAGTACTTAAGGAGGTACGGTGATTGCAGCGAGTTCAAGATAAAAGCCCGATTCTTTTTTATAGCATTGTCGAGACCTTCGTCCATGCGTATGCGGAGTTTCCACGAGATTTACCGTACACTTTCCGAGTTGTTAATTGTTAAAGTTGGTGAATTAGTCACACGGAGACGAAAAAAGGTGCCTGTCCTCTCATATATCGATTTTTTTGTGCTACTTGGAGCCAAAAAACACGTAAAAAAAATGATGGTTGCGTTCGTTGAATCTTTGTGATCGATAAGGCAGCCTGAATTGGAAAGCTCAGCGCAGAAATAAGCAATAAATTTACAAATAAAGTCGCAAAAACCGAAGTTTTCGGAGAGCGAGACTTCTCGTTACGTAACAGCAGCCATCTTGCTCGACGTGTCGCAACGCCGGATACCCGCGCAAATTTGATTCGTCTATCGGATATTTTCAACGCGAATTAAAAATATGATTGTGCGAAGCCGTACATTTTTTAATGGATTATAAAGGGCCTTTCGTCGATATTTACTTCAAGTTCTTTTACGTACAGCAAAGGCATCTCAATTTTTCTGGCGACAAGTACCTATACAACGCATCTACATATAAATTCAGCATGGGAGAACCGTCATATAAAATAGACGTTCCTTTTTATACCTGCAAATATTGTGAGAATTGGGAAAGGGAAAAATAACATAACAATCGAGGAAATATGTTTTGAATTTGGACAGATTGGACATTGGACATTGAGGTTAACTTCAACGCGACGTTTTTTATTTGTAATCGCAATATTATCTTCTCATTTTCTAATTCTTGTCCGTCAGAATCTACATTTGTCTCTAAACTGGACTTCAGGTACAATCCCGTTACTCTTTTGATAAACTTCCACAGTATTTTCATTCTCCATGTTAACCGGCTACAAAAAATAATAAGCCGGGCGCGTGGAACCGATGACAGCCAACGAAAATGCGACGATGCTAAACATCAACGATATGGCGTACTACTGAAGTCGAGTAGTAGATTATTAAGGTTGTTTCCATATTATAAAAACAATAGGAAACTCGAAATTCAATACTTAAAAAATATTTCTCGAAAAATAGGCCATATACATATATCTAAAACGTGGCGGTATTGCGGCGTGAAATAGACTCTAAGTTTACTAGCATGGTCATTACCGTACCTCCTTAAGGCCTTGTATACGTGAAAAATTTCAAAATATTTCATTTTTTTATTATTTTTAAATATAAAGCATTTTTAAATATTTAAATATAAAGCATTGTGTTCCGGCCACGACTGGTAAAAAGCGTGAAAAATTTGTGTCGGCGAAAAATGTCGGTTAAAAATGAAATATGTGTGGAAATTCGAATGAGTTTTTCCTAAGAGCATTGGATTGCTATAAGTATGTAAATCTGATTAATTTTAAAAATCTGACGGAGTCCCACTATTTTCTACACTTTTGTAGCGACCGGAAATTGGGCTTTTGTATGTCGTCTCGGAGATTCCTTCACAAAAATACGCAATTTTAATTTATTTTTCTCTGTAATTAGGTCGATGACCGACCCTGAAATTTTACAGGGCCGATTATTAATATAATTAGTGGAGCTCAAAAAAATATGAAAATCCTATGGATTGAAGCTCAGCGATAGGATTACCTTAAAAGGTGCATAAACGTAGATATTTTTTAAATATGAAATATAAGTTTCAAAAGCTTCAGGCTTTCTTTCAGAAATTTCAAAGTAGTATTAGTACTTATGACGTTTGACGCCCCAAGCTTCTGCAATTTGCATTTCATATTCAAAAAATATCTACATTTATGTACCATTTGAGTACTTGCACCTATGATGGGTGACCAAGAAAGGAACTTTTTTGCAGTTATACGGTTTTGATTTTCAATTTTATTAAACATTATTTTTGACTTATTAGTACCTTTTTACAGTACCTTTAAAATAAAAGCTTGCTTAAAAAACGTTTTTTTACGTTTACTTTATTGTATACTTTTTCGTATTAGAATTTGTTTATTTGTTTGCCTTGGACGCCAGCAAGTGCTTGAAAAATGGATTACACATTTCGAACCGGAAAGACGAACATACGAACAAAGCGAGTTGAATAAAAGCTTATAATTGATAGCGTTTGAAAAATCCTCGGTGGCGCGAAGGAAATGGCGCTAGTGGCGTGGTACTAGTGTTCCCAAAATGGCCGCTCGGAAGTGCCATTTCGAGCAACAAAAAAGAGAGTTCATCTGGACGGTTCTACTTGCGACTGGAAAGGAAAAAAGAGTATCATCGAGTTTTGTAGCGTTGTTTCACTAACCTTCGAACGGCTTGACGTATGAATCGATGAATATCGACTCAAGGTGCGTAAGCGATGCCAACCCTAGTGGAAATGTCGTATTCTGCGTTAGCCAGCCACCTGTCGAGCAAAAATAAATAACATTAACAAACTTTACGTACAAGCCTAAGGGGCGTACACCTAGGTAAATTTTTTGAAAATTTCGATTTTTGGTTTTTGATGGATCATCGAAATATAATAATTCAAAAATATTCTCGGATAATTTCGAGTCGATCCGTTCAAAATTGAGGGAATTATCGGCGTTTGCAGGCAGGTTCCAGCGAACTTTAAACGTGTTTTTTTCAAAATTATCTCTAAAATCACTGCACCGATAAACTTCCCATTTTTACTAGCTTCTTTTACATGTCATAAAGCAGAGTTTGAACGAAGAAATTCTTTTTTCGATGCATACTTCTTTTATCCGGTAAAACTGAACGTTTTTTCACTAAAAATTGATACTATTTTATTAAATCGTCCAAGCACTAGACGATTTCATGCAAAAACTAAATGCGTTTGATTTTTTGGTTTCGGATTATTTGTTTACGAAGAGCAGTGAGTTACGAAGAACGTATCTACCACATTTATCAATATTTTTCTATACAGAAATTGTATATTTTTCTATACAGAATTTTGTATATTTTTCTATACAGAAATTGTATATTTTTCTATACAAAAAAACATACCTAAAACCATACTCTTTGATGTAAAGAATTTTTTTTGAAAACCTTCCCACGTTTTCGAAGAAAAAATTCACGAAAATTGCTATTTTTTCAGCCACGAGCTGGGCCCTTTAAATTTCGCGTACTTTTCTGGTGTCATAAGTATGAACGAAAGTCATAACATCAAATTTGATTTGACACGTCGAGCATCCTTCGATAAATACACTTGGTGATAATATAGTGGTAACACAATGAAAATAATCCGCTCCGAGGGTCTGGAAACGCGAGGCTATCAACGCGACGGAATTATTTGTCCGATAATTCGCAACCGGCGTCAATTAATTTTATTCATATTGAAATTAAATCGTACGCTGCTCCGTCCTGACGTACATTTCCATCGTGACACGGAGCTTATTATAATACCAACGTTATTAATGGCAAGAATGTGCGTACGAAAATTTAAAGCTTGAAGAAAAAATTACGAAATGATATTGATACGTATATAATAATTTTTATAATATTACACAATATGTAATGATAATAATGAGAATATATCACACGTACACGACAGCGAAGATTGAAAATTATCTTTAAAAATCCATGCGTCGATCGATACCCTCGTACTTTTTCCAATAACGGAATTCTATCCCCGCATTAACTTTTTTCGACGCACACAAAATTCTATCACCTCAGTGGCATCGAAGGCAAAAAATAAGGCATGAGTTTTTATAAAATACTATTTTAAAAAAGCCTGGAGCATGGCAATAATTCGACGAAACGAAACAGATAAACTTTGTTAGTCACTACAGAGTTAATTTTCCTATTTTTCGATGGGAAATCGTTACCTTTTTAATATTACTTTAAAATACTTTATTACTTTTTACTTATCGTTATTCGAATTTCATTATTACTACTTATTACTTTTTAAACTACTGGCAATTATTTGAAAAAATTGTATCTCGGCGCCGGAATTTTTTTAAGTAATTTAAGGGTTTAGGTTACTGCGAAAATGTCAAAAATCGTTCGTCGCTTGGGGCAACTTAAGGTAGTTCCTCTGCAAAAATCTCAATCAAAAGTTTACATACCATGTTCATGTTTAAAAGATTGATAATTGGTTTAATTAGTAATGAATAAAATTAAAAACTACGCAATATTGACTCGGTACTAGTAGATAATACGATGGATATCATTTATTGCCGTAAAATATATTTTGTATTGTGTTTTTGATCGACCATTGCCAGTAAACTTTTTGCCGGGACTGTCCAGGCTTTGCCCCAATTGTTTTTTTCCAGGCTTTGCACCAAAATTGTGAAGGCTTCTCATGGTTATATCTTGGAAACTAGATGGTGAATCATTCTCATTTTTTTTCACATTATTCGTGATATCTTACTGGAGCTTATCCTCGTTTTTTATCAATTTCTTACTTTTAGTTTTGACGGTAGAATTAAGGATGCTCTGTTTGCCCATCATAACGCATTTGTTACGTGTAAACCAAGCCAACTTTAAGTGTAAATATCTCAGGTTTGGGGTGGTCAAACTTATTCAAATTGCACAGATGTTTGGATAATGTATTAAATAACGTATATGTCAAATTTCAACCATTTCTTAATTCAACTCTTCTGTGGAGGTACTACCTTAAATTGAACAGGAAGGTCCAACATATGATGCAGGAATCACAGATTGAAGGTAAACTTATGATTATAACCGATAGAACAGCTAGTAAAACGCGTTTTTCGAAACTATGTTTTTCAAAACGGTGTACACGATTTCTCGACATCTACTGAACGGACTGACTTCAAATTTGGTACACTTATTCAGTGTAATAGTAGTTTAGTCTTGACCGACGTTTTTCTTCCTAACATTTTTTTTCATTAGTTATCAACAATAATGATGTTATTTTTTCTCGAAAATTCGAAAAAGAAAGATTCAAAAATTTGTTTTTTATTATCAAAACACGATAACGACGCAAAGCTCGGTCAAGTCTTAGCCAGTATTATCTATTTTAAGAAAAAAACTCGTTTTTCAATTTCCGATCTACCGGGTCGACAAAATCAAGTACACCGTTGAGTCCCTCACGTTCAAAGGTCCTCCATGAGATTGTTAACAACTTCTTTAAGATGGGAAACCAGTTTAGATTACTCAAAAAATTGTTTTTTATTTATTTATAATTTGTTAGTAAAATTAATCGCTGTTTAACCGGTGAGCAGTATAAATAATTCATTACTGCTCTACATTTTTTGTTTTTGTTAATTCTTTTTTAAACGCGTTTTTCTCCAAGACTTTTTTTTTATTTGTGTACACTCTAGCTCAAAAAGTTTCTAACCTATAATTTTATAAAGTGATAGTTACTTTCTTCATATAATTACCCTCGTTATGAACCTGAATTTGGAGTAATGTAATTGTTTGCAGTATATTTTTTATTCAAAAAAGGTTATAAAATAATGGCAAAAATTATACAATTTTGTTTAAACACCTCTAAAAAATGCAATTTTCAATTTTTAGTCAGAGTTAGGTTCATATAGAAGAAAAACATGTTCTTAGAGTAATCTTCAAACCGTATTGATTTCCTATGAAAACTGTGACTTCTAGAGTGTTCACAAACAGCAAAGTGTGATGGCGCCCTTCGATGGGCAACAGGATATATGTTCCATATTTTCAGAGGAAATGCTTCGAAAAAAAAAAAATATTTGTTTGAAAATATGTATAAAATATTCCCAAAGTTCCAATAAATTCTATTCCATCGTTCCTTGTAAAAAAAATCATGAAAATCGCTAAAAAACGTACTCCTAAACTGGTTTCCCGTCTTAATGATTAATACTTTTAAATGAAATTTGGTACACAACTTTGTGAATGTACATGCAAATAAATGTCCAAACGGATTTCCAATCATCTAACTTATTCCTTCAAAATGAATTTCTTCAAATAGCCCTGATTTTCGGGTAGTCACAGTAGCCTCACCCCTTGCAAAATGAAATAAGAATTGTCACATGAACATGGGTACAAATGAGTGCAGTGAAGTTGTATTCATAACTTGATCGATCGAAGGGAAATAAAACAACCAAATTCTGAACCTTCTCTCCTCGGCAGTGAGGAATCGCGTGTACTCCTTTTTCTTTTTGTACTTCTTCATGGCCTCGCGAATGAAATTCATAACACGTCTGCGTAGCGATTCGAAGCGTAGTCTCCACGATGTCTCGAAGTACTCGGACTCCATTATTCGCTCGTACCGATTTATCAATGCGGTGTGTTCCGAGGCGGATCTCAATGATTCCATTTTGGATCGATTCGATTGCTCGGATAATGGATTTCCTTTTTTTTCTTCTCTAAATATTTGTAGCATGAAACGGGGAGTTTCGAGCCTCACTTCCGAAGGGGCTCTCTGATATTCCGATCCCAAGATTATCGATCTTTTTTACATTTCTTATCGAAAACGATACGGTGAGAAAGATTATTTAAAAAAACAAGAATTATCGGCACTTTTCGATGAATTTTAGGAAAAAGTCGTTTTTTCAATTCCAAAATTATTCACACCATTTTTGGAGCGCGACGTTGTTTTTTGTCCGTTGAAGGGCATTTTTTGGTCCAGACGGGTATGTGTATGTCATAATTAGGATGACCACCGGCGGTCAGTTGTACACGTAACAATTGTACCAATCGAGCGAGCGGTAGACTTCGATATTGTCCACCGGAAGCGATCAATTTAACAAGAGTCTATACCTAATTTCTCTCTCTCGATCTCTCTCTCTCTCTCCCTCCCTCCCACCCCCTCTCTCTCTCTCCTGGAGATCTCAGCAGCTCTCGCTCGTACCCAGGGCTCAAAATTTTTTATCGCATCCTCTGGATCTTCGATCACGATCTCCCATCATTAATTTCCATCGTCTCGCCCTTATTCGTCCACTCTCGTTCCCTTTCGCTCAGTCGGTAAAGCAGTTCGGGTCTTCCGTCAGAAAAAAAAAAACAAAAAAATCGCTAGAAAATCGGAAAGATCGTCAGGCTGATTGATGCAAAATTTCAAAATCTCCACGAAACTAAACGAGCGATAAACAAGAACTTTTGAGATAGCAAGTTCTTCGGGACGTCACAGCGAAATGTCACAAACTCTATCCACTCGACTTGTGCGCGCGAGCACACACCGGTTCGAATTTACGATCACCCACTCGTTTCCGTTCTATCTTCTCCGCGCGAGCGCTTCTTCGCACGAATTGAAACGAATTAACGTTAATTCGTATGCTCCTGCGGACCGTTTTCAACGTACGCGAGGGCACAAAATCGCCTCGGCCATCGCGAGAA
This sequence comes from Ophion ellenae, assembly GCA_963210295.1. Classification (NCBI taxonomy): domain Eukaryota; kingdom Metazoa; phylum Arthropoda; class Insecta; order Hymenoptera; family Ichneumonidae; genus Ophion; species Ophion ellenae. The sequence goes on from OY723392.1 coordinate 38,876,968, forward strand.
ATATATTTCCTTTTCTCTTTCAACGCTCGCCTCGTATTCGTAGCTGCACTCGCAAACGGACTGATCTCGCTCTCGCACACGTCGCTTAACTGCGATCGGTTACTCTCTATATCGCCACACTCGGATACGTAATCGAGGAGGATTTGTGACCACGCTGACACGACTATCGTTCGGCCGTTCTTCTCGTCATCCCCCGTTGTCATAACGTCGCAATGTTGCGGGGGCCTCTCCTCCTTTTCACTTGATAACGCTCTCATGGACTTTCTTTTCCTATCTCCTTGCGGTTGACAATTGGTCAATCTCGGGCTCGTTCACACTTTGACCCGAAAACGTCACACTCGTCATATATACATGTATGTGTATAAGAGTGCGGTATGGGTTTTTGCCAAATATTGACCAAATTTCATATCTTGGGTCCAACGATTTCGGAATTTTCGTGTGACAACCACCCCCTTATGCAAATACTACTGCTGCCAGGTTTCTTCAACTTGTTGAGAGGTCTGCGTGAGCTTGAAATTTAAAAGATTTTTTTTGTTTTGTAGCATTAAAAATATTGATTTTTCATGCTACAAAAGCGTCACAATAATTGATTTTTTATGTTATAAAAGCGTCACAATAATTTTTTTTTGATGCTACAAAGGTGTCACAATAATTGATTTTTTATGCTACAATAGCGTCACATTAATTGATTTTTTATGTATATATGTATGTGTATAAGAGTACGGTATGAAATTTTGCCCCAAATTTCATATCTCGGGTCCAACGATTTCGGAATTTTTGTGTGACAACCACCCCCTTATGCAAATACTACTGCTGCCAGTTTCCTTTTACTTGTTGAGAGGTCTGCGTGAGCTTGAAATTGAAAATATTTTTTTTTAGTTTTAAGGCTTTCACGGCTCTTTATGCAATGAGAAGACTATGTGGCTTTCGGATGGAGGCCAAATACTTTTTTGTTTTGTAGCATTAAGCAGCATCAGCAGATTTTTTTGTTTTGTAGCATTAAAAATGTTGATTTTTGATGCTACAAAAGCGTTATAATAATTGATTTTTGATGCTACGAAAGCTTCACAATCATTGATTTTTTGTGCTACAAAAGCGTCACAATAGTTGATTTTTTTGCATTTTCTCAAAGTATATACGTATATACGTATTCAAGAATATATGAGAAAAAATTCAAGTTAAAGTATTGAAAATTGACCAAGTTACTGACGAGTTGGTTTAGGAGGTTGGAGCGGTCCAGTTGAGTCAAATGACGGTTTATGATGGGGTTGAAGTTTGCATCGTTGGAGGGCAATGAAGATTTATATTTCTGAACTCCTTGTATTTATTTTGGCATATTTCTCCTACAAAAATCACGCAATTATTTTTCAATATACTTATCCAGCGATCTACTATATAAATCCACAAAAAAGATCTTATATGATAATAAGAATAAGGAAATGAAAATGTAAGAAAAGAACTTTCGTTGCGGTCCAACGATGCAAACTTCAGCACCATCGGTTTGTGAATTATTTCAATCGACCTCAAAAAAATGAATACGGGTAATATATTCTGTGTATGCTAATTTTTCATCAAATATATTATTAAGGTAGTTCTGTAGTTTTGGTCAAATCTTAGGAATTGGCTGAAATCTAAGTATGGTGTAGATATCACCTTCATGGACGATGCCCAAAAATTCAATCCGATTCACCGTTAAGTTCATGAGATAATTGCAATTGAATATGCAAAATTGCCCCCGCATTTTTTCCAGCGAAATTTGGAGTATATTCTGATAGAAAAAGAAAAAAATTCTGAAGATTTCATCCCCATCAACTCAATGGTTTTAGAAAAATGAATTTTTTCCAAATATAAAAAAAAAAAAATTCCGGAAACGGTACAATGGATCGATTTGATTTTTTTTTGGTACTTGTTCCGATCGAACGTGTTACGAAATAAAATTATAGAACATCTTGCGAAAGATTAAGGTTTGAAAAAAAAAGAATGTTCCTTGTTTTATTATTTTTTACTATAATCCACTTGGGGTACAATAGCGAAATTTTTTTCATATAATCTTTGGGCACCTTATTAGATTATGTAATTTTTTCAAAATGATCGGTTTGGTACGCCACAATGAAAAAAAAGAAACACACTTTATTGATATATTTTAGTTATATATCTATATAACTAAAATATATCAAATATATCAATATCTATATAACTAAAATATATCAATAAAATATTATTGATATATTTTAGTTATATATCTATATAACTAAAATATATCAATAAAGTGTGTTTCTTTTTTTTTCACTTTGGCGTACCAAACCGATCATTTTGAAAAAATTATATAATCTAATAAGGTGCCCAAAGATTACATAAAAAAAAATTCGCTATTGTACCCCAAGTGGATTATAGTAAAAAATAATAAAACAAGGAACATTATTTTTTTTCAAACCTTAATCTTTCGCAAGATGTTCTATAATTTTATTTCGTAACACGTTTGATCGTAACAAGTACCAAAAAAAATCGAATCAATCCACTGAAGCGTTTCCGGAATTTTAATTTTTTTTTTATTAAAAAAAAATCATTTTTCTAAAACCATTGCGTTGACGGGGATGAAATTTTCAGAAAATTTGTTTCTTTTTATACCTCAGAATATACTACAAATTTCGCTGGAGAAAATGCGGGGGCAATTTTTCCCTACTCACCCGGCTATGGCCTTTGCTGACATTGTAACTCAAATAGCAATTATCCGATTGACTTGAAATTTGAACTGAGTACTCTTGAATGTATTTACTCTACATTGACATAGGTTATTTTTGATTGGATGAAAAATGACGATTTGGCATTGCAAAAAACGACCATGTTATAGGCAAGAAAACATACTTTTTTCAAAACTACGCCATTTTGTTAGATTTTGATGTTTTTCGAAAATCCTACGTCATTGTACAGGAAATACCTTCCAGTTTAACGACATTTTTTCCTTTTTCGGTTTCAGCTACTCAATCGGCCGGAATCATGTCAGCAGTGGAGGAACTTTTTTGTTGGCGCCTCTGGATGCAGCGCATAAGTCGCACGAATCGCAATATTTTTCTATGAAAAAATTATGTAATATAGGTAAAATATAGCCAAATATATTCTTAATTTTCCAAAACATTTGAGTACTTTTCTTCAAAAAAATTGCCGAAAATTACCCAAATTTTCAGCGTTCACACTGGCATACCCCTTTAAGGGGTTACCCCCACTTGCGATTTTGGAAAAGACGATTTTTTTTATTGCATTTTTTTGAAGTATAAGTATCTGAGAATATGTCCTGAAAATTTCAAGTCGATCCGAGCAAAATTGACTGAGATATGAGCGTTGAAAGAGAAGAATCCGCGTTGAAAGAGAAACTTTAAACGCGTTTTTCTCAAAATGGCATTTCTGAAGTCGGTGACCAAGATTACTCGAACACTAATGAACCGATCTTCTTGAAATTTTGCAGGCTTATTTAATACATAAAAATGTAGTCTTTAAACGTTCGATTGTTCTCGAAAAAAAATGGCCGTTTTATAGCCAAAAAACGGCCGTTTTTTTTTCGTTAAAATCGAGCCATTAACTTTGACTGTCCGCCATTTTGTGAAAAATGAATATTTTTTTAAATCCTTCGATTAAAGACTAGTTTATACTTATATTTGACTAAATCCATCCGCATTTTTTTCTTCAGCTGATCCACTTCGCCGCAATGTTGGTCACCGCAAACCGTGTATATAAAAACATTATTTCATTGACGGCCATTTGCCACTAAACAATGTAATATTTTTCAACAAAAAAATTACTGAAAGTTCTTCAAGATGTGTTCTTTAAGATGGTATATTGATCGATTAAAAAAGTTTTGTAGTTTTCTTTAAAAAAATTCATGAAAAAGGCCTTTTTTGCGGTACAAGTGGGGGTAACGCCTTAAAGTGGTTTTTTAACACATTTTTTTTCAAACCTAAGAAAAGTTATAATCCACGATTTTTTCACCTTTTTCTTAATTGGCCCAAAAGAAAAATAAATGAAAATGAAAATTTTCATTGGTCTGTTTGGTTCAGTCAAGAATTACGAGCTGCGTCTTTCCCGCCGATTGGGGACTGCAGTGTCAAGACGTACATGGAATAGGCTGATAAATCTGCACTCATTTATTGTTTCATGTTGAACATTTTTTTCATACATTCCAAATATACATGAAAAGATACCTCAATGTTTACTGGGCTCACTTGTTATATCCCCTTCTCAAAAAATTCCCGAAACACTCTATTTTTTGGACCCAATTCACACGCATCCAGAAGATGAGTCTCACCACAGGCTCCCGTGCATTTCCATACGCACCACCCGATATCAGTCGCGATTCGCGAAGCACCGAGTATTCGCTTCGAGTTTATTGACCCGGATAAGCTGCCGATACCTACCGCATTATGAGTGCATCGGATTTTTCTTTCGCCCGATAAGAGAAGAAATTTTTAATTCAAAGTAAACAACGCAGCGGGGTGCGACACTGCGAAGCCACAAATGAACGCGGGGGCGTACACTCGCGACGCAAGACCAAGCACTTTTTTTCTCAGACCCCAATAAAAGCCTTGTCACTTTCCTTCCACTATTTTATATACTTATTTTTTTCAACGAATGCCACTTCTTCATTACCCGAAAAAAAAAAATATCATCACTCCTTCCTCGACGATCACGATTATCTCGATTTTTTTCTCTCGTTATCGACTATATCGTAGAAAATGTTTTCTGGAACTATCGAACGGCGGAACTGTTGCGGGACTCGGAAATCTTCCTATAATTACTCGACAATAAAGATATTGTCACACTTTTTGTTTCGCTATTCCTGCATCCCTGGTTATCGTTCTCTAACTGTGGATTATTATTACACATCACCGTTCGAAAAAAAAAAAAATTATGGCGTAGGAGCATAAGCGATGCGGTGTACGATCTTGCATCGATCTTATCGCGTGTACTAATGAGACGTATAACGCATGAAACTTTCTCGGGCGGGTGAAGCGTACGAGCCTATGTGTCTTTTCGTCTCTCCTAGTATCTCGTGTTTGAACAGCAGTCTGATAAGGCCCAACGAAGAAGCCTTTTCGGATACATAAATTAAAGGCGGAACCACGTGTTTTGTGGCAATACGTGTCTAATATAACTCCGCCGAATCTCGTGGGATTTATACTTTTCAATTTTTGTATTGCCATGTTACTATTGTTATAATCATTATCAGCATCGTTGTTATTATTATTGTTGTCATAATAACTGTATTATTATTCCCGTAATTATAATTACATTTTTATTTTTAAAAAATATAATTACTTTTATTATTATATCGTATTGTATTGCCGTAATAATCCTCATTATTATTATTTTTTTTGTTGTTATGATTGCTGTATAATATTATTATTATTGCAGCTATAGTTGTTATAGTTGTTATAACAATAATTCTTATGACAAGTTATAGTTGTTATAACAACTATTGTTATTACTTTTATTATTATAAAAGTAATAACAATAGTTATTACTTTTATAATAATAAAAGTAATAACTATTACTTTTATTATAGTTATTACTATAATAACTATAATAAATAGTTATTATAGTAACTATTTATTATAGTTACTATAGTTAACTATAGTAACTATGACAGTTACTATAGTTACTATAGTTAACTATAGTAACTATGACAGTTACACAGTTACTATAGTTAACTCTAGTAAGTATGACAATATTTATGACAATTATTGTTATAACAATAATTGTCATAAAAATTATTGTTATAACAATAATTCTTGTTATTACTTTTATAATAATAAAAGTAATAACTATTACTTTTATTATAGTTATTACTATAATAACTATAATAAATAGTTATTATAGTAACTATTTATTATAGTTACTATAATACTATAGTAACTATGACAACTATAGTTAACTATAGTAACTATGACAATTTTACTATAGTTAACTATAGACAGTTACTATAGTTACTATAGTTCACTATAGTAACTATGACAATATTTATGACAATTATTGTTATAACAATAATTGTCATAAAAATTATTGTTATAACAATAATTCTTATGACAAGTTATAGTTGTTATAACAACTATTGTTATTACTTTTATTATTATACTGTCATGGTTGTTGTTATGATTATTGTATTACTATTACGATAACTATAATTATAGTGCTATTAATATTGTTATTACGAAATTCGTTATTACTTTTATTGTTATACTATATTGTATTGTCATTGATGTTATTATCACCATGATGATGATGATGATGATCATCATCATCGTTATAACTACTGCAGTAATATATTGTATAATATATATTGATAAATTGTATGATATATTGTAATAGTTAAGTTATAGTTATAATAACAAACAAAAAAAAATAAAATTACTATTACAATAATTATTGTAATAGCAATACAATACCGATTACTATCGTTATAACAAGTCTTGTTACTGTTATTATTATATTTCTATAGCTATAGCTATAATATATTATTGTGGTTGACATTATTGTTGTATTACTATTACAATAACTATAATTATATACCTTTCACTATTATTGGTTTTTTCCTTAGGTACACGCTTTTCGCGTTTGTTACCTATTCTTTCCCATCATTATGACCGTTCTTTCCTCTACTGTTTACTCGTTTTTTGTCTCCATCTTTCTCCCTGTTCCCCCCTGTTGCGGCCGCAGCCGACTTCCCCCTCTGTATTATATTCATCATGACATTTCTGTCATGGGTATAGGGAAACTGCGGAAAGCCTATACCAATACAGCCGGTCATCGAGTTCGCCCCCCAGTCGTGGAACTAGTCTTATTTCGCCGCGAAAATGCCGAAGAAAAACATTTCACGACGAAATGTACGCGACTGGGATTCGAACCCGGGACCTCCCGGTCCGCTGGTTTAGTGGCGAGCACGCTAACCACTAGACCATCGCACCAGTTTTTTTATACCTTTTACTATTTTTTGTAAGAAAATTTTTGTTATAACTTTTATTGACATTTGCATTGTATTGCCATTGTTGTCATAATCACCATGATGATGATGATGATGATCATCGTCGTCATTATCATTGTTATAACTATTGCATTAATATATTGTATATTATATTGCAATAGTTACGTTATAGTTATAATAACAAACGACAAATAAAAAATGCTATTACAATAATTATTGTAATAGCAGTACAATACCGATTATTATAGTTATAACAAATATTGTTACTTTTATTATTATATTCCCATAACTATAACATATTATTGTTGTTGATATTATTATTGTATCACTATTTCGATAACTATAATTATATACCTTTTACTATTTTTGTAAGACAAATTTTGTTATCACTTTTGTTATCATTGTTGTTATAATTATTGTATTACTATTACAATAAATATCATTATATTCTTATTACAATTCATTATAATTTGTATTATTTGATAAATAGTTATTACTATTGTTATAACAAATATTGTTATACATTTATTATTATATTGCAGAGTTTTTATTATCATGATCAATGTTATCATTATTCTTATTATTGTTATAATTGTTGAATTACTATTATAACGATTATAATTGTTTTTATATTCATTTGTATTTTATATTTATGTCAGATTACCTATTACTATTGTTATAACGAATATGGCTACTTCTATTATTATACTCTATAACTATAACCATCACGGTAACTATTGTTATTAAAAAAATTATATCAGCATTTTTAATACTGGTATTATGCCAATCATTACGGTTTCACGATTGAAAATTACAATAAGAAAATACGTCAAATAATGTACATTTTATTACGATTTTATCTTGAAGAAACTTTTAGTCTCGTCGTTTGGAATTTGATTTTAAGATTAAAAAATGGACAGGCTATGAGCATCTTGACGAAAAATGTCAGTACTTCTCAATCTTCATTTTTCCTTGCCTTAATAAAATAACTTTGACATGACAGCGTGTGCCAGATAATTTTAAAAAATAGAGCAAACTGCGATCGAATCTCAAAATATTAAAAGGGACACAGGTACCTAGGTGGGCAAAAAAATAGCCTTTACCAAAAATATTTTTATTCGGTAGTATCAACTTTTAGCTATATTCCCTGAAAATTTCATTGAAATATTCCTGAAATTAAATGAACTGCAGCTTCTAGCAGTCGGCCGAGCGAGCGATAGCAGCGCCATATTTCAAACGTTAAGGGGTCTTCTCACTTTAGGCGCTAGAGAAAGGCCATTTTCTTGAATTTTTTCGATAGGTTTATATTATAGATATTGATACAAAAGTTGTTACACTTAATAAATACACTTTCAAAATACATTTGAAAAAATTGTTTTTATTCAAGTCACTATTTATAGATGAAAATGGTAGTTAAAAAATGTCCTAAAAGAAGTGTAGGTCTGCGCCGTTGATGAAATCTCGGAGATGGATCATCCGAAACAGAAAAATCAAACGGTTTTTGATTCAGTATGTTAATGGCTATAGCGCATATCATACCATTTTTTATATATGCAAAAATAACAAAATAGCGTACATTTTAAAAAAACCGATTTTCACCGTTTTTGGCGAAAAATTAGTAAATATCACAATTTAAAACAATCCTTGATAAGCGCTATAGCTATAGTTGTAAAGAATATGTGGTTAAAATTTCATAAGGATCGATTCAGTAGTTTCAAAGATTTTCGAAAACGCGTTAAAAGTTTGTTTGGGTTACATAAATACATAATAAAAATGTTTAAGGTATTTCAAAAGTGTATTTGTTAAGCGTAACAACTTTTATATCAATATCTAAAATATAAACCTCCGAAAAAAATTAATGAAAATAATATTTTTTAGCGTCTAAAGTGAGAAGATCCCTTAAGGAGCTATACCAGTGTGACACTTTAAAAAAATCGATTTTGTTTTGCCTTTTTCCACAGTTTATACTTCCAAGAATATTCTGTAAAAATTTCAAGGCCGTATCTCTAATTATTTTATCTTGCAAAAATCGATGCTTAAATCTTTAAGGTAGTTCCTCTGCGAAAATCTCAACCAAAAGTTTACATACCATGTTCATGTTTAAAAGATTGATAATTGGTTTAATTAGTAATGAATAAAATTAAAAACTACGCAATATTGACTCGGTACTAGTAGATAATACGATGGATATCATTTATCGCCGTAAAATATATTTTGTATTGTGTTTTTGATCGACCATTGCCAGTAAACTTTTTGCCGGGACTGTCCAGGCTTTGCCCCAATTGTTTTTTTTTCCAGGCTTTGCCAGGCTTTGCACCAAAATTGTGAAGGCTTCTCATGGTTATATCTTGGAAACTAGATGGTGAATCATTCTCATTTTTTTCACATCATTCGTGATATCTTACTGTAGCTTATCCTCGTTTTTTATCAATTTCTTAATTTTAGTTTTGACGGTAGAATTAATGATGCTCTGTTTGCCCATCATAACGCATTTGTTACGTGTAAACCAAGCCAACTTTAAGTGTAAATATCTCAGGTTTGGGGTGGTGAAACTTATTCAAATTGCACAGATGTTTGGATAATGTATTAAATAACGTATATGTCAAATTTCAACCATTTCTTAATTCAACTCTTCTGTGGAGGTACTACCTTAAGGCCCTCAATATATGTACCTTTGCGTTAAAAAAATGCGTTTCTTTTTCACCAACGATTTTCCAGAAAAAAAAACCGAAATTTGGTCATTTTTTCGAGCTTCTAGGTAGACGGTAGACCTTTGAATTGAACGGTTGATTTGACTTACTCGGTGGTGCGGACGGGCTGGCGGTATGAATTCCAGGCACGGGTGGCGTCGTTATCGGGAAATCTTGTCGCGTATGTGGCCATTTCGACGTTTCGGGACCAGCCCCCGGCTGTTGCGTCATAACTTTTCCAAAGGAAAACGTCAAATCTGCCAGAGTAACAGGCGCAATTAAACTCAAGCTCGCGAAACACGCTGTAACGATACGTTTATGACAATATCGTTGCCTCAACGAGCTTTGATTCGCGTGGTTTGCAGATTGATGGCGTCGAAGGCCGGTACGACGAATCGCGCAACGTAAATCATTCGTATAAATTATAAGCTATCAATTGAGCGCGAGTTCTGCGTTATCGACGGTCGATACGCTGCCGTTTCTAGTACAAAAGAGCCCCGGAGTCTGCGACGAGCGTCGCGCGACTGTGTCGAATTAAGTCGTGAGAATATTCATGTACCGTATTTTATAACGATGCTCTTGCGGCAGTTTTGCGTATGCGAGGCGACACACACAGACACATCGCTACACTCGCTGTGGTCAGTGTTTTTTTTATTATTATTATGAAAATTGTACAGGTCGTCGTACCGTCCTCCCTCGTATCGCCATTGATTTTAGAGGTCGTTAGACTTGAGTCAAGCGAACAGTGGGAGTATTACAGACAAAAGAGATAGATGTATCAAGAGAAAGAGAGAGAGAGAGAGAGAGAGAGAGAGAGAGAGAGAGAGAGAGAGAGAGAGAGAGGGAAAAGAGAGGGAGAGAGTGACAAAGAGGAAAAAAGCGCGGAAAAGAGAAAAAAAAACCGCGTGATCACAAATGTAACACGTACTACATTATATGCACATTAGCACACTGAATTACCCTTTTGTACTCGACTCTCGTTATTGCTATATATACGCGACCCCAAGAATACTTTTTAATGCATACATACATTTGTATATGTACAAGGTGTCCTGTTATGAATGGATAATCCTGCAACTCTCGATGGGTTCGATCACGTTCTCCTATATGCTGGAATTTCAATTTCGTAAAAGTCCCACTGTTTTCGAGATAAAAATCGTCTGCTTTTGGCTTTTCGCATGCCATTTCGACAAATGATAACTTTCTTTGACCCGTTTTTTTTAATACTCTTCGTTATTTGTTTTATCTGGAAAAGTCTTCCTTTTAACGTTAAGGTAGTTCTGTAGGTACACGTATGAGTCAAAAGTTTCGGTCGAAGCGTATAGTAACATCCAATGCCTATACGATGCTGTTGGTTGTAAATATTTGACTGAGCTTGTACCCTCTATATGTCCCACACATTCGCACCGCATGCATAGATAGGTCTCGTACTCGTATAGAGAGCGGCGCTGTAATCGTGGCAACAGCGTGATTTTCCTGCAGTCATAGCGTTGAGCTTCCTACGATTCGTCTTTCGCGAAATATTTTATATAAATAAGAAAAGGCGTGAAGATGTCAAGCCAAATGCGATACAAAGGAAAGTTTACAAGAAAAAAGGCGCTTGCTAAAAGATTGAAAGCTGTGGCAGCCGTGTGTCAAGCAAATGCGGCTAAACGCGATGAGAATAACCATAACCTCAACGATCAGCAACGAAAATTCGCTGTCGAAGGACGTCGGATCGTGGATTTACAACATCTTGCCGACAGTTTAAATTGTATTCACTGTAACAAAGACAAATACATGCATAAATACATGCATAAATTGAACGAATTAAATTTATTTGCAAAATAAATTTATTTCACATCCGTCTCAGAATTACTAGAACTCGGGGGAAAAAAAACACGCTTCGAGTTCCCAGACCACGCGCCGATCAGCTCGCTGCAGCGTACACTGTTGCCATTCCGTTACAGATGGTTGGGCCCGAGTTCGGTGTGGAATAAAATGACCACTTTTTATAAGTCGATATCTCCGAAAGTAAGCGGTCAAAGTTTGTCATTTTTTCAAATCAATCCCACAAGAGTACGGCGTACACATGTGTGTTTTATTTGGAAATCCTAAGATCCGTTTAGAACCTATATCGAGAAATGCGAGCAAACTCCTATCGGTTTCCGTGTTAGGTATAGGGATCGCGTACAAAAATACCCATATTCAATTCCATGCATTTATTTATATTTAATTAACTAAATTATTATCTCATGAACTAAATGGTGAATCGAATCGAATTTTTGGGCATCGGTCCATGAAGGTCATATCTACACCATACTTAGATTTCAGCCAATTCTTAAGTTTGACCAAAACTACAGAACTACCTTAAATGTTAAACAAACTTTATGAAAAAAGATCTCATGCAGAATTTTCAAACAAACCAATTCGAACATCTGACTGATAGCCTGCGGTGTAAAAAAAAGCACTACGCATATCGTGCCAATTACTTTAAAAAGTTGCTTAGTTAGTGTCGAATCATATAATTTGTAGAAATGGCATGCGAAAAACAAAAAGCAGATGATTTTTTTTTTAATTACACAAATCCCAAATTTTCAAAAACCGTGGGACTTTTACTAAATTGAAATTCCAGAATATAGTCGGGCATGATCTGACCTATCGATAGTTGCAGGATTATCCATTTATAACCAGACACCCTCTATGCGCGCGCTTGTGTGTGTGTGTGTGTGTGTGTGTGTGTGTGTGTGTGTGTGTGTGTGTGTGTGTGTGGTGTGTGTGTGCGTGTGTGTGCGTGCGTGCGTGCGTGTGTGTGTGTGTGTGTGTGTGTGTGTGTGTGTGTGTGTGTGTGTGGTGTGGTGTGTGTGTGTGTGTGTGTGTGTGTGTGTGTGTGTGTGTGTGTGTGTGTGTGTGTGTGTGTGTGTGTGTGTGTGTGTGTGTGTGTGTGTGTGTGTGTGTGTGTGATGCATTTACTCGCACATCACGCACACATTGTTTTATGGTCGATCGCGTTTCATACCCAAACGATTGATCCAACCAACCGTTGTAAATGATTTATATCTGTATCCATGTCGCGTCGCCAGCCAATAAAATAGATATCGATGTGCATAAAAAGGGATAAATAAATTCTGACAATGCACATTTTCCAATCGCCGCCATTCCGGCACACAAAATTATTCGATTGTTGTGAAATTTCTACGAGAAGGCACATTGATTAAGGGGTTAGGCTACTGTGACGACTCGAAAATCAGGATAATGAAAAAAAAATAATTTTGAAGGAATAAGCGAGATGATTGAAAATTCGTTTGGACGTTTATTTGTATGTAGACTGAGAAAGTTGTGTACCAAATTTCATGAAAAAATATTCATAACAATAAAGTTTTAAAGAATTTCGTAAATGACCTTTGAACGTGTGGGTGTACCCCTCAATGATGTACTTGATTTTTGCCACCCGGGTGATCTGAAACAAAAAAAAACGAGTTTTGTTGCTAAAATTATATAATATTGGGTTAGAACTGACCGAGCTTTTTTTTGGTAGTGTGTTTCAATGATCGAATAAAAAATTGAATTGTTTTTCGATTTTTCGAGGATTTTCGAGCAAAAATGACATTATTCTTAATAACTAATGAAAAAAAAAATGTTGAGAAGAAACAGGTCGGTAAAGACTAAACTACTATTAGACTGAATAAGTGTATGGAAAAGATCGTATAAAAGAACCTGCCCTGACGATTCATCAATGCCGAGCCAAAACCGCTGAAGCTAATTACATGAAGTTTGGACAGTTGGTTGCTTTTGTGACGCGGGCACTCAATACGAAGGGATTTTTCGAAATTCAGCCCTTAAGGAGAAAAAAGGGGTGGCAAAGTTTGTATGGAAACTTAAAAAAATCTGGTCGGATTTACTTGAAATTTGGCATTCGTGCTTCTTGACACAATTAATAAAACACGTATTTCAGCGTTCTTAGAAATCCAACCCCTAAGGGAAGAAAGAGGGTGGCAACGTTTGTATGTAATATAAAAAAAAACTGTTCAGAAGATTTACTTGAAACTTAGTACTTAAGCTCGTAATACTTAGTACTAAAAACCTAATACTGAGTACTTAAGATTTACTTAAAGCTCTTCAACGCAATTAATAAACCACGTATTTTAGCGTTTTCCAAAATTCGACCCCTAAAGGAAAAGGGGTGGCAAAGTTTGTGGTGGTGGGAAAGCTAGTAGATGATATTGCCTAAGACTTGACCGAACGTTTTTTGGTATCGTGGTTCGATCAAATGAAGAATTAGAATTTTTCCCATTTTTCGAGAAAAAAATGACATTGTTAATAACTAATGAAAAAAACCATGTTACGAAGAAAAAGTTCGGTCAAGACTAAATTACTGTTACACTGAATAAATGTACCAAATTTCGAGTCAACCCGTTTTCTAGATGTCGAGAAATCGTGTACACCGTTTTGGAGAACACAGTTACGAGAAAAACGCGTTTAAGCGGCTATACCAGTGTGACGCTTAAAAAAATCGATTTTTTGCGCCTTTTTCGACAGTTTATACTTTGAAGAATATCTTGTAAAAATTTCAAGGCCGTATCTCTAATCATTTTATCTTGCAAAAAATGGATAGTTACATCTGTAAACGCATTTTTCTCGAAATGAGATTTTTAAATTTGCTGACATTGTAACTCGAAGAACAATTATCCGATTGACTTGAAATTTGAACTGAGTACTCTTGAATATATTTACTCTACAATGACGTAGGATATTTTTGGTGGGATGAAAATGGACGATTTGGCATTGAAAAAAAATACCATTTTATATGCACGAAAACAGACTTTTTTCATAACTACGCCATTTTGTTAGATTTTGACATTTTTCGAAAATCCTACGTCATTGTACAGGAAATACCTTCCAGTTTAACGACAATTTTTTCTTTTTCGGTTTCAGCTACTTAATCGGCCGGAACCATGTCAGCAGTGGTGGAACTTTTTTGCGCCCCCGAAGGCAGCGCATAAGTCGCTTGGATCTCAATATTTTACTATGAAAAAATTATGTAACATAGATCAAATGTAGCCAAATATATTCTTAATTTTCCGAAACATTTAATTGAGTACTTTTGTTCCTGAAAATTCCCGAAAATCATCCAAATTTTCCGCGTTCACACTGGTATAACCCCTTAAAGTTTGACTAGCGGTTCTATCGTTGTAATCTTAAGTTTCACATTAATCTGCGATTCCTGCACCAGATGTTGGACCTTCCTCTTCAATTTGAGTTGCCTCGAGCAACGAGCGTTCGTCGTTTTCACGTTAGCCTAACCCCTTAACCCGACGGACAAACCTATCCGCCAGTGTCGGTAATTATACACATATATGTGTATATTGAAACGCGAGTGGGCAAAATTCTTCAATGTTACGAAAAATACGTTTGAACTGTTTGTTCGATCATTGGGATTTTTTACGTCATCGGTGGCACCTCGAGAGCTCTGTCAAATGAGACATCACATCGCTGTACCACAGTATATATATATATATACAAATGCGTATGTACTTTCATCCGATGATATCATCGGCTTCGGGACTCTTCTCGCTTGGGCATTTTTATTCTCGGCTCGACCGATGCTCCACACAAAAAAATGGGTTTGTGTGTACATAGGTCCGTGTATATACGTGTCTCTGGATTATATGTAAAACCTCAAAGTACTCTCCCATCGAGCTCGCGCGATGTCTGGACGAATAATGAAGTGGAGGAAGCAAAGCGAGTGTGTAGCCTATGAGTGTGCAGGCGCTCTCTCTCTCTCTCTCTCTCTCTCTCTCTCTCTCTCTCTCTCTCTCTCTCTCTCTCTCTCGCTCTCTCGCTCCTGTTCTATTCGTGCCCTTTTCTGTACGAACACAAATGTGTCTCGACATTGTTTGACATTCATCCTCTTCGATCTCCTAGTCTATCTTCTTTTTCTCCAACCTCGCGTTTCTCAAGAAGTCTCGAGAGGAATATACTTCGTGAATTAATTTGTATTTCAAAAATGTGTCCGTCGAGGGATCGTTCAAAGGGAGACGGACGAATTTTTTTTTTCGTCGATTCTAGAGCGCTTGTAAAAGTAAATAAAAAGAAAAGGGTCAGTGACAGCGAAGATGTCTTGGGCAGACTGAAAATTATGTATTGACAATTTGACGAAACGTCGAATAATATTAATAATATTCAATATAAGTTATAAAAACTGTGGTAATAATGATAATATTTAATTATCAGGGTTGTAACGATTGTAATAATAACGATGACGATCAATGTGATGATAATGATCAAATTAATTATTACGATAATGATAATATTAATAATAATTAAACATTATTGGCCAAATCTGGGATAACGACGGTCGGACGTAGATCGAATTAAATGAGGGATCCTCGTAATTATGCCTGCAACGTTTCTCTCTCTGCCCCCCCCCCCCCCCCCCGCCCCGCTGTCTCTCTCTCTCTCGCGCCCTCTCTCTCTAGCATATCTGAGCGGATGTTACTGACGACTCATACAAGCGATAACGGGATATTCGTCTTTCCGAGTTTTCTGAACAATGTTCCGATGATGCATCCCCGGAGTCGAAGGTCGTTAGTTCACACATGCATACGATACATGGTTTACACTCGTCCACATAAACATGTATATAACCAGCTGATTATTCTTCAACTTAGGGGGTTAGGCTACTGTAAAAAGAACGACTTGTTCCTCGCTTGAGGCAAGTCAAATTGAATGGGAAGGTCCGACATATGGTGCAGGGATCGCAGATTGAAGGTAAACTTACGATTACGACGATAGAGCTAGTAAAACTTTAACAGGCGACCATCTACCTAGGTGGGTCAAAAAATTGCAATTTCCAAAAATATTTGTATTCGGTGGTATCACCTTTTAGCTACATTCCCTGGAAGTTTCATTGAAATAATCCTAGATTGAATGAGCTACAGCTTCCAACAGCCGGCCATACTTCAAACTTTAAACGCGTTTTTCTCGTAACACTGTTTTCAAAGTCGATGGACATGATATCTCGAGAACCACTCAATGGATTGTTTCCAAATTTACGGGAGACACGATGAGGAGCATTCATAGGTCGTTGACGATCTTACTTTATTTCAATCGATCTTCATTTTTTAATCGTTACGTAAAAATGACGACTTTTTTAATAGATTTTGCATGTTCGAGTTTCAATTTGACGCCTCGTTGTTTGAAAACATGATTTTGAAAATCGACGATCGTCAACGACTCGTATTTATTGTTCAATTGAATAACTCGTTTGGTTTTTGTATTTCAGACCGACCGTTGAAGCTGGAGAGCGTCCACCGCCAAACATCACGAAAAAAAATGAATCTGTCGGTGGCCATGTTTTTGTTGTTTATCTGTATTTCTTAGTGATTTTTTAAGGCTCAATATATGTACCTTTGTGTTAAAAAATGCGTTTCTTTTTTACCAACAGTTTCTCAGAAAAAAATCGGTATTTGGCCATTTTTCGGGCCTCTGGGTAGATGTAACATCTTAAGTGCGTTTTTCTCAAAACTTTGCTTTGCATAACGGTGCGTACATCATTAGATGTCGAGATCCACTACTCATCTATCATGACAACTAATAGGTTGGGGACGATTCCCTACCGTAACGACATGCCCCGAAGCTGAATGTCTCCTAAATCATCTTTCCGCATAAACGAGTTCGCAATTATTTTTCCGCACAAGCAATTCCTGCAATTTGACTCTCACTCTCGCACTCGTAAAATACGATTGCTGCGACTGCCAACAGCAGCATTATCCGGCACATCGGAAGCGGAACGATTCTCGAAATTGCACTTCGTTTTCTAAGTAATTACATTTTTTCCTTTCTTCTTCCAAGTCCTAAACCTCTCCGACAGTCAATCGAGAGAAGACGAAATAGTAAGTTCTACTTGAACTTTCGTGAAATAGTAAATTCTACTTGTATTTGTATTTCACTTGAAATTGTAAATTTTACTTCAATTCTCGCGGAATTATAAATTGTACTTGAATTTTCACGAAATTGTAAATTCTACTTGAATTTTCATGAAATTTAAATTTTTACTTCTTTTCGTGAAAGTGTCAATTTTACTTGAATGTCGTGAATTTTACTTCAATTTTCATGAAATTGTAAATTCTACTTGAATCTTCGTGATATTGTGAATTCGACTTCAATTCTCGTGAAATTATAAATTGTACTTGAATTTTCGTGAAATTGCAATTTTAACTTGACTTTTCGTGAAGTTGCCAATTTTACTTCAATTTTGCTTCAATTCTCGCGGAATTATAAATTCTACTTGAATTTTCACGAAATTGTAAATTCTACTTGGATTTTCGTGAAATTGTAATTTTTACTTGACTTTTCGTGAAATTGTCAATTTTACTTGAATTTTCGTATGTCGCGAATTTTACTTGAATTTTCGTGAAATTGAAATGTCCACTTGAATTTGTATTCTACTTTAAATTGTAAATTTTAGTTCAATTCTCGCGGAATTTTAAATGCTACTTGAATTTTCACGAAATTGTAAATTTTACTTGAATTTTGGTAAAATTGTAATTTTCACTTGACTTTTTGTGAAATTGTCAATTTTACTTAAATTTTCGTATGTCGCGAATTTTACTTGAATTTTCATGAAATTGTAAGTTCTACTTGAATCTTCGTGAAATTGTATATTTGACTTAAATTCTCGTGAAATTATAAATTGTACTTGAATTTTCGTGAAATTGCAATTTTAACTTGAATTTTCGCAAAATTGTAAATTTTACTTTCACAAAATTGTCATTTTCGTGAAGTGGAGCGACTCTCGAAATTGCATTTCGTTTTTCAGATAATTCCATTCTTTCCTTTCTCCTCCCAAGTTCTGATCCCTGACAGCAGTGACACAATCGATGTTTGAATAACGACCAACACACACACACACCCGAATTTGTCTTTGAATTTCTCGAAAAAACCTGTTTTCTTCCAATCTGAATATATGTGCGTCCGTTTACGATGGAATGTTTCGAGTCTGAATCACCCTGTAAGCATCTGGTGCGTACAAGACACATTCATAGTGCGAACGCGGGCGGCCGGGAGGGAAGAAAAGGAGGGAAAGAGAGAGAGGGGAAAAAATATTCCGCCGCACGTGGAGTCACGTGTTGGTGCAGCGACTTTTTCGCTCGACTCGCGCGGCCAAACTTATTTTATTCTTTTTTTTTTTCTCGAAGTATATTGAACGTATGCGTGTGTGTGCATTTGGAATTTATTATTTTCGACTATTTTCCTTCATTGCCGATGCGCGCTCTCCTCATGTAAGATCTCACGTCGCGCGCCTCTCGTCCCCGCCCCGACTTCCGGTGTGACCCCGCGTGGCGAGTGGAGCGACGGCCGGCGATGCGAGCGGGAGAAGGACATCGAGGCGTCGAGTTCGAGAGTGAATTTGAGACGGAAGCTTCGTCAGCTGGCTTAGCACGGAAAATTCGCAAGTGCCACTGCACTAGCCTCTGCGGTCACTCGACACAACTATATGTAATGTAATAATGTAGCAACAACGACCATTATTGTGACAATGATACGATCACTGTTTTCGGGCTCCCCACGCCGCAATAAACGACGATGTTGAGATTGCAAACGGGAGAAGTACAAGCATGAGACGGAAAAAACACGCCGGTTTTCGTGCACGGTCGAATCCAAGAGTGTGCGGAATTTTAAGGAACAAAAAGACTTGAAGAACGTAAGGAACGGCGCAATTGTTAAATTTGTGACGGTTTTACTGGAAGTTTCGTGAAATTGTTAACTTTACTTGAATTTTTGCGACATGGTAAATTTGACTACAATTTTCGCGAAATTGTAAATTTCACTTGAATTTTCGTAAATTTGCAAATTTTACTGGAATTTTATTGTAATTGTAAATTTTACTTGAATTTTTGTAAAATTGCGAATTTTAATTGAATTTTTGTAAAATTGCGAATTTTACTTGAATCTTCGTAAAATTGTAAATCTACTTGAATTTTCAAGAAATTGTAAATTTTGCTTCAATTCTCGCGGAATTGTATTCTACTTGAATTTTCGTGAAATTGCAATTTTCACTTGACTTTTCGAAAAATTATAACCTTGAATCTTCGTAAAATTAAAAATTCTACTTCAATTTTCGGGAAATTCTAAATTTCACTGGAATTTGAATGCCATTGCGAATTTTACTTGAATTTTCGTGAAATTGTAAATTTTACTTGGATTTTGATAAAACAGTAAATTTTACTTCGATTCTCGCGAAATTATAAATTCTACTTGAATTTTCGTGAAGATGTAAATTCTACTTGAATTTTCCTGAAGTTGTAAACTTTACTTGAATCTTCGCAAAATTGTTAATTCTGCTCGACTTTTCGTGGAATAGTCCATTTTACTTGAATTTTCGCGAAGACGTAAATTCTACTTGAATTTTCGTGAAGTTGTAAATCTACTCGATCCTTCGCAAAATTGTAAATTCTGCTTGAGCTTTCGTCAAATAGTCAATTTTACTTAAATTTTAGTAAAATTTCAAATTATACTTGAATTTTCGCAAAATTGTAAATTCTGCTTGAGTTTTCGTCAAATAGTCAATTTTACTTGAATTTTAGCGACATTTCAAATTATACTTGAATTTTCGTGAAATTGTAAATTCTACTTGAATTTTCGCAAAATTGTAAATTCTGCTTGTTTTTTTTTGTAAAATAGTCAATTTTACTTGAATTTTATTGAAATTCCAAATTATACTTGAATTTTCGTAAAATTGTAAATTCTACGTGAATTTTCATGAAATTGTAAATTCTACTTGAATTTTCGAAAAATTGATAATTCGACTTGAATTTTCGTAAAATTGTAAATTCTACTTGAATTTTCGTAATATTGTAAATTTTACTTGAATTTTCGTAAAATTGTTAATTCTCCTTGAATCATATTAAAACTGCAAATTGTACTTGAATTTTCTTGAAATGATAAATTTTACTCGAATATCTATAAAATTTGCAATTTCTACTTCAAGTTTCGCGAAATTACGAATTTATGACAATTTTATTTGACCTTTCGTGACAGTCGCTTCTATTCACCACCATGAAATTTCGAAAAGCATTGAACCGACGTGGTTTGCCGTCCGGTAATTATCAACCACAATACGGCGGTCTATTGCGAAAAACACTTTTAATTTGCGTCTATCTATCTCTATAATTGTTCAACGGCCATTGCGCGCATATATATATACGTAGCAAAGTCATTTCGCAGATATTCCATTTCCTGGCCCCAAAATTTCCGTTTCATTATTATTATCATTATTATTAAGTAATCGTTCTCAATACTGTCAGATACGTTGATGCCAACGGTGCATGCATATAGATTATCTCAAATATACTGCCCCAAGTATATCCTTATGTGCACACCGTTCATATTTGATAGTCAGATAAAACGCGAAATATCCCGCTAGCCTCGGCAAAAACGTTGCAACAATAAGAGCTTATTGCAATTTAGAGGCTCGTTGCGATTGGCACTGATTGGCAAAGATGCCACGTCCGCGCGCTTCATCCGCACAACGAGCGCTTTCTATTTGTCGTAAATGCAGAAACGCGCGTGCGCACCTCCCAACACCTCGCTCGCAACGAAAGAGAGACGAAGAGAACAAAAAATACATTCTGACTTCGCATTACTTTTCTTTCGGATAGATTTTGCCGAAAAAGGTTGTACAAGTGTTCGAGTCATATCGAAAGTTTATCTCATTTGAAAGATCCCGTGTGGCGCCGATTTTCGACGTACTTTGACTCAGCCACTCAGCGCGATAATTTCTCTCGGAGAACGAGGCGTTTCGCGTCGAATGACCGCCGTTATCGTTTCCGGAAGTAACGAGGGTGGTGGAAAAAAAATCTGCCGCGTTTCGTACGCCCTGAATTTTGAGGACCAGGCGGGTTTAACCTCCGTGCTTTTCAACGTCGATCTGTCAAAACAATGTAAGGTGCGGGAAACATAAAGCATTGTATTCGGGCCACGATGGTAAAAAGCGTGGAAAATTTGTGTCGGCGAAATATGTCGGTTAAAAATGAAATATGTGTGGAAATTCGAATGAGTGAGATGAGGTTAGGACTACAGTCAGCTGTTGCCTCGCTGTCACGTCTCTTTATCGTAGCAAGTCGTCATAAATCCAATACCGGAAGTTCAAATTAAACTCGATATTGCATAAAAATTAGGTCAATAAGCGTAATTTTTCTGAGAGCACTGGATTACTACAAGTGTTAAGTATGTAAATCAGATTATTTTTAAGAATCTGACGGATTCCCACTATTATATACACTTTTGTAGCGACCGGAAATTGGGTCTTTGTATGTCGTCTCGGAATTCCTTCACAAAAATACGCAATTTTAATATTTCTTTTCTCCGTAATTAGGTCGATGAACGACCCTGAAGTTTTACAGAGACGATTATTCATATATTTAGTGAAGTTAAAAAAAATTATGAAAATCCTATGGATTGATGGCGATAGGACTACCTTAAATGAAAGCTTGTAAATTAAATGAGCTTCTAACAGTTGGCCCTGCGAGCGGTAGCAGCGCCATACTTCAAAATGTAAACGCGTTTTTCTCGAAACACTGTTCTCCCAGTCGGTGGACATGATATCTCGAGAAGCACTCAATAGATTGTGTCCAAATTCACAGGAGATACGAGAAGAAACATTCAAAGGTCGTTGACGATCTCACTTTTTTCAAATCAATCTTCATTTTTTAATAGTTACGTAAAAATGAAGAGTTTTTTACATAGATTTTGTACACTCGAGTTTCAATTCGTCGCCACGTTGTTAAAAAAAATGATTTTAAAACTCGAAGATCGTCAACGACTCGTATTTATTGTTAACTTGAAAAACCCGTTTGGTTTTTAGATTTAGGATGGACTGTTTAAGCTGGAGAGTGTCCACCGCAAAAAGTCGCGAAAAAAATTCATCGTCAGTATCCGATTTTCTGTATCTTTTGGCGATCTTTTTTAAAGGCTCGATATATGCACCTTTGTGTTTAAAAAAATGCGTATCTTTTTCACTCAACGTTTCCCAGATTTTTTTTCGAAATTTGGCCACTTTTTTCGGGCCTCTAGGTAGATGTAGCCCCTTAAAAACGCGATATAAGCGTGTCGTAACGTTAGCAACGACAAAACGTCGACCATACGAGTTGCCAAAACGAATTTCTCCCTCCCTTTCGTCAAAACGACAATTCTCTCGAAACACCTCGTTTCCTGCGTTCGCCCAAGTGATCCATTCGTCCCGAATCGATAACGTTTTTCTCCAGGCCTCGCTGTCTCGAAAACGTTTGCGTTTTTGGCGCCAGCGGCGACTCGTCCCGTGCGTGTGGAGTTGCGCAAGGAACGAAGGAAAAAAAACCGTCAACGCTGTTAGGAGACCTTGACCAACATCCCGAAGCTATTCCGAAATAAATATTATAGAAGAAAAAAAGAAGAACTGTCGAAATTCATCATTGCGCCAATGGCGCGATTGCTCCGCGAAGGTGAATTCGATCGAAAGACGAACAAAAAACAAAATGGCGGAATAAAAAGCAACAGCAGCGGGAGAAAAAAAGTCAGCGGACGTAATTTGTGTAAACGTCAATTGACCGATAGAGGCGTGTTTTAATCTCGTCTTCCCACGTACGCGAGAACAACTTTCAGCGTTGGATCACGATAAAATGACAATCACAGTAATTTCATACCACGACGAACTCAAATTCTTGCAAACTCTCGCGATCGATCGGTCATTTATTTTTCGCGAAAGATTCGTCTACGCGTTAAGCTTCGAATGAGTCACAAGCTGATGTTTCCACAAACTCGCGACATCCCATCACCATTAAGTGACGTTATCAGCGCTCTGCGTATAATCAATTCTTAGTCATTTACGACGTCGTAATTGCCACTTTTCCCATTCAGCCCGCAAGCGACGTTAATCTATAACCCCCGTAACGGCCATTTCGAAAATTACGAGCCTCGTCCTCAAAATAGCACGTAAACCAAAAAAAAATAAACTTTCTATTATTATTTTCGGTCGGTGAGTCCACACATGGCAAGCCGACTGTCCGTCTCTCAATTCCAGTTTGGTTTCGATCACCGCGCGTGTTTGCTTTTTTTCAATGGAACGGGCAACGTACCTTTCGCGATTACGCACTCCTACGACGTTTTCGTTACAGCGTGATAAAGTTAAAAAAAACACACGCACACGCACGAGATACGAAAAAAGCGAAGTCTACGAGTCTCGCGGGATGACGGATCGGGACTGAAAAAACACACAGCGTCGCCGCACGCGAGGACCGCAAGATTAGATCTCGCGATACTGTCCCGAGAGCGGATGAGATAAACGAAAACTGTAATCATCCCCAGATTTCGTCGGGGATCCGCCGCTGAAGAAGCGAAGATACCGAAACTCGAGCAGGAGGGGGGGGGGGGGGTGATTGAGGAAGCGATATGCAGCGATATTTGTCCGAACGACATAACCTGCAAGTTGCGCTGGAGTGCCTCGTACCTCGAGCGGGTAATGGCCCAGCGAACGAAGGCACCCACGTGGTACATTTAGCGTGCCGATGTGTTATCGTAGTTTTTTTTTGTTCATTGTTCCACGGGAAAATTGATTTACTCACAGTAGCTCGAAGCATACATTAGAGGTTTATTTCCGAATGTACGTGAGACAGCTACGGCTCGTCGCGGTACTGCGACCAATGAGGTTCGCCGAAAAAGGCCTAGAGCGCGAGCGAGCGAGCGAGAGAGAAATAGAGCCATTTACTTCATACGCTTCAACAAAACGCAGCCTTTAAGTTCCGTGGACTGGCACAGTCGCACAGTGAGACAGTGCGCTTCGTGCAGTCTCCGAGCGCGCGTCGTGGGTGTCTCGATAAACGTCCCGTCCCTTATCCGCGTATATATAGCTATACCTCGTATGTAAACGTACAAGGTCCCTTCACCGTGTCCGTCTCATCGTTCTAATTGTACAAAACTTGTCCGTAATTATAAAACTCCGTGCCCGAGTTAGTTCGCCCTCCCACCCCGCCGCAGTGAAAATTGTGCAGCTCTCGTGGGATAAACGAAGGAATCGAGCGTTTTTGACAGAGATTTCGCGTGTTCGCGTCTGACGTCTTTGTGCGAAGAACGAGTTTGAGGCCAACTGTGGGAATAACGCTCGGGCTAGGCTGCATATTGTGCATCTCAGTGCGCGATCTGCGGGAATAAAGAGTCATCCGAGTACATAGTGAATAGTCCGTCTTTCGGGACACGTTCGGAGGAAAATCCGGAGCTACGATAAAATGGCGTCACGCGGCAGCACGTCCAGTTTCGGCGAAAAGTAAGGGGTGGGGGCGGCGTAGACCCGCGAGGAAACAACGGAGAACAATTTTCCCTCGGGTATAAAAGACAAGAAACCACGACGCGCGAATTGTGAAAAAAAAAAAGCGTGAGTTTCTTCGATCGCGCGAGAGCGTTGACAAAAGTGTAGCTCGTGCGAGGGGCGGTGGGGGAGACTGGGAGTATCGTGAGCGCCGCGAGGCGGCGGTAGCGCGAACTACGCGGTCGAGACAGAGAGCGGGGGCTTCGGACGTGCCCGTGTCATGTCTTCGCTCAGTTGCGACAAATTCCTTTGTGCCAATGGTTAAATTCACCGACAGGCCAGAGAGGGCAAACGCGCAAGAAAAAAGCAAAACAGTGAAACAAACAAAAACGTTAAAAATAATCGTCAAATGACTTGTTTCGATCTTCGAGAGAGCTCATCGTCGAAGAAACGATCGAGACGAAGAAGGAGGAGGGTGATTTCGTTTGACGTAGCGCTCGTCGCCGTCGTGGTTCCTCGATCACGAAGGTGGAGAACTTTGTAGCGGCGGGGCCTGTCTCATAGCTGCGAAATAAATATACAAAGGCGTACGAGAAGTAGAAGAAAAGAGTGACAAGCGATAGTTGCCCCGGGCCCGTGAATAACCGGTGTTTCGCGGCTACCTCGCGTGTGTGCGTGTCTTCGTGTACGTCGGTGCCCCCCCCCCCCCCCCCCCCTCGAAGCATCGTGTGCACTATGACTGATCAATTTTCCGCGTAAGCTCGCGAACGAACAAAAAACCGCGAAAGTAGCTTTCGGCTGGTGCAAAATTTCGTCTCGTATCGGGAAAGAGTACTCGGTGAACGAAAAAATGCGGGAATTCAAGGTCGTCGTGTTGGGCTCGGGTGGCGTTGGAAAATCGGCCCTCACGGTCCAATTCGTGTCGGGCTGCTTCATGGAAAAGTACGATCCGACGATCGAGGACTTTTATCGGAAGGAAATCGAGGTGGACAATTCACCTTGCGTTTTGGAGATACTCGACACCGCGGGTACCGAGCAATTCGCGAGTATGCGCGATCTCTACATTAAAAACGGCCAGGGCTTCGTAGTCGTCTACAGTCTGACCAATCATCAGACGTTTCAGGACATCAAGGCGATGAAGGAGCTCATAACGCGAGTCAAGGGTACCGAAAGGGTGCCCGTACTCCTGGTAGCCAACAAATTGGACCTCGATCATCAGAGAGAGGTCGACACCGCCGAGGGCAACGCCCTCGCTCAACTCTGGGGCTGTCCGTTCGTCGAGGCTTCCGCCAAAAATCGCACCAACGTCAACGAAATGTTCGCCGAAATCGTGCGAGAGATGAACTTCAGTCCCGAAAAGGAGAAGAAAAGTTACTGCTGTTGCAGCGTCCTCTAATAATTAATCAAACGTCCGTTCGGCCGGTGACGGCCAGTCGACGAGCCGAGATATCGCCGTAACGGCCGCTCCTCTCGGACTGAACGAACCTACGGAGAGGGGCGCCCGACGCGTGGACACTTTTGCGGCTATTAAAGAGCCCTTCGCGAGGCCCCTCGGAGCTGTGAATACATTGCAAAACAAAACTTGGTAAACTTACATTTAGGACGTACGCGGTGAGATTTAGGCGAGCAATCCGCGCAAGATTCAATAACAACAAATGACTATTTACAATGCGCGACGATGAAAGAAGTGCTCGCTAAAACGTTGCGCATTCTTTTCGATTTTGTTTTTTGTACGGAAAGATCGTGGCTGCGGCAACGCCACGGCCAAATATTTTAATATACGCGAATAGTATTATGTGTAAACAATTATATCGTAATGTATATATATATATATACGCACGTATATTTGTTATATATATATATACATTGATTAATCGTAGTTTGTTAAGGGGGCTGAGTAGAGGAAGAGAAGCGAGAGAGGCGCACGGCGAAGGACCAATGTACCGAGAGGCTGAGACTAAGGAGAGCCCTTTTCGTACACTGAGCGGCGACTTTTGGGAGACGCGCGCCGCTCCAACGTACGGAACTGCGCGGAAATAATTCAGGTGCGGGGACAAGCGAGCGACGCGTCCAGCGATCTCCGGAGGAGCGAAGAAGTTCGTCGCGCTTGCCGAGCTACCTGGGTCGGTGCCACCGGAGAGACAAACGGATCGGAAGAGGAAACGTTGCGGAGAATTGTTCGTAGCGTCGAATCGGCGTGCGTTTCGGTCGCGCTGGCCTCGTCCAAAGCTTGAGGATCGACCCTCCCGCTAGCTATTTCGCAATAATTGTCGCGATTCCGTTTTTTCTTTTGCTTCCAGGAAGCTTCGGCGATAACGTCACGTGGAACGGGCTTGAAAGAATCATTTTTAAATACTCTCCGGCGCGGAATTGACCGAAAACTCGGAGGGAGTCTTTTCTTTTTCCATACGTCAGGAAAACAACTTTTCCGAGCTGATTTTTGGGATATTTTTGCTTCGGGCTGAAACGAACGTTGGTTCGGCGAAATATCGTCGGGGAATTTCGTCACTCGAGTGCCTCGAAAAGAGATTATGCGAAATCGCCTCGAAAAGGACGGGGCTCGAAGTTTGCGTCGTTGGAACGAAACGGAAATTTTATTCGATTTTTTTGTTTCGTTATAGACAATCATATTTTGCACATTTTTCGTCAATCGTAAACATTGCTTTTGTGATTTTTCTCGGCGTATCTGCCCGGGGAATTTTGGGAAATTGGAAGAAAATCGTTTTCGTTTAAATTTCGACGAGGCGAATTTCAACGTCGTCGAACAAGGAGGCGATTTCGCGTCGGAATTCCAAAGCTTGGAGAAAAATGGTCAATTTTACTTGGAAGAAGAGAAGAAAAAAAAAGACTCCCAGACTCCGCGAAAAAATGACGTATCTTCTCGTTCTTGTTTTTCTGGTCATTCGCGGTAATTCCGGCCGCGAGAACTCGTGCAATCGAATTTTTCAAGAACTCGCGAGGTCCACGTGACCGTGTCGCGCGAGATTCCTCAAGGGGCTCCGCGATTTCGAGAGAACGAGAGTGCAAAGGCTATCGAAAATTCCTAACCGGAAGTTCGAAAACTACGGCTTCTTCCCCGGTGCGAAAAAAAAATTGAAAATAACGACCGCAATTTTCTTTCGTTTAGCTTCACCAGAGCAATAATGCGCATTGATTTTTTTTGCATACTCGTCGAAACGAAAAAGGACACGTCCGCAAATATCGATCGCGGAGATCTCGATGATGTTAAAATTTGCATCGTTGGAATGCAACGAAAGTCAGTTTTTTCTCATTACTCGTCTTTTCTTTTCGCTGATTTGGGGTACGAAAATCACCCAAACGGTTTTTTTTCATCATTACAGTTACATGACCTTAAGGCGAGGTACCTGAGTAAACGGCGAGAAAAGCAGGGAAACTTCGGGAATTTTTATCTAAAAAACTAATGTTTCGATTGAATCCGGTTTTTTAAATTGGAAAACATGTACATTGAGGTATGTTTGGGAATTTTTTGAAATAAATTCGTTGACTGGAAGCGATTCAAACGCGATTATCTCGAAACATAGTTTTCAAAGTCGGTGCCAGATGTATTTCGAAAACGGCTTGTCCGATTTTGTCCAAATTTGGATACAATATTCTTCGATAGTTTTTCTCGCTCGCCACGTACGATCTTTTTTGAAATTTTCTTTTTTGACGGAATTGCGACCGTTTTAATTTAACAACAAACATTTGGACAAAATCGGACAAGCCGTTTTCGAGATACATCTGGCACCGACTTCGAAACCTATGTTTCGAGAATCAACACCAACAGTCAACGAATTTATTTTAAAAAATTCCTAAACATACATCAATGTACATATTTTCCAATAAAAAAACCCGGATCCAATCGAAACGTTAGTTTTTCACATAAAAATTCCCGAAGTTTACCTGTTTTTCTTGCCGTTTACTCAGTTACCTCCCCTTAACCTTTAAAAAAAAAATAATCGCAATAAAAATGATGCAATGAAGAAAAAAAAATAGAGACGAAGGTGCATTCCAACGATGCAAACTTGAACGCCATATCTTCCCCAATAGCGAAAAATGCCGGTTACTCGTTTAGTTAAAAGCTCTATCGTATGCAATATCGACCCGCGTGGTGTTTTTTATTTTTATTTTTTATTCATCGGCGAAAGTAAACTTGCGGTTAACACTCGCGAAAAGTCCGAGTAGCGATTACTTTTTTCTTCCGAACAAAGACCAACCTTTGAGATCGCGCTTCGTTAAGTCACGAAAAAGGAGAGAAGAAAATCCGACGCTTAATGTTAGCTCTGTTCTTTCAAGATTTTTCGATATTTCGCGTTCTTTGTTTCGTTTCTCTCTTTTCGTTCAAGTGCTCTCTCTCTCTCTTCCGACCGCATGTTGGGTGCGGATGACTCTTATATACACACACACACATATATGTATGTGTGTGTGTGTGTGTATATATATATATATATATATATATATATATATATATATATATATATATATATATATATATATATATATATGCATAAATACACATAAAAACGCGTGTCTGCATCTCCGCACGCTGTAAAACTGTACAGATGAATTTTACCTGAAGTCAATGAGTCACGGATAGGAATTTATTATACTTTGTACCGTTCTGAGAGAAGGGAAAACCATGTGTTTTTTTAAATTGTTTTTTTTTTAATTGTTTTTTTTTTCGTTCACTGCAAAAAATAACGTGTATTCGTTGCGCGACGTTTGATGCTATATCCAAAGGTTTTTCTCTCTTTTTTGTTTCGCGCGATGTACGAGAGAAAAAAAAAACATTGCGACGATTAAGGCGAAGAATCGCAAGAATAAGAAAGGAGAAAAGTGAGCTGTTCGAAGCGATCCAAAAGCGTCGTTTTGCAAATCAAACGAAGAGCTTCGATCACACCCACGAACGCCTCAATCTCACGTATAGTTTTTCTTTCTCACCGGGTTTTCGTTTTGTGTTTTTCTCGTCGCCGTTTCGTACCGAAATATTCACACGCTGTACGACGTTGAAGTTGGCGTCGTTGGAAAGCAGCGATTCGTTTTCAAATATTGATTTTGCCCATGTGGGCAAAAATCAGCAAGACTTTATTAGAAATAATTAATATTCGTTGCGTTCCAACGATGCAAGCTTCAACGTCACGGTACGAGGGAAGAAAAATCCGCGGAGCCGTCGATTATCTAATGTTTAATTAACGTAGGAATCATTCGATAAGGGCGAAATTTATTCTTCGCTCGGGCGAGACCGTGTGCGAAATTCGAGGAAATTCGAACGGGGACGAGCATCAATTGTCCGAATCAACGTCTAACTTTAATGTTTTCTGCGACATATGCGTACACGTGTGTACAGGACCATTCGCATCGAGCCTCTCGAATAGCTTCGAAACTATTCACAGTGAAAAAGAAACGTTTCGCACTGAAATTGACGTTTTTATATTTTTCGATAAATCGCATTGCGTCGGTGCAAAAATGTAAGATTTATGATATTGAAGCTTGCACAGTTGGGACGCAACGTGCAGTAGCTCTTTTTTTTTACCAATTTGGGCTACGTCAAGCCTTCAAATGTTTTTTTAGCATCATTGGAAATCTGAAGCCCACATTAGTTGGATAAGATTTTGTGTGACGAAGAAAATGAGGAAATAAGATTTTTAAAAATTCCTTCGTTTCGTTCCAACGACGTAAACTTCGACATCGTTATGATTTATCGTTAGTCCGAAAAGGACCCTGTGGACATTCGAGTGGGCCGATCCAAATGGCCCGCGTATACACGCAGAGCAATTAGAAGTTATTGTTTTTTTTTTAAACCAATTGATCGTGTCACGTGTTTGTTCTTTTTATCGAAAATGTTCGTGATATTCGTTTCGAAACTTTTTACACGCGCGATTTTGATGATAAAGTATTTCCTACGGAGTCCAAGTTTCCGGGAACTGTTGAATTTTCCGAAACAATTTCGAAAATAGTTGTTTAACGAGATAATCGTCAATTGGATTGGGGTAGAATATCCATAAGTTGAATTTTCATAATCGAATATCCATAAGTGAATATCCATAAGTCGAATATCCATAAGTAGATTATTCATAAGTGAGTATAGAGTAGAAATGAGTGTCAGAAATGGCGGAAAGTCGATGGGGAAAAGTGAGTATAGGGGGAACCCAAACAAACCCAAACTCATTTATCTCTACCTCCCGCCATTTCTGGCACTCATTTCTACTCTATACTTACTTATAGATATTCGACTTATGGATATGAGTACATATGGATATAAGTACTTATGCATGTAAGTACTTATGGATATAAGTGCTTATGGATATAAGTACTTATGCATGTAAGCACTTATGGATATAAGTACTTATGTATGTATGTACTTATGGATATAAGTACTTATGGATATAAGTACTTATGCGTGTAAGTACTTATGCATGTAAATACTTATGTATATAAGTACTTATGCATGTAAGTACTTATGTATATAAGTACTTATGCATATAAGTACTTATGCGTGTAAGTACTTATGCATGTAAGTACTTATGGATATAAGTACTTATGCATGTAAGTACTTATGGATATAAGTAATTATGCGTGTAAGTACTTATGCATGTAAGTACTTATGTATATAAGTACTTATGTATATAAGTACTTATGCGTGTAAGTACTTATGCGTATAAGTACTTATGCATGTAAGTACTTATGCGTGTAAGTACTTATGGATATAAGTGCTTATGTATATAAGTGCTTATGGATATAAGTACTTATGGATATAAGTACTTATGGATATAAGTACTTCTGCATGTAAGTGCTTATGTATATTAGTACTTGTGGATATAAGTACTTGTGTATATAAGTACTTATGGATGTTCGACTTATGGATATTCGACGACAGTGATAAATTGTTAGTAAATAATAATGAATACAGTGAATATGACTTTTCCACTAGTTCGAAAGATGCTCGTTCCTCTCTTGCCCTCACTGCAATATCGTGGAGGTTTTTCTTCCGCTTCCTCTCGCGCCGATGAGTGACTCTTTGTACAGTCCAACAGCGACGAAACGCCCTCTGTAAAAATCCAATTTTATTTCACACGGGTGTATACGGCGAGGAAAAATATTTCGGCAATACTTACGAGTCAATAACAGCGAAAAAAAAATGGATAAACACGATAATCGAGAGTAACCGTTGCTTTTTGCCGTTTCGCACAGAACGGGCGATAGTTTCGAGTGGATAAAATCCGAGATAGAGAGAGCGAGGGAGGTCGAGAATGAGTTGGAAATGTGAAATTTTAAATCAGCTTGAAACGTTCAATTTATCGAACACAATAGAGAAATGAGCTCTCGACGATCGAGAAGAATATAACGTTTTGTGATTGTCAACTTTTCAACTTCGATATACCGAATAGTCTTTCTGTGATCCTGTAGATGTAAACCGTATTTAAAGAAGAAAGGAAGAAGAAAAAACAAAAAGCGAGAAACACGCGTAGCGGAAAAAAGCCACGAGAAGCGAAGAGTGAATTTATAAAAAACGGAATGCGCATCCACTTTTGTAACAATTCAGAGATCATGCGAGAGCCTTTTCGCGACGAAAAACGGAGAGAGGAAGGGGAATGCGGTGGCCTCTTTTTTGCAAGCGATTTATACGATAACGTCATATCCGTTTTTTCGACGATTATTCTTTGTGCTTCGTACATATACGCTTTCGAGAGACGACGGAGATTTAAAAACAAAAGCGACGAACAAAACGGAGAACACTTTTGTAATTACCGTAATTTCACACCCACATGCACAAAACAGGCATTTTTATCCGATCAACCATTCGAGTGAAACAAATCGATTTATATATATATATATATATATTTCTACGAGAGCAATGAAGATGATGAAAAAAACGAAGGTAACACCAACACCACGTTAGCTCGTAGTCGTTTGCTTGTCGAGCTCGAAATTGCATATTTTTCTAAAAAAAAAAAGGCAAAAAAGAAGTCAATAAAATGAAAATGAAACATGTGACAAGTCGAATACACCATTTCATTATTACACGGTAGAGAGAGGAAAAAAAAGGAGAGAAAAAGGCAGTGCCCGCCGTATTCGAGAGAGCGTTTCTTTTTCCGTGTGTAAAAACAATCATGAAAAATTATCGCCCTGCCTCCGTATCAGCATATCATCTTTAAGGACCACGAGAAAAGAAAAAAGCCCAATGAGAAAACAATTTCTGCGTTACTTCGGTCTATCGATCCGTTTTTTTTTTCACGTAAATTCCTAGCGATTTTATTGCGATACGATTCGTGCTTTTGAATATTATACTTTATCGTAGGTACGTACGTAGTTTGTTCGCGCAACTGAGTCACTACGATCGACGTAAGAAGAAAAAACACAAAACTGCAACAAAAGTTAAAAAAAAAAAACGGAAACACCACAATTTAGATTGTACATCGGCCTTTCGGTACTACCTGCGTATGGTATTGAGTACGAAATATGTTATATTTTTTACAATGTGAAGAATCTGTAAATATTATAGCATCAAGTTATATATATACATATATATATATATAAACGTATGAGTATATAATATTAATAATAAAAAAAAAATAACTATCTCACACGTAAAAAAAAGACTACAGTGAACAGCTTACAGCAAGAAAAATGTGCATTAAATATTATAGGTGAAAGTAATATACATGTCAATAATATTTGCGTTATATTTTGTCTCTCAGTTTCAGTAATCCGTTCGTGAGATTTAGTCAATTCCGTACGACATTCCGGTGCTCAAAAATCGCTCGAACAAAACAAAACGCCGGTACTCGAGACCAAATTTTATTTGCGCAAAAAAATGCAAAAAACGCTCGCCTCGGGTTTTTCCCCCGTCACCTTTCGTGGCACGTTCGAACGCCCTTATTCTTTCGTCGACACAGTAATCTAGTCATGTAACGAGAGAACGAAACAAAAATCATTGTAGTCTTGAGATTCGCGTCTCACGCTGTTACATGTGCGCAAAATAAATGGCAATATTGGAGTGTTGTTTTCGTCGCGTGAGCGAAAAGAACAAAAAGGAAAGAACGAGAGAAAAAAAGATTCGCGTGGCGAACGGGAACTTTTGTTGCATCATTGCTTTGCTGTCTCGAAATGTCGAAGGTTCAATGAAAAACGAGCACGAGGAAAAATAATTTTCGGCTCGTGGACTATTTTCGGTAGTTCTTTGGATAAGTGACTTTCGACAAAATGTTATCCGGTTTCTCCGATAAAATGTCATTTATTGGTTTATAAATGATGATATTCAGTCGGGGGAAGCTGACATTTTTTATTGGGGTAGAATATCCATAAATCGAATATCCATGAGTCGAATTTCCATAACCGAATATCCATAAGTGCCAATTTCATAAGTCGAGTGTCCATAAGTACGAATATCCATAAGTGAGTATATAACCCAAACAAACTCACCCTCTATACTCACTTCTGGATATTCGTAATTATGGATATAAGTATTTATAGAGGTAAGTACTTATGGATGTAAGTAGTTATGGATGTAAGTATTTATGGATGTAAGTACTTATGGATGTAAGTACTTATGGATATAAGTACTTATGGATGTAATTACTTATGGATATAAGTACTTATGGATGTAAGTACTTATGGATATAATTACTTATGAATGTAAGTACTTATGGATATAACTACTTATGGATATAAGTACTTATGGATGTAAGTACTTATGGATATAAGTACTTATGGATGTAAGTACTTATGGATATTCGACGACAGTGGAAATTTTTCATTGACCAATTTTTCACGAGCAAAAAATCGTTAAACAAAAATTTCGAATTTTTCAAAAATCCATTATAGGCGTAGAAATGTTCAAAAATGCCCTATTTTATCACGTGCGAACTTCAAAACCCCATAACTTTTTATGGGCGGGAGGGGGGGTTAATTTCAGCTTCCCCTGACTGAATATCATTTATAACCCAATATATGAGAAAATAGCAAATAAAATAATTTTAGGCTCATTTTTCCGAAGTCACTTCTCTAAAGAATTGCCCTATTTTTTACGAGCTATGTGAAACTTTTTTCCGTCCTCGTGCGCGAAATACACTTTTTTCTCTCGTTTATTCTCTCGTTTTTGTTTGCCATTGTAACGAAATTCTGGCAATATCGCGCGAATACGTGGACGAAAGGAAAAAAACAGGAAAATGCGCTTTGGAATTATTCCGTCGGTGGAATCGAACTCGGTCGCGATTTCTATGGGACGAAAAAAAGGACAAAATCCAGCGGTTTGGAGATCTTTTTTTTAAACATTATTTTCCGTCGATCGGCCCCGTTCGTTCGACACAAGTTTGTAAACACAAACAAACCCACAGAGATGACGATGAGAAACAATGCGCTCGTAACGCATCGCTACCTGTAAATATATATAAAATAATCCATAGCCACTCGCCGCGACAGCGCGTGGTTCATTCTTCTGGCGAAAAAGAGAAAACTTTCTGATGTGTCCGGACGAAAAAAAAAAGAAGTACATAATGTATAGGAAATAAAGTAAGATAAGAGGCGGAGATAGGAAGGCAGAGGGAGAAAAAAAAAGATAGCCCGAGCCTTTTGAATGTCGTTTTTCCCTTCTTGATATCGCGGCAGGAACTTGTGGCTTTTTTTTTTTATTTCACGTACGCGTTTAACAAACATACGGCTTCGATTGTGCGCACCGCTTGAATACTCTTGTATATTACTCCCTAAGCGAATGAAAATGTACATTAAAGACCCCTGTTTTATAATGCCTACTCGATATTTCCGACGACGGAGAGAACAATTATTAAAGAGAGGAAAAAAAAATGCTTTTTACCTTCGAATGAAAAACATGTTTCTGTTGTGACTCGGCGAGTGTTGACGACGGAGGGATTCGAGAGGATACGATGGCAACTTCGAACGGAGATTTTTTTTTTCTCGCGAAGTCTTCGGTAGGTTGTCTCGAAAAGATTGTCAACGTCTCTTTCGGCAGTGCTTAAGGGGTTAGGCCACAGTAACGGGTATAAAATCTTGTGCGAATTTGACAATATTTTTTCGTATGAAAAAGTGATTCGCTCATAAATTTAATTACACATCTATTTAGTATGAAAATCAAGGTATTAGAAATTTTTTTTTTTCGACGTACAAAATGGCCGACTACTAATATTTTCTTTTGTTATATTTTTGTAGGCGCTCCGCGGCGTGACATTTAGCATCCACAATTTTTGTTCTATAACAAAAAACAAAAATTCTCGTCAATCTACATTAGAATACCTATAGAAGTACGTATGAAATTTAAAAAATATTGTTTTATTCAAACGTAGGTATTTTAATGAATTTTCAGTGAAAAATTTCGTATGAAACTGCTCATAAAATGAAAAGTTTTCGATTAATCGGAAATTCTGTAGGTACTTCTCTGCGAAATGCAATTAGGAATATAACTTTTGAATTTGAAGTGAATCGAGTGAAAATTGTTGAAGTTATTTGTCAAGTCAATTGGAAAAAAGCTGTTTCGAGAAAATAACGCGTTTAAAGTTTTAGGTAGTCTATGGCCAGAGGTAGGCTTACGTTATACGCTCAAAGTCGACGAAAAAGAATTTTTCTTGCTATAAATCGAATAGTAACTTATTCTTATGATGATAAAGCACCGTTTGAGCGAAAAAAATCGATTTTTTGAAAATGCTACTGTGGCCTTACCCCTTAAGGAGGTTGCTCAGCGTTCGCGAAATAGTAAGAATTTGCTGAAATTTACTGACGATATTTGCGAACACGTATTACGAGTCCGTGTAATACTTCAAGTACTTCGTCTGCGTGATAGTTGAGCAATTATTGAAGTTAGGCTCTTATACACGGGCGAATAATACGACTGTCGCAACATACTAAAAATAATAAGAATCGAATGGAAATAGGGCGAAAAAATTCTTGAGATTTTTATGAATCATTTCAACGAAGAGTACAGCGTTTTGTCTGTCTCGTTGTCGAGATATACGTGAAATAAAACAGGAAATGTCAGCTGATTCGCGTTTAAACGATAAAGCGCCCTACGGCACGTGGCAACGCTGCTGTCAAGTCGGCCATTTTGAATAGGCGCCAAAATTTAAAACGCACAAACCATTGTTTCCTTGCTATAAATTTCTTACCGCGGTTTCATAAAGAGTATTCAAATATTTCGAATCATTCTTTACAGAAGCTGCAGTGCATGTGTTTCGACATAACCTTCAAATCAATTACGCGTCGTTCCTCGACTGCGCATTCTTTTTCCGGCTCAACTACTTTTTTTCCGCCGATTTCCAGGTTGTACTCGCTCCAACCGTCCATTGTACTGTTTTTCGGTTTGCATTTTTCCCTTCCATCTTTTCATTTTCGCCGAACAAAAAAACGGAATTCGCGAAGGATGTTTGACAGCTACGCGCTCACGATGTGGCGTTCGTATCTGAGCTCAGTGATACCAGTTACTGAGAACTAAATTGCGCGTTTGCAACATTTCAACTTGGTTAATAACTTATTCGCGATGTGAATAAACAAAAAATATTAATAACATTTCTAAACAGTCAATCATATGCATTCCACATATTTATTAACTGAAATTTATTTTACGTAGTGGAAAATTTGATTATTCGGGGTTGGCAGCCGTTACAGGCACATATGCGTTCCCCTCTTGCCGCCTGCTTCGCAAAGGCCCTGAGCAGGCTCCTTAAAGGCATGCAAACAACGTATCGTACCTAATTAGGGCTATTCCATCATTTTCCCCCGCTTTATTTACACGGAAGATAAGCTCTTTACGTTCGAACTTGAGCAACTCACGATGTTATTAATGTTTATCAAATTTGGTTGGACGTTCTTAAGGGGGGAGATACCTTTAGGCGAGGAAAAAATTGCTGATATTCATGATTTTTTTTTCAAGGTAAGATTTCTTCGCCATTATTTAGGCTTAGGGGATGTTTTATTACTACTTTTGGCTGATACATTATATATTTTTTTTTTATTAATCTTTAAAAATGGCGGATGTATGGCACGGTCTTCTAAACAGGTTGCGGCGGATTTTGTCATACGGCGGGACACCTAGCGGTGACGGGATTAATCTGACAAAAAAAACCAACGAAGTTTTTTCTTTCGTTAACACTCATGCGCGGAATATGAACCAAGAAAAAGTGAGAAATGTTGCGAATCGATGAAATGGTACGCTATGAAACAAAAAGATTGAATTTTCCAAAAAATGGCTACATTTTGCAATTAAAAAATACTTTCTTCAATTTTCAAAAACATTTACGTTCATGGTTTAGAGAAATTTCATCAGAATCGGTCGATTAGTTTTGAACGGGCACCACTCGTGGGACTGCCCGAAAAATATGAGTTTCGGAAATTTATTGAAAGAAAAGTATCGCATCAAATGTTTGAAATTTCGAGGATATATTTGTGTATAAATTATGTATATACAGTAATTTTCTTTGTATGAAAATATCCAATTTTCAGCGACTTAAAGGTTCCCTTAAGGAACCTTTAAGTGCAGTGATTGCGACCTAAAGAGTGCTTGAAATAAACAAATAAAGAAGTGCGTTAAACTAGAAGGTATTGCCTGTGCAATAACGCAGAATCTGCGAAAAAAAAATTAAAATCCAACAAAATGGCAGAGTTTTGAAAAAGTTCCAAATTACGCTTAAAAATTTGATGATTTTTTGCATGGCTAATTGACATTTTTTGTCCAATCGAAAAACTGGAGGGTCATGGTATGAAGAAACAAATACTAAATTCGCTAAAACAACATTCAAGTCGATCGGATGATTTGTATTAGGGTGCTGCGGCAAATTTGCGTTGAAAGATAAAAATATCCTATAGACTGCTAAAGAGCAGCCGCTCTTTAGAAGGCTGTTCAAAAACTATTTGAGATGTGCACTTGAAATTTTAGTATGTTATTCTTGAAGGTATAGAGTCTATACCTTGAAGAATAACATGAATAAATCGATTTTCTATTACGTTCATTTCTATACCTTCAAGAATAACATAAATAAATCGATTTTTTTGCATTCTTAGATAGTCTATACTCTAGACTGTCGAAAAAGGCAATAAAATCGCTTTTTTCAAGTGTCGACAAAGTGGTTCTCCTTAAGGAGGTACACTAGCTTCAGCAAAATGGTGATAGATCAATAAAAATTGGTGAATATATTCTTTAGTATTATTCATGTCGATACAATTTTTTTCAGATTTTTTGGTTGTGCCGTTTTCTTACAAATAATTCACAAGCGTTTATTCTTATACCCGGAATATATACCTATATCTATAAAAACGCTATGCTTATACACGTGAACTTCAATGTTCAATTACTCGATAACGGCACAATGAAAAAATCTGAAAAAAATTGTATTGACATATATAATACTAAAGAATATATTCACCAAATTTTATTGATCTATCACCATTTTGAAATTTTACCATGGTTTAGCATGGCAACATTGTATGAAGCTGGTGTACCTCCTTAAGCTATAAGTCACTCCGGTTTAAAAAATGCAGTTTAGAAGACCGTGCCATCCTTTCGATATTTTTAAAGATGAAACAAAAATGAAAAAAACCATGTAACAGCCAAAAGTAGCAATAAAACATACCCCAAGTCTAAAAAATGGTGAAGAAATCTCCTTTAACCCTTCCTTGACACACTTATATTTGGCCACGATTTTGACACACTGGGTCGATTTGACCCGGATAGTACTTCATCCACCTGCCCTTAAGGGGTTACCCCCACTTGCGATTTTGAAAAAATCGATTTTTTTTATTGCATTTTTTTGAAGTATAAGTATCTGAGAATATGTCCTGAAAATTTCAAGTCGATCCGAACAAAATTGACTGAGATATGAGCGTTGAAAGAGAAGAATCCGCGTTGAAAGAGCGTTGAAAGAGAAACTTTAGACGCGTTTTTCTCAAAATGGCATTTCTGAAGTCGGTGACCAAGATTACTCGAACACTAATGAACCGATCTTCTTGAAATTTTGCAGGCTTATTTAATACATA
Source organism: Ophion ellenae (assembly GCA_963210295.1). NCBI lineage: Eukaryota > Metazoa > Arthropoda > Insecta > Hymenoptera > Ichneumonidae > Ophion > Ophion ellenae. The sequence goes on from OY723392.1 coordinate 38,916,872, forward strand.
AAAATGTAGTCTTTAATCGTTCGATTTTTTTCGTTAAAATCGAACCATTAACTTTGACTGTCCGCCATTTTGTGAAAAATGAATATTTTTTAAAATCCTTCGATTAAAGACTAGTTTATACTTATATTTGACTAAATCCATCCGCATTTTTTTCTTCAGATGATCCACTTCGCCGCAATGTTGGTCACCGCAAACCGTGTATATAAAAACATTATTTCATTGACGGCCATTTGCCACTAAACAATGTAATATTTTTCAATAAAAAAATTACTGAAAGTTCTTCAAGATGTGTTCTTTAGGATGGTATATTGATCGATTAAAAAAGTTTTGTAGTTTTCTTTAAAAAAAATCATGAAAAAGGCCTTTTTTGCGCTACAAGTGGGGGTAACGCCTTAAAACGCAACTGTCGGTTTTGATTGAAAAAAAAATCGGAATACAAGAATTTCTTAATGTCTGCATAATTAAAATTCGGAAAGTATAAAATTAATGTGTTGTAAAAAATTATTGAAAACTTTCAATGTTGGAAAAGTGAGCATTTTAATTCAAATTCGTCCGGGTGAAAGTGACCCAGCGTGTCAAGGAAGGGTTAAAAAAAATCATGAAAATCAGCACATTTTTTCCTCGCCTAAATGCATCTCCCCCCTTAAGGCAGTATTCTAGTCTGGAGGCCTGAATTTCAGGCGTTTTTGCAGGATTGATAAAAAAAACAAATATTTTTACTATCCATTTTTTACAGTCGTTCTATCGATGTTTCAAGAACTTACAAAAAACATTTTGTGCAAAAAAAAAAATAAAAATTGAAAACGTTATGGGGCTCTAAATAGGTGCGTAAAAAAAGGGTTGGGGCGGCTGAGGCTATTTCAAAGCTCCCATTCATCTAAAACAGAAATAAACCCAATTTTCTCGATAACAAAATTTCATTATGGCAAGTACCATAGAGAAAAAATTCAATGGCGACGGTCTGAAAAAAGTTAATTGTTCGCCTTATTTTTCCTAGATTTTTAAAAATAGCAATAATAATAATGTTGCAATGTCTCAGGTAAGAACGATAGAGGGATATATGTATACGGAAGGTCCATACCAAATTCGAAGTCGATCGGTTGAATAGAACTCGAGATCTTATGTCAACCAGATTGAAAAAAGTAGTTCGAAACCCTACATTGACACACTGGGTCATTTTGACCCGGATGAATCTTTAGTCAAAAGCTCACTTTGCCAAAGTAGAACATTTTTAATAATTTTTTTCAACGATTTAATTTGATAGTTTTCGAATTTTAATTATGCAGACATATTGAGAAATGTTTAAAGTTGTTCCTTGATTTTTTTCAATAATAACCGACTGAAGGCTTGTTAATGACAAGTGGATGAAGTACTCCAAATCTGGGTCAAAATCGTGGCCAAATATAAGTGTGTCAACGAAGGGTTAAAGTTTTGAGTACAATTTGCGTTATATCAATTGGCCATTCCTGACTCGCAAAGTGTGCCTTCCTCGACTTCGAAATTATTATTTTCTGAAGCTCGTGCTTCCCTGCGAGCACTTCTAGCTCCCATGGAAGCTTCTGAAGTTCGTAGCTCCGACCAGTCGATCCTATTCTGGTCTCGTTTGTTGGCATTGGGAAGTTGGCATTGGGAATATTGGGAATTTAGAAATTTCTTAACAGAAGGCAAAAAAATGTTTTTTTTTTCTTTAAATTTCGCAACTAGAATACTGCCTGAAGGGATTACACCTAGCTCGTGGCCGAAAAAATAGGAATTTTCGTGAATTTTAACTGGAAAATTGTATGCAGATTTTGACATTAAAAAAAAATGTTAAAGAGTATGGTTTGAAGCGTCTTTTACATTTTTTGTATGAAAAAACATTTATAAATAGATACAATGGACTTGGACGAAGGATTTAATAAGATATCGATTTTTTTAATGGCCGCAGTCCAAAGTGGAAGTATCGATTTTCGGTGAAAAACGCTCTATTATCCTTTATGAAAAAAAATGCATCGGAAAAGAAATTCCTTCGTTCAAGCACCGCTTTTTGATTATGTAAAAGAAGATTGCCAAATTTGAAGTTGATCAGTGCAGTGATTATTGAGCTTTGGTGGCCACCGATTTTGAAAGTCCTTTTGAGAAAAACGCGTTTAAAGTTCGCCGGTTTGCGGAACCTACGTATAAATGCCCATAGCAAACAGAACCTCCAATGTAAACGGATCGAGTTGAGATTTTCAGAGAATATTTTTGAAACGTTACATTATGAGAATTCGCCAAAAACCAAAAATCGATATTTCAAAAGATGCACCTAGGTGTAAACCCTAAAGCTTTTTTTAAAACATTTTTAAAAAGCTTTTTTTGAAAATCCTGGTATTTCTTTCACACAGGGTTGCGAAATTCGTAACGAAAAAGTAATGCATTATTAATTACTTTTTTTTAATGGGCAATGAAAAAATATTTTATTACCTATTAAATTACATTCAGCAATATAAAAACAATTCCATTGTAATGAGAAACAATTTCCGTTACTCATTACATTACATTTTGTAATGTGGAACATTTTCATTACAAAATGCAATGTAATGTGTAATGACAAAAAATTCCATTACACACTACATTGTAATGGGTAATGGAGATTTTTTACATTATAAAGTTCAATGTAATGGGTAATGGAATTTTTAACATTGCAAAGTGTAATGTAATGAGTAATGGATTTGTTTACATTACAAAATATAAGGTATTGAGCAATGGAATTTGTTCACATTACTAATGTAATGTAAAAAATTTCCATTACTCATTACAAGGCAATAAGGATTATTATTTGTTTCCCATCGGGTCAGATCGACCCAGTGAAAAGACCGCTGCCCCTAATGGGAAACGAATAATAATCCTCATTACATTGTAATGAGCAATGGAGATTTTTTACATTGCATTGCATTAGTAATGTGAACAAATTCCATTACACATTACCTTATATTTTGCAATGTAAAAAAATTCCACTGCTCATTACATTACATTTTGCAATGTAAAATATTTCTATTACTCATTACATCGGATTCTGTGATGTAAAAATTACATTACCCATTACATTGGACTTTGCAATATAAAAATTTCCATTTTCCATTACATTGTAAAGGGTAATGAAAATATGTCACATTACAAAATGTAATGTAATGACGAATGGAAATTTTTCACACTACGAATTCCAATGTCATAAGTGATGGCAATTGTTTGCATTACAAAATGTAAAGTAATGAGTAATGAAAACGCTAATGCGTTACAAGAAGTAATGCATTATTTGCAAACATGCTTTCACAAAAATTACAGCAACTTGTGTAATAATAATAAGATATAAAAAAAAAGTTTTGACACGTTGTAACGCACTGTAACTTCAAAGCAGTCTTTTAAGGGTTTACACCCAGTTGAAATCTTTTTAAATATTAGATATTAAATAAATATAATTTAAATTGAATTTAAATTTAAATAAAATAAAAGATATTAAAAAAAAGATTTGACAAGTTGTAACGCACTGTAATTTCAAAGCAGTCTTTTAAGGGTTCACACCCAGTTGAAATCTTTTTAAATATTAGATATTAAATAAATATAATTTAAATTGAATTTAAATTTAAATAAAATTAAAATAAGATGTGAAAAAAAAGTATTGACAAGTTGTAACGCACTGTAATTTCAAAGCAGTCTCTTAAGAGCGTACAACCAGTAAAAATCTTTTGAAATATCGATTTTCTAGTATGCCTTTTTCTAGTCCGCCCTTGCCAATTCTCCATATTTGTTTTCTGGGAGGATCGAATGTTGAAAAAGTCATCGATTCCCCTTCAATCACCGATCAATTTTTATTCAACCCTCGAACTCCTCTCCTCTCCAATCACCGACGAATCTTCAATCGCTGTATGACTGTACAGCACAAAAAATCATCCCAATATTCCGAAGTGCGACGTTTCCCCGAGCGTGTCCGTCATTCGTTTGCCCATCGCTCATAAAAATCTCTCCGCGAAAAATGCCGATTCCACAGTGAATGAAGTCCCTTGATCGCGCGTTATCGCGAGGAACGAAAAAAAAAAGCAGACAAAGCGATAAATCAGTCGTTCGTCTCACTGGAGGACAGCAATTTATAAATTCTCCAAATCGCCGAGTTATTCTCGTCGACGTAATCGAGGCTGGTGATATCCGTGACGAATTCGTGCGCAATTTTGTATCGTTGTGCCTCGTTGGATGTATCGCCCTCGTGCCTCAGGGTCGCCTCGTCGAGGCACTTGTTGCCAAAATGAAGAACTAGTCGTACGAGTTCACGCAGCTTTTCCTCGCTGGATTCTCGTTTGTCGCGATTATTGACCTCGACCATAAAGCTCGTGTAGATCGTCGTGAGTGACGTGCGTTTTACGTGCTCGTCCAATTTGCGAAAATGCCCAACAAGCGAATCCTCGATGAGGTCGTGGCGGCGAACGTTCTCGAGGCTCGCCAGGCCGGACGTGAAACGTGCGAGGCTTTTCAGCAGCGAGGCGAAACTTCCGGGCGCGCAACTTTGCGGAAATTCCAAGCAGAGTACACACGCCTCAATCGTGGATCGTGTGATTTTTTCGTACGCCGCGTACTCGTCTTTGCACCGAAGCGAGTCGCATTGAAGAACGGTGGCTTCGAGTGCGAATTTCACGTATTCGTTCTCGGTCGACGTTAAAAGAAGATGGCGAAGATAATCGTCGCGGAAGCGTTCGGGCTGAAAATTCAACGCGACATCCTCGTCGGGCTCGTTTGATGCGCAAGATCGACGAATTCTCATCAACGCGATGAGGCAACGTCTCTCGTAATCTCTCAGCGTCTCGTGAATATCGATTTTTCCGCTCGTATCGTCGAGCAAAAATTTGGCAAAATGATGCCTGTCCACAGGTACGAGTGATCTTTCCATTCGTTCGACGAGCTCGGCCCTCTCTCTCGCGTCCAGCGATCGTGCGATCTTCGGATAAGCGATGTCGAACACGCGGATCATCAGACCGATCGACTGAACGATCGAGTACTTGGGCATCGCGACGTCGCCGCGTGTCCGCGACATTCGACGCGCAATGGCGATCAGCAGAGCGTCCAAGCGTGCCTCGTCGCATCTCGGCACTATTTCGCGCAAGCAGTTCAAGACCGTTCGCACGTTTGCGGGATGAGACGTGGCCTCGTTGAGGCAAGGCACGAACACCTTGTCGACGATATCGTCGTGCCTTACGACGCACTCGTCCAGCATAACTCGCGCGAGATGCATGAACTTTTTCGCACTCCATTCGTCGGCCTCGAGGCAAACTTGGCGAAGTGTCGCGATCACGAGGCTCTCGTCGCGTTTCTCGCGTATACTCATTATCGGCGACAGCAGCGCCAAATCGCTCGGCGATATCATCACGTTCTCGTACGCCGGATGGCCGATCGTCATTTTGACGAGTATCGAAAGTATCTTGCGTGGATTTTTCGCTAGATAGAAAAGTACGAGTCGTAGATTCGTGGATGACTTGAAGTTTTTGTTGTGCGCCATGAAACGCTTGAACGTATCCTCGGTGAGGGGAGATTCGAGTATATTGCGAGCGTCGTGTTTCAATATGTAACCGAGGAGAGTCTCGTAGACGTTCTTCACGTCCAGCTGCAGCAATACTCTCGTGACGGTTGCGTAAACGTCGCGTTTGTGATCCTCTTGGCCATCCTTGGTCATCACGTAGGTCAGGTACTCGAGCAAATTCGGAAAATCGTCCTTGTCCAGATACGCGCGATTATTGCGCACGAGAGCGAATATTTCGTGATTCCATTCGCGATAGTGTTTGACGAGTTCCTTGAGGCATTCTCGTTTGCCTTCGAGGAGTCCGCGACGCAGCTGCTCGATATCGAGCTCCGAACACGCGCTGGTGTCGGGCTTGGAAGATATTTGCTGCAGGCACTCCACCAACTTGTCCAGCTTTATCAGATTCTCGCGATCCCTGATGAATTCGATGAAGTTGTAACAATCGATGCCGAGAGACTTTTGAAGACTGAGCGACGAATTGCCCGCGTCCTCGAGACTCGCCCAATCTATGTAAGTGCCGACTTCGATGTCGGTGAGCTTTTTCAAGAGATTGTGCACGAATTCCTGATCCAGCGTGCCGAGCTGCGTCGAAAAATTATCGTTCATGCGCTTGTGGGGCTCGCGACCGTAGGTTATTTTGTAAACGTTTGCCTCGACGTCCGAGACGGAGACGCCGCGTTTCGCACAGTCGAGACAATCCCTCGTGAGCTTTAGGATCCTCTTGAGAATGAAGCCGTGCCTCTCGGAACGCTTGACGTCCGCGACCTCGTTTAACCGCGTGAACTTCGCGTCGAAGTACGTCGTCATCAGCTCTTGACAGTAGATCATTAGGCGCTCGAGGCTCTCGATCGGTCTCGTCGTCAGCGCGCCCCTAGCGTCGATCAGACGCAACTTCCTGTAACAATTGAGCGTCATCAACGTTAGGAAATCTAGACCGCGCGAGAAATCCAGTAGATTGAGGCATCTCTTTGAAATTTCGATCAATTCGACCGCCAGATCGAGAGGCACGTGGAGTATCGACTTAGCCACGATATCCTCGTATCTCAACGACCAGAGTATCTCGATCAGCAGGTAAGGCGAGAGAGGCGGACACATGTCCACCAGGTGACCGTTCAACGGGTCCTCCGTTAAATTCTCCTGCGATTCGAAGCTCGTGTTCAACGCGAGATACTTGAAGGCCTGGACGCATCGAGGATCTTCCGGCGATGCTTCCTCGTCCGTTGGAATGTCGCAGGAACGAAGCAACTCTCGGATTCGCGCGCAGACCTCGTCTATGTTTTTGCTATTCTCGTCGGTCGTTCGAGACGTGAGGAACCTCAGATTGCCGCAATCGTTGTCCTTTTTCGTCAAGTACACTTGGAGCTTCGTGTACAGAGCGTCCATTCCCTCCATCGCGGAAACAAAACGCCGCAAGAGCCAATGAGGAAAACTGCAATGAGAGAGATGAATGAGTCTGTGCCTGCTAGACATTTGGTTTGTCACGTGAAGTCCCACAAAGTTGTGAACGAATTTTCATGTTCTGAAATGAGAACGAAAAATTCTACTTTTTTTAAGAGGCTATACCAGTGGGGCATTTTCAAAATTCGATTTTTTTTGTTTGCCTTTTTCGACGGTTTATACTTTCAAGAATATCATTATCATTTATATCGTTTATATCATTTATATCAATATCATTTTAATTTGCGCAAATCGATATTTAAATCTTCAAACGCGTTTTTCTCGAAATGAGATTTTTCAAATTTGCTGACATTGTAACTCAAAGAGCAATTATCCGACTGACTTGAAATTTGAACTGAGTACTCTTGAACATATTTACTCTACAATGACGTAGGATATTTTTGATTGGATGAAAAATGACGATTTGGCATTGCAAAAAACCACCATGTTATAGGCAAGAAAACATACTTTTTTTCAAAACTACGCCATTTTGTTAGATTTTGATATTTTTCGAAAATCCTACGTCATTGTACAGGAAATACCTTACAGTTTAACGACATTTTTTCCTTTTTCGGTTTCAGCTACTCAATCGGCCGGAATCATGTCAGCAGTGGAGGAACTTTTTTTTGGCGCCTCCGAAAGCAGCGCATACGTCGCTTGGATCTCAATACTTTTCTTTGAAAAAATAATGTAATATAGGTCAAATATAGTCAATCATATTCTTAATTTTCCGAAACATTTAATTGAGTACTTTGCTTCCAAAAAATTCCCGAAAATCACTTAAATTTTCAGCGTTCACACTGGTATAGCCCCTTAAGACGCTTTGCGCTCTTCGCATCTCAATGTTGAAGGACACTGATTTTTCTTGTCTACGGACAAGTTTAATGGAAGTTTAAGGGGTTTTCTCACTTCAGGCGCTAAAAAAAGGTTATTTTTATGATTTTTGTTTATAGATTTCTATTATAGATATTGATATAAAAATTGTTACTCTTTATAAATACACTTTCGAAATACATTTTTTTAAAGTTATTTATTTAAGGCACTATTTATAGACGAAAATGGTGATGAAATGTTAATGAAATCTGGGAGATTGATCATCCGAAACACAAAAATCGAACGGTTTTACATTCAGTATGTTAATGGCTATAGGGCATATCATACGATTTTTTATATATGCAAAAGTAACAAAATGGCGGACATTTTTCGAAAAAAAAAAACGTTTTTTCACCGTTTTGGCAAAAAATAGTAAATATCAAAATTTAAAAAATCCTTGACATGCACTATAGCTATAGTTGTAAAGAATATGTGGTTAAAATTTCATAAGGATCGGTTCAGTAGTTTCGAAGATTTTATCAACAAGCCGTCGAAAAGCGTTTATCGAGAAAAACACGTTTAAAGTTTGTTCGGGTTACATAAATACATACATTTAAAAAAAAATGTATTTCGAAAGTGTGTTCACTAAGTGTGACAACTTTTATATCAATATTTATAATATAAACCTATCAAAAAAAATGCATGAAAATAGCCTTGTTTTAGCGTCTAAAGTGAGAAGCCCCTTAAGTATGTGGATTCGTGAAACCTTAACGCCCACGTTTTCATAAGTTACGCTGTGTCGTTTTCGAGAGAAATGTTTGAGATCCAGGCTACTCGGTAACGTTTGTCAAGTAAAATTGTAAATTTAGCAGATATCTCGCGACAAAGTGCGCTTAGCGACGATACAATTCCAGCTCGATGCCTGAATTTTTTATATTTTTCCATGTTCTAAGCTAAAGTATAGTATAATTTAGTTTTTCATTTCCAAGTACACTCTCGCAGGTTTTTACACAGTTACCACCTTCGTACATTGCTACCCTTTCCCACGTTTCCTTCTTTTCTTTGTTAACATTTGTCCTTTGTCCTTTTTCTTCTTTATGCTTCCTTTCTTATTCTTCCATACTAGCACAATTCTCTGATCGGATTTCCTTTCGTTTCTTTATCAATTTTTTCCTCTCGGCGCCTTCCCCTTGTAGCCTCTTCGCCACTTTTCCAAGGATGTTGAAGTTTGCATCGTTGGAATTCAACGAAAATTCTTTTTAATTTTCTTATATCTTCATTTTCATTATTATCGGAGAATCTTTTGTTACATATTTAGGCTGAAAATATCAATTGAGAATCCTGAAAAACGTTTGAGTGATTTGGGAGGGTTAATGTGCCAATAAAGGTTGGGGTACAAAAGTTTCGTTGCATTCCAATGATGCAAACTTCAATATCATACGTTCCCCAATCATCTACCACTTCCTTATTCGTCTTTTCTTCTATTTGATCGCATTTAAGTACGTGCTCCAAACTTCCTTCTTCCTTCCTACAAGACCGGCATAGAGTATCCGTGTATCCCATTTCACCTCCGTTTCCTACATTTTAGCATCTTAACCTAGACCATGTTTCTTTAGTTCTTCCCTCTATGCCCTTCTCTTCCCAGTACACTTCCGTTTCTATACGTTGTTTTCGATTTTTGTACTCTCTACAATACGTCGAATTCTCAATTTTGCTCCAGTCTTGTTGTATTTCCTGGTCAGTTTTTATTCGTATCCTTTGATGATTTTTCTTTCTCCCTCCGTATCTTCATCCCTTATCCTTTGTCATATTGCTCCCACTTCTATCGCCTCCGTGGCTTCATTTCCAGTCCCCTTTGGATGGATTTGCATTTAATATCGCTCTGACTTCTTCTTTCAAACACTTTTTTGGCCACGTGTCTTCCGGCATTTTCATCATCTCACATAGACAGCTTGCTGTCGATGCGGCGACAATAATTTACCTTAGACGATTAAGAAAAACCAAAACTTGGAGCATTTTTCTTACAGTTTATTATGAAAGAAAAGCTGACAGCTTCGACAGAACGTGTAACAAGAAGTAACAAAAATTGTTATTCTCCTTCTTTAAAACTTAAGGAGAGATATACACCTAGATGGTCGAGGTCGAGGATTTAGAAGCTATGAACATTCCGTTGACCGTAGAAGGCCTTCACTATGGGCCTGGTTTCGAGGTTTCCATGTGAGTTGACAAATTTCATGATTTATTCATTCCCAAATTTTCAAACGCGTTTTTCGCAAAACCACGTTTTTCAAATCGGTAGCCAACATTTCTCGAAAACCAATGAACCGATTGCCTTCAGGTTTTTTGTGGTTATTCTATACACCATTATCTAGTACTTGTCATAGGATTTTTTTCTCCCGTTACTTAGTTTTTGTTTTATAGGCAAAATAATAACTAATTTTTGGCCCAAAAATCACTATTTATGTTCAAACGTCCGCCATTTTGTCATAAATCGATATTTTCAAAATCGGCTATGACAAGTACTAGATTATAGTATCTAATTTAATAATCTTTTTGGTTTTTTTTCAGATGATTTTTGAAAAAGCACCAGTGGGTACCATATACGCAGATTTTTTTTACGGTGCTCCAAGGATCATACAATATCCTTGTATGTTTTTGATATTTTTAAATAAAGAAAATTAAACATATTTTTGAATGTATATACTCTTAGATAATTAAAACGCCAATCCGAACTTTCAAATAGTTTTCCTTGAAAAAATTCACAGAAATGACCTTTTTTCCGGCTCCTAGGTGTACATCTCCCCTTAAATAACATTTTTTTTAACCCCTTTTTTAAAACAGACTAAAAAGTATAAAATAATTTTTTTGAGCCCCATACCGATTGTCCTGAAAATTTGTGATTGTGAATTTTTAATAGCTATGAAAAGACTTGTAAGATTTAAAACGAAAAACTTGTGGCGCATGCAATAGATAATCGATGCATAAACATTTCACCTAAGTCACTAAAAATTTGAATGCGCTGCAAATGATATGAACTGTTGTGTGAGTTTTCTCAATGACACTCAACGACACTCAACCTACACTCCTTACTTATTATCTATTGCATGCGACACACGTTTTTCGTTTCCAATCTTACAAGTATTTTTATAGGTATTAAAAATTCACAATCACAAATTTTCAGGACAATCTGTATAGGCTTAGGGATCTGTATAAGGCTAGCAGAAATTATTTTATAATTTTTAGGCAGATTTCAAAACGTGGTTTGAAGAAAAATGTATTTTCTGCTTTTTAGTCTTGTGTGTGAAATTTTCCAATCGATTTTGAACATGTTGATGAGATTATGCCAGAGACACGTGGCAAAAGCTTCTTGTGTCTTTCTTGCTTCTCCTTCTGCAGGCGTCGCTTGCGTTAAATGGCTGTCTCCTCGACCATCGTAGAAATTGTCACTAATGCACTAATCACTATTATTTTTTTTATTTTTCTCTTTCACTAAACTATATTTTTCATTTCTGTATATTTTTTTTACCATTTTTTTCCTCTTTTTCTCTCGCTTGTCCGCCTCAGATGTGTCTGTTTGCGTTTGTTTGTCATTCAGATCTGAGCTATGTTCAAAGTTTCAAGTAAAATCGATTGCAAAGTTTGTACCGAGCGAACAAACAAACGGTAGTCTCAATCGCACTTGTTTGAGCACAATGACGTGCGTCACTAGCAAGGCGAGCATTTAACTTACTTTCCTACTTCTAAAGTAGGAAAATGACCATTTACGGTCTTTCCTGTTACACGTGCCGTTAGAGCTCTCAACTTTCTTATCACCAATTATGTATCGCGCGTTGTCATTATTCCAAACTCCTTATCGGCGGAACGTTCATTCTCTCATGCGCTCCAAAATGCAGTGCAAAGCTCAATATTCATGTGCTGTCAGTCTCATTCGTAGTAAAAAAAACAAAAAATATGGAGCCAGGAACACACAACACACGTAAAAATAAAAGGCGGAAAGATTTCAATAGTATCGGGCTTGCAAAAAAAAAAACACGTTTTATCAATGACGTTATGTGTGTAAGTGTGCGTCGGTATATAAGCGCGTAATGGATTTACGTAATGCGAGAACGTACAGCAATCAGTATCAATCGGCAAAGTGTGCCGATCCTCTCAGCCTCCGGCTCTTAACCGCGTAAATTCGAAGGTCGTCGAATATTTTTATCGTTTCTTCGTTCATCGACGATCCTCTTCATTCGAACGGGTGAAGAAGCTTTTGAAAATGGTTCGAGCCTGGTACATGGACACGAGCGAGGTCGATCAACGTCTGGAACATCATCGCGAGCCACCGGAATTTCTCTCGTTGAAGGAATTGTACGCAGTTACCGGCGTCGAATATTTCGAGGTTAGGAACGATACAAACGCAATTTGTTTACGACCATTCGAACGCGACTTTTTCGACTGTTTCGTTCAGATCAACGCGAGCAATTGGGCAACGGACGAGGTTCTCCGTGAGCTGAAGGAAAAGCGCGGCTACTCTTACGAGGATGAGATCGTGTGCTCGAAAGAGTGTCTCTCGAATTACGAGGAAAAGGTACGAGAATTCGAATACGCGTACTCGATCTCTCATCGCATTAAAAAAAACGTTTGAAGGGAAATTCATCAATTTGCCGCTTCGAAACGGAACTCGCGAAATTCGTTTGAACACTTCGAGATTCATATTTGCCGATTGGTCGAGGCTTCGGTAAAACCGGTAAAACTTATTATTATTGAATTGTTTTTACCGAGTTGGAAATTTCGATCAGTTGAAGAATTTCTTTACCGAGCATTTGCACACGGACGAGGAAATCCGTTTGGTGTTGGCTGGATCCGGTTACTTCGACGTCAGGGACAAGAATGACGAATGGATACGCATCGAGGTGATCGCGGGCGATTTGATTATTATACCGAGTGGGATTTATCACCGGTTCACACTTGACGTCAACGTGAGTCCGAAATGTCGGCGTGCGTCTTTTGTTTAGCCGACCCGATTTTTTAAAGCATTTCGTTAATTCAACTTCGATCCCGCAGAATTATATCAAAGCGAAGCGTTACTTTGTCGGTGAGCCAGTTTGGCTGCCCTACAACCGACCGGCCGATCAGATGGAAGCTCGTCAACGCTATCTCGATCGCTTGAAAAACGATTTCAGAGTCGAAGTCAAATGATAACGAGTACACCTTGCGGGATCATCCAAACGCGTCTTCCGGGCACCATTGATCGCTACTTCCGGTTTTCCTCGATATCTTTGCGGATTGTCACATTGATCGATTAAAGAGACGCTCGTGTTTGGTAAATTATAAAATTTATTTTGTGATGTATACAAATACTGCCAGCTTCCGAAATTACAGGAGTAATCAACGCCGGAAACGATACTTTTACGATGGGTTCAAAACGATTTTACAAAGTTTCGTCAACTAAAGCCTTATTTTATTTTTTGGCCAAGGCACAGCGTATGAAAAGCAATCGATGAGCCTCTTTTGGACAAGTTTTGATTAGAAAAAGTTTGCAAAATTGTTCGTCGAACGGTTCCTCGATACCCCGGATTGTTTCCAGCCCGCTGTTTTTTTACAGTTTCATCTCGAGAATTATAATATTCCAGCGAGATCGCAATAACAAATTTACCTAGTCCAAAATAATACGACACATTTTTCTCCAGCCAGCTCCGACACGTTTCTTTTTTACAAAATAAAGTTTTTCGAAGATCTCCAAAAAAAAGATGGCTCTGAGAAAAAGCCACTTCCGTTACGAGATTTTGAACGGTCGGAGAATGGCCATCGTGCTTTCGACTTACATAACTATATATTGCAGTCACGATATTAAAAGAAACCGCAATTACGAAATTGTTGGAAGATTTTTCGCCGATTAACTTCGCGACAGTTGGGAAAAAAACATATACAAAATTATTCACTCGCACGTATACTCGCAGACTCACACGCACACACATAACATTCAGTGGAGAAGTAATCGAATGTCCAAGGTCACGACCTTACCGCTTTAACGTGGGTAAGTAATTGGTCTTAAGTCACTAAGGGCCAAAACGGCGAACGAATATCGTTGCTACCGCCTCGATAAGATTTGGGTCACAGAGAAGTCGATTTTAACACAGCGATAAAAAAAAAGATACCCTAAGGAGGGTGTATCCTTTGTTTTGTCTTTAAACTACGGGTGTTAAGTGTAACGCGTCAAAAATCGGCGTTCGTCTCGAAATTCGTACTCGTCTCCTCCATCACTCCCCACTTTTGATACTCGCCGACTTTCTTCTCGAAGAAATTCGTCTTTCCCTCGAGCGAGATGTGCTCCATGAAGTCGAACGGATTCTCGGAGTTGTAGATCTGCGAACGGTCGGTAAAAAAACATTATGCGGAACGTGGGTGCGAGGATAAATTGTGTCATCCGATATGAGCAATGCGTACCTTTGGACAGCCGAGCTCGAGAAGCAGTCTGTCGGCTACGAACTCGATGTAAGTCTTCATGAGATCGCAATTCATGCCGATCATGTCGACCGGCAACGCGTCCGTCAGGAATTCCTGCTCTATCGCAACCGCGTCTCTTATTATCGATTGCACGCGTTGCTGCGATGGCTTTTGTACAATGTGCTTGAACATCAGACAAGCGAAATCGCAGTGCAATCCCTGTGAAACGGATATCACGGTGAGTCAAACAAATCGTGCGTCGTTCGAGGATTGTCGGTAAGGAGAAAAAAATGCGGTGTACCTCGTCCCTCGAGATGAGCTCGTTACTGAAGGTGAGTCCGGGCATGATGCCTCGTTTCTTCAGCCAGAATATGGACGCGAAACTGCCGCTGAAGAAGATACCCTCGACCGCTGCGAACGCAATGACCCGTTCGGCAAACGTCGCCTCGTTGTTGCTTATCCAATTCAATGCCCAGTTCGCTTTCTTCGCGACACAGGGCAGATTCTCAATGGCGTTGAACAAAAAGTCTCTGTAAAAGCATCGAATTCGTTAGCTCAGTCATGGTTGTTGCGCATTATTGACGCAGAAAGTCCCTGACTTTTCCAGGTTTGGCCAATATTCCAGGGACATTGGGAAATCAAATAAAGAACATAAAATTGTCTGGAATTTCCAAAATTCCAGCGAATTTTCAAAATTCCCGGAAATTTTCAAAATTCCAGAGAACTCATAATTCCTGGAAATTTCCAAAATTGCAGAGAATTTCCGATATTCCAGCGAATTTTCAGAATTCCAAAGTATAAAAATTTCAGGAAATTTCCAAAATTCCAGAGAATTTTTAAAATTCAATAGATTTTTCGAAATTCGAGGGAATTTCCAAAATTCTAGCGAATTAGAATTTCAGAGAATTATCAAAATGCCAAAAAATTTCCAAAATTCCAGAGAATTATCAAAATGCCAAGAAATTTCCAAAATTCCAGGGAATTTTTTAGAATTCCAGAGAATTATCAAAATTCCAAGTAATTTCCAAAATTGTGGCGAATTCTTAAAATTCCAGAAAATTATCAAAATGCCAAGAAATTTCCAAAATTCCAGCGAATTTTTTAGAATTCCAGCGAAGTTCCGAAATTCCAGCGAATTTTTGAACTTCCAGAGAATTACCAAAATTTCAAGAAATTTCCAAAATTCCAGAGAACTTTCAAAATTCCAGGAAATTTCCAAAATTTCAAAGAATTTTCAGAATTCCAGAGAATTTCCAAAATTCCAGAGAATTTCCAAAATTCCAGAGAATTTTCAAAATTCAATTTTTCGAAATTTAAGAGAATTTCGAAAATTCTAGCGAATTTTTAGAATTCCATAGAATTATCAAAATTCCAGGGAATTTCCAAAATACCAGAGAACTCAAAATTTAACAGATTTTTAGAAATTCCAGGAAATTTACAAAATTCCAGAAAATTATCAAAATGCCAAGAAATTTCCAACATTGCAGAGAATTTTTAAAATTACAGGAAATTTTCAAAATTCCAGGAAATTCCCAAAAATTCAGAGAATTTCCGAAATTCCAGCGAATTTTCAGAATTCCAAAGTATCGAAATTCCAGGAAATTGCTAAAATTCCCCGAGTTTTCCCAGTTTTCCATACGCGCAATAGCCATGTCAATATATTGACACAAAATGATTTCGCGTAATCGACCAACGGATACATAAATGTGCATTACTTTTCGTCAGGATTCTTTATGTAAGTCTCGATGAGCAGCGAGTACATCTCCGAGTGTACGTTCTCCATGGCAACTTGGAAACCGTAGAAGCAACGGGCCTCGGTCACTTGGACCTCCTGACTGAAACGCTCGACGAGATTCTCGTTCACGATGCCATCCGAAGCCGCGAAGAATGCCAACACGTGGGAAATGAAGTGTCGCTCGTTGTCGTTTAGATTGTTCCAGTCGTTGTAATCCTGAAGCGATTTGTAAACGTAAATTTGCATTCGACCGAAGTTTCATAGCTATTTGGAACCTCGCTTTTTGCCGTTTGATATTAACCTTGGAGAGATCGACTTCGTCGACGGTCCAAAAAGATGCTTCCGCCTGTTTGTACATGTCCCAGATGTCGGGCCATTGTATCGGAAATATGACGAACCTCTTGGGATTCTCTTTCAACAACGGCTCCACCGAGATATCGAACTTAGACGCGGAGCCGTTCTCGGATAAATCCAACTTTGCCACGACCTTGGATTTGTCGATCTGATTCACGAATGGTCGCGATTATTAGTCAAATTAGTAAGCGGATGTTCAGCAGCGATTCGATCTGCTTGATATTTCTCTTACCCCGTTCTTGACTCCATTCTCTTGAGACTTTTCCGGCGTCACGCACAATTTTTTCTTCGGCGATACCTGGAAGCAGAGCCCTCGTTATTTCTCCGTTCCGATTATTGCGCAATAGCGAGCTACGGTTGCGCCAATGACGATGGTAATTTTGCTGGTCATCCTACTCGCGTAATTAATTGCTATAGCTATTATTGACGATGCTGAAGTTTGCATCGTTGGAATGCAACAAGAATCAATTATTTTTTATCAACATCTACCTAGGTGAATCAACAATAGCATTTTCCAAAAATATTTTTATTTGTTTGTATCATCTTTTAGCTATATTCCCTGATAACTTCATGGAAATATTCCTAAAATTGAATGAACTACAGCTTCCAACAATGGGTCGGGCGAGCAGCAGGAGCACCATACTTCAACCTCTAAACGCCTTTTTGTCGAAATCCTGTTTCCAAAGTCGGTGGACTTGGTATCTCGAGAACCATTTGATTCCAAATTTACAGGAGATACGACGAGAAACATTTAAAAGTTGTTGGCGTTCTTCATTTTTTTAAATCGATCTTCATTTTTAAATGGTAACGTGAAAATGATGAAATTTATTTTAATTTGATATAATAATACTTTCATATAATGAAATTTAATTCAATATCGAACTCTAATACGCAATTTAAAAATGCGTTTCTTTTTCATCAACCATTTCCAAGAAAAAAAAATCGAAATTTGGCATTTTTTGGGCCTCTAGGTAGATGTAGACCCTTAAGTATTTTCTTTAAGCCGATACGGGCTGAGACAGTCGCCCTAACATTTTTTCGTGTTCTAATTAGAAATTCACGACCTCAATTGGCACAATGAAGATTTTTGGTAAAGATAAAAATAAAAAATGAAAAAAAAAAATCGTTGCGTTCCAATGATGCAAACTTCAACGTCATGATTAATGTTGCCTTGATGCCTCCACCGATAGAGCATGCGTTATTAACGATAATTGCATCATACATGAATTTACTCCAAGGTGATGAAATTTCGTCACATTGGTTTGGGAAATCTGAATTATGGCCAATATTTATCAACTTTGCCGACAAAGTCCCCACGTTTTTACGCTTTGGAATATTGTCCCTGCCAATTTTTCAGACTCAGGGAAATTGCTGTGCAAATTCGGAAAAGGTTCGATGCAATTTGGCAAAATATGCCAGCAAACAGCCTTCTTCCTCTCAACACGCTCCAAATATTTCAAGAATAATCGAATTTACGGGAAATTTAATTTAATCCATTGCGAAGGATTTACTCAAAGTACAAGGCGCTTCCAAGTGCCCTCTTTCAATCCTTCAAAGCCACACAGGGACACTCTGCCTGCCGGGCTCAACATTTTTCTACGCAGCTCTGAATTCCATCAGTGAAATCAAAGCACATTGTGCGACCAATGCCTCTCTCCTTCTAGATGAACTTCGCAGGCTTAAAGATGGAATTGGCCATGCGAAACATCTTCCCATACAAAGATAAAAAATCCAGGCTCACAGCCAATTTTTCAATGTGCACAGTAACTTTGCTACGCAGCTGTATCATCGAAGGCTTAATTATGCTGACCGTCAGTTATGGTTGATACTCACACAGGCAAAGTTAAAAAATTGCGCCATTTTTCTTTCATCTTGAAACAAAATTTCGCCTCAATCTTGCTCGTTCATCTTATTTGTTCATATATACGTTGCACTCATTGCACAAGTGCTTAACCTCCTTGTTTTCACGTATTAGAATCGCAGCACCAGCGTTTGGAGCTACGCAACGTATAGTCCTGTGCGGCATCGCACGCGCCTGTATGTAACTCTTTAAACTTTAACTCGAGTGGAAGAGGATCACAGCCGGTCGCTGGCGTGAATAATCTGGACAATGCTGAACCGATAATTGAAAATGGCCCGAAGTATGTGAAAAGAGATTCATCCGCATAGCCGTGCATATTTAGTGCTGGAAAAACCACGTTTTCCAATCCCACTCAGCATTCGTCGTCGAGGAGCGTCGACGGCGATTAGAGCGGGAGAAAAAATGAAGAGAGGCGAGTACTCGAGCTCGGTTTTCTCATCCTCGACGGGTAAACGTTGATAGGAATGGGCGGACGCACTGATATCCGAGATACGATAAAAACAAAAATCGAGCGATAACGGGCGAAAAAAGAGCCTTTTGTTACGAATTTTGCGAAATTTCACGCACAATTCACCGACTCGATTGGAATGTTGGAAACTCGAATGGGACTAAATCACAAGTGCCAACTTGGCAAAAAAACTGGGTCTCGAAACGGCCCACGTTATTTGCATTTAGGAATATTTATGAAATCGTTTGAGTAAAAAAAATCGCAATGAGGTATTTACGATGAAGAGTGAGGACTTAAGGGTGAAAATCGACGGGGGCGAAAGACGCGTTCGATTTGTTCCGAAATTGTGCGATAATTTACTCACGTTCTCTTTGAAGCTGATATTCTCCAGGGTCCGGGTGATGTTGCTCTTGTTGGAAACTTGGAGCGGCATTTTTCGTCGTTTCTTTTAGTCTGAGAATGATAAATTGCCCGGGAAAGCGATGGACACGTTTGCCTCGCGAGACGTCAGGTGACGAAGTAGTCACGAAAGATGCGGGAGGCCTGAAATTTCGCTCCAAAATCCAAACGCTCGCGAGACGCGGCATTGGTCGAGAGTTATTTACGCGACGTCCTGAGACTCTCGTGGCCAATAGAAACGCACGCGTTTCCCGCCAAATCGAAGAAAAACATTGGCCGCTGCGTGTACTGATACATTTTGTCGCGAATTTTCGTTTCTTCATTGCTATGGCACTTTGCGTCATTGTTGTACGAACAAATTTGCGCAAATAGTCGATCCGTCGGTTTGTCGGACGTAAAATGTATTCCCGCGTTTTCGATAATCGCGACGGTGTTGTGTGCGTCTCGTGGCGAACGGCGCGACGTACCCACGAAAAGCCGCGAATTTCAACATGAACATTTCGCCTTCGGATGTGCCTCATTTTTTTTATTTTCCCTGCAAAGAATTCTTCAGATTCATTTTTACCGTTAGTGAATCTTTCTTTTACAATTGACGATTGTAAATTTGCATCATTGCACTCGTCTTCGTTGATTTTTTTTTCACGCTATACGACTTTCGATTCGTTCTGATCGGCCAGTCAGCAAATTGAGAAACAGCGTCAATGTAAACAGTTGCGCGATGTATTTGTTTGCAAGGCATTGTTTGCAAGTATAGCGAAGTAAAATGCACACAAGTGTCAATTCCTCAATCCACTGAAAACGAAACGACGCTCCACCGAGGAACGCGCATCCTGCGCCATCTAGCGGAAAAAAAACTCTCGTGTCGGTAACACAGAAATCCATTCGGCGTCAAAGTGACGTCTTACGAAAAAACGACGCGTGCAAAAGTCAACATTGCGAATTGGAAAAAAAACGACAACCATAGCTCGAAGAAAGATTTGAAAAGAATTGAATTCCGTTTTGAACTGCAGACTGTTCGTACTTCGTACGTGGATCCTTCAAGTGTGCACCGAAGCCGCCACTATCTCAAAATGGCGTCGGCTGTCGGGCTGTCGAAGCTTCGACGCTCACCGTGAAAAAAAAACGCGTGTGAAAAACATTTTTTTTTACATATCTATTTCGTCGGTCTCCTATCAATTTCGATACTCCGTAATTATCACGGAAATGCGTTAACGAGGGAAAAAGGTTCGTTTGTTTCATTTGGTGGTTCGCGACAATCGAGCGTTTGACGTTTGACCGGTATCACGCGCTCGAGGTTCGTGCGGTGTCTTCATGATAGATTCGACGAGCTTGATGGGGTTAGGGTGTCTCGTGTGTACGTAAAGTTGACAAGATCTTTATCGAAATCGTACGAAATACGTAGTTCTCATTGGAATACAGAAAAGAAGGCGAACGTTTAATCTCGTAAGTGCAGGCACGTTATCATCGTATCATTACCCTCTTTCGGCTTCAAATTTGCATCGTTGGAATGCAACGATTTTTTCAAACTTATTTTTATTAGTATCGAAAATCATATTTTGTAGATTTGGGTTGTAGATCGTTCAATAAGGAGCGTAAAATTGTGATCGCGGGATTTTTATAGCTCAAATTGATCGAAGAAAATTTTGGAAATTGAGTAAAAAAATATTTCGTTGCATTCCAACGATGGAAATCTCGACATTATTACTCTCTTATTGATATATCGCTGTCGATGGAAATTGCATCACCGAAGAAAAAAAAATATAGAGCAATACTCGTAGGGTAGGTTTATAATTGTATATATTATAACGATTATAATTGCACCCAGCTACGGAGCGTACCGAAGTCGAGGGCAAAGCGCAACTGATGCCGCCCTGTAGCGACATCCCTGATGCGCTATTCGTTGGACAGATCTTTCGATAACGTTGATAACGCAACACTGAGCTATACGGCGTTAACGGCAAGTCGAGAATGCACCAAATTGTCGCATAACGAGTTTGCTGCGCATTCTCAGTAGCGTCGAAATTTGATTGTTTATTACTTTGCGTCTAAACACTACATCTTTCGGTGGATCGGGGCCAGTGTGGAGCAACAGTGTGGAAAAACGCGTTTAAAGTTTTACATATGCCTCTGACCGTGCCAGAGGTGGGTTTACGTTACACGCTCACCGTCGGTAAAAAAAAAATGTCTTGCTATAAATTGAATAGTAACTTATTCTCATGATAATAAAGCACCGTTTTAGAAAAAAAAAAGAAAATCGATTTTTTGAAAATTCTACTGTGGCCTTACACTTTAAAAGTGAAGATGTAAGTTGTGGAAATAAACCGCAGTATTTATAAAACATCACCGCCTTTTATTGAGATATTCATTCATCATACATTTCTAAACATACTCTGCTATGTTCTTAAACAATGGTATTGAAGTTTGCATCCCTGGAACGCAACGAAAGTTCCATTTTACATTTTATTTTTCATATTTTTATTATTATAGGCCATATTTTTGTAGACATTTATGATGTAAATCGCTAACTAAACATTTAAAAAAATAGTTGAAGAGCTTTTGTAGGCGTAATCTGTCGATAGAAATTACATTCGTTGCAGTCCAACGATGCAAACTTCAACATTATCTTGAATATATACAATTCAACACAGAATAATTCACAAACAAGAATAGGAACTTTCATGCGAATAAAAGAAGTAGTAAACAAGTAAAATTTAAATTAGCAAGTTTTGTACAAGTCGGTGCAATAGTAGCTACCACAATGCAAACAAATGATGATCTTGAAGTTTGCATCGTTGGATGGCAACGAAAATTAATTCCTTTTAATGAAAGAAATTTCTTTTTGCCCGTTTAAGGCTATGAAAATAAATCGAACGTTTTTGTGTATTATTATTACAGAATCACGGCTGTAACTTGCAAAAAAAGGTTTCGCATAATAATGAAAAAGAAGAAATAAGAACAAAATCCTTACATTCCAACGATGCAAACTTCGTCATAACAAATGGCATAGCTTGGGGCGGGTAGGCAACAGTATGGTCACTTTAATTAACGAGATTGAGATTGTTGAAACAATGACCATAAAAAACAGAGGGCATCTGATGTTTCGTCTTTCAGAGACGACAGGTGTAAGCTGCGGAACAAAGGCCCTTACTGATCCCACACTCGTGGATAAATAGGTTGACACCGCAGAAATATTTAATGTACGTAATAATATTTTAAGGATATTAAACGTGGTAAAAAAAATAAGTTGAAGTAACTAAGGGGAGATATACACCTAGGAGCCGGAAAAAAGGTCATTTTTGTGAATTTTTTCAAGAAAAACTATTTGAAATTTCGGATTGAGGTTTTAATTATCTAAAAGTATATACATTCAAAAATATGTTTAATTTTCTTTATTGAAAAATATCTAAAATATACAAGGATATTGTATGATCCTTGGAGCGTCGTAAAAAAATCTGCGTATACGGTACCCACTGGCGTTTCTTAAAAAATCATCTGAAAAAAAAACCAAAAAAATTATTAAATTAGATACTATAATCTAGTACTTGTCATAACCGATTTTGAAAATATCGATTTATGACAAAATGGCGGACGTTTGAACATAAATAGTGATTTTTGGGCCAAAAATTAGATATTATTTTGCCTATAAAACAAGAACTAAGTAACGGAAAAAAAATCCTATGACAAGTACTAGATAATGGTGTATAGAATAACCACAAAAAACCTCAAGGCAATCGGTTCATTGGTTTTCGAGAAATTTTGGGTACCGATTTGAAAAACGTAGTTTTGAGAAAAACACGTTTGAAAATTTGGGGATGAATAAATCATGAAATTTGTCAACTTATATGGAATCATCGATACCAGGCCCATAGTGTAGGTTTTCTACGGTCGACGGAATGTTCATAGCTTCTAAATCCTCGACCTCGACCATCTAGGTGTATATCTCCCGTTAAATGGAAATAATAACAGTTATAATGATATTTTTATGTTTTCAACATTGATATCGAAATATCGGTATTATTCAAGTCCAATATCGGTTTTTCAATATTGGAATTTTCGTCCGATATTCCGGTTTTTCGATGTCATCGAAAACCGGTATCCATGTTCTAGTTGTGGCCCTTGGAGCTGGGTCAAATGAACATAAATGTTAACTTTGATGGTACATATCACTAAGAGAACACCAAAAGCAAACTTGCTTGTTTGCTTTAATTAGCAAAAAAAAGGAAGTCAGGTTGGGAAAAAGCTTGGCCACCCATGCTCTAGTTGGTACCCTGGTAGCATAGCACAATCGAACAAAGATTGCCAAAGCTGAATGATTCCTTTCGTTCGACAGTTCCCGGGAATCGTATTTAGATTTGGCGCCGATCGAACATGTGTGGGATACGATCAGCCGACGACTCGGTTCTCATTCGCATCTACCTTCAATGGAGGTAGATGCGAATCTACCTTCAATAAAGGTAGATGCGAAGACGACGTCTGACATAAGCCAGAGGTGTCTACGAAGCCTATAAAGTTTATAAAGAAGCAGCGTGAACTGATATACTCTCAGCTAACGTCAAAGGAGTCCGACTCCACTATGCTGTCCTTGAAGCTAGTGGGACTTCCACTCGATATTAAACATCGTTATCGTAGCTTACCTAATCATTTGTATAACTTTTTGCGGACAGTCTTTAGGATAAATATTATCTGAAGCCGATGATATTTATTCTAAACAGTTTCCCAATGAAAACCAATCAGCTTTTCTCCAGGCCTTTTTCTCGGTGTTGCAATTGACATTTTCAGCAGTGTATTATTCCGATAGACTTCACGGAGCCTTTGGGAAGCATTCGATGGATGAGGTTGCAGTTTGCATCATTGGAATGCAACGAAAATAATTTTTTTTTCGATTGCCAACATATGTTTTCGGCGGATTTGGGCTCCAAAAATTGCTCCAACGTTTTTCAGGATCTTTATTAAAAAACTAAAACATACATTGGCAAAAAAATCATTTGCTTTATCGATAAAAATAAACGAAGAAAAAAGAATTTTCGTTGCATTACAGCGATGCAAACTTCAGCGGCGTAAAGTTTGCATCGTTGGAATGCAACGAAAATAAAAATAATTGAATTCCTTTCACTTCTTTTGGCAGATCTTGCCTACAAAAATCCTTCAGCCATTTTTCAAGATATTCCTTTAGCTATCTACAATACAAATCTATAAAAAAAAGATCTATAACAGAAAAAAGTTGGAAAATAAAATGTAAAAAACCGTTCGTTCCGTTCTAACGATGCAAACTTCAACATCATTACGATGGAGTATTTTATGTATTTCCTTTCTGCGGACAGATCTTTTTTTAAATTCAAATTGCCATTGCTGAACACGGCTTCAACGTGTGCATCAATATCTGGAGAATGTACATTTTGTTGATTGTAGTGTTATTCGAATAGTAGTTTCTTAAAGCAAGAAACAGAGAAGTAATTGTCACACTTTGGAGTCGGCTCCATAGTGAGCATAATTTTTAGATGTTTCCAAAAGTGCAATGCAATCGATGTTTGATTTTTTTTTTCTATTTTACCTAAACCGTGAAAAAGAAGGTAACAAGGGTTTTGCCATTGAAATTCCAGCGATACGAGTCGGTTCCAGGGGAACTAAGCGTCAAGATGGCTCTGCATAGCGTGCCACCCAAGCGCAAAGAAATATACAAGTACGAGGCGCCTTGGCCTCTGTACAGTATGAACTGGTCCGTGAGGCCGGACAAGAGATTTCGCCTAGCGCTCGGCAGCTTCGTCGAGGAATACAACAACAAAGTTCAAATAGTTTCTCTCGACGAGGAGACTTCGGAATTCAGCGCCAAAAGTACATTCGACCACCCGTATCCGACAACAAAAATCATGTGGATTCCGGACAGTAAAGGTGCGTAGAGCGTTCTTCCAAGAAACGTGCCAAGAAAAGCACTTTGGAACGGAGATGTCGATTTTGGTCAGTGTGCAGCGGTCACGTGGGTCAAACAGCGGTGGCTCGAGGCATAAAAAATCAAAACAATGGTTCCATGGGGATCGATGGCCATCGAAAAACGAGCTTAAGGGGCTACATCTACCTAGAGGCTCGAATACAATGGACTGTTGTATCCATGAATGTTGCAACATAAAAAATTAACGATCGCTCGATCGAGGCCACGCTTGCTAAGCGTCATTCGGGGTACATCGCACCCCACCCCCACATTCTTTCCAAATGAACGTACTTTTGCCAAATTGACAAAAGTGTAAAGTCACGTAGACTGAGGTCCTGACGAAGCATCGTCATTCCTACTTTAACGAATTTCGGCGTTCCAACTCTTAATTTGGCAACGATCCCTAAATCATTATCTCGGGTTCCTGAATCTGGGATACAACAGGACAAATTTCGATTTTTTTTTTCTGGGAATCGGTTGGTGAAGAATCAACGCATTTTTTAAATACAAAGTTAGATATATTGAGAGGCTTTTTAAAAAAATGTAGGAAAACAACAAAAACATGGCCGCTGACAGATCATGACATTTTTTTCGCAACGTTTGGCGGTGGCCACTCGCAAGCTTAAACAGTCCATATGAAATATAAAAACCAAACGAGTTATTCAAGGGGTCTTTTCACTTTAGACGTTAAAAAAGGCTATTCTCATGAATTTTTTGATAGGTTTATATTGTAGATATTGTTATAAAAGTTGTTGCACTTAAAGAATACACTTTCGGGTAATACAGGGTAATAAAAATACAGGGTTGATCAGTAACTCAATAAATACATAGCACCTTGGATATCTTCGAAACTATAAGGTTCACAGAAATATTTGCTGAAATGAAATTGCACAGTACGAAAGGGGCCATCCGATAGCTATAATAGTTTTTTTGCAGGTGGAGGTACTTCGGAGATTTAAAGGTCAACTCCATTTTTTTTAATGAATCGGTATGTTTTTTTTCTGTATCATGAAAGAGGAGCTTAAAACGAGTTCAACGACTTTTAACATAACGTCATTGAAGGTCATAGAAGGTACAGAAAGGCGATAATACTTACAGTTTCGGAAGTAAATAAAACTACTATGTTTATAGTAAGTGTTCGAAATGACGACCATCAATATCAATGCGTACGTTATTATTTACGTTTACGCATTTCTTAGACAGATACAGAAAGTACAGAAAGGCGATAATACTTACGGTTTATTTCACTGAAAATAAACACTGTTTCAAGGACACTTTAATAAGTTTGCAGGATAAGATAAACGTGATAAGATTAGTATCGATAAATCGGTAAATGCAACAATCCAAGGTTGCATTGATACTGATGGTCGTCATTTTGAACGCTTACTATAAACGTAGTAATTTTATTTACTACCGAAACTAAGTATTATCGCCTTTCTGTACTTTCTATGACCTTCAATGACCTTATGTTATAGGTCGTTGAACTCGTTTTAAGCTCCTCTTTCTTGATACAGAAAAAAATGTACTGATTCATTTTAAAAAATGGAGTTGACCGTTAAATTTTCGAAGTACCTCCACCTGCAAAAAAACTATTATCGCTATCGGATGACCTCTTTCGTACTGTGCAATTTCATGTCAGCAAATATTTCTGTGAACCTTATAGTTTCGAAGATATCCAAGGTGCTAATAGTTATTGATCCACCCTGTATATTGATTTTTTTAAATTTATTTATTTAATTCACTATTTATAGACGAAAATGGTAGTTAAATAAATTGTAGGTCTGTGCTGTTGATGAAATCTCGGAGATGGGTCAAACGAAACAAAGAAATCAAACCGTTTTAGATTCGGTATGTTAATGGCTATAGCACATATCACACGATTTTTTATGTATCCAAAAATAACAATTTGGCGGACATTTTTCGACAAAACAAAACAAAACGTGTTTTTCTCCGTTTTTGGCGAAAAAAATTGTAAATATCAAAGTTTGTTCAAAGTTTGTTTGGGTTTATACATGTAAAAAATTTTATATGTAAAAATTTAAATACATTTAAAATTAAATACATTTTAAATACATTTAAAATGTAAAAGTAAGTAAATGTAAACTTAAAATGTAAAAGTAAGTAATGTTAACTTAAAATGTAAAAGTAAGTAAGTAAAAATTTAAATACATTTAAAATGTTTTATATGTACTTGGAAAGTGTATTTATTACAGACTTGGGCGTAATTCTATTTATAAATACGAATACGAATTTATTCACCTCGTGATTTTCATGTGAATATAAATACAAATTTATTCATACTTCACTTATTGTAAATACGAATACAAATAAATTCGTATTCACAAGAGTGAATACGAATTTATTTATATTCACATGCATGCATACAAATACAATTGTATTCACAAATATTCCGAACATACAAATAAATTCACAGAAGAGATTGTGAATATTCACAAAAAATGTGAATATTTAGAAGAAATCCTGTGAATTAAAAAAAATTCACATCAAAATCTGTGAATGCAAATGTATTCACAAAAAATTGTATATACCAAAAAATTCACAAAATAAGTTGTGATTTTTTTCGTATTTAAGACAAATTAAAATCAAATTCACAATCATTAGATTAAAATTTATGCCAACCGTGAGTTCTTACGTATTTTGAGTGAAAACATTGCGTCGAGGCAAAGAAATTTTTGCAAAAATAGTTGTGAGTTTCAAATATTACATTATAAATATGAAAAAATTTACAAAATGAGTTGTGAATTTCCTCAAGTTAAAAAAAATTAAAATCGAATTCACCATAATTATATTAAAATTTACACCACAAGTGAGTTCTTACGTATTTTGAGAGAAAACATTGTGTTCAGGCAAAGAAATTTGCGCACAAAAAGTTTTGTGCAAAAATTTCTTTGCCTCCAGGCAATGTTTTCTCTCAAAATACGTACGAACTCACTTTTGGTGCAAATTTTAATCTAATCATTGTGAATTTGATTTAAATTTGTCTTAAATACGAAAAAATTCACAACTTATTTTGTAAATTTTTTTGCATTTACAATTTTTTGTGAATACATTTGCATTCGCAGATTTTTATGTGAATTTTTTTCAATTCGCAGCATTTTTTGTAAATATTCCCATTTTTTGTGAATATTTACAATTTTTTCTGTGAATTTATTTGTATGTTCAGAATATTTGTGAATACAATTGTATTTGTATGCATGCATGTGAATACAAATAAGTGAAGTATGAATAAATTTGTATTTATATTCACATGAAAATCAGGATGTGAATAAATTCGTATTCGTATTTATAAATAGAATTATGCCCAACTCTGATTTATTAAGTGTAACAACTTTTATATCTATATCTATAATATAAACCTGTCAAAAAAATGGATGAAAATAGCCTTTCTTAGCGTCTAAAGCGAAAAGACCCGTTAAGTTAACAATAAATACAAGTCGCTGATTGTCGATTTTTAAAATATTTTTTTTTAATAACGTGGCGTCGTATTGAAACTCGAGCATACAAAATCTATGAAAAAAGTCGTCATTTTCACGTAACTATTAAAAAATGAAAATCGATTAAAAAAAGTGAAATCGTCAACTTTAAATGTTTCTCATCGTATCTCCTGTAAATTTGGAAAAAAATCCATCGAGTGGTTCTCAAGATATCATGTGCACCGACCTTGTAAACAGAGTTTCGAGAAAAATTAGTTAAAAGTTTGAAGTATGGTGCTACCGCTCGCCCGGCCAACTGCTGGAAGTTCATTCAATTTTAGGAATATTTGAATGAAATTTTCAGGGAATATAGCTAAACGGTGATACTCTCAAATAAAAATAATTTTGGAAAATGCATTTTTTGAGCGAGCTAGGTAGAGCCAGTCCGTAAATAAACATCAAAAGCTACGTGACCACACGGTCTTGAATTTGCACCGTTGGAATGTAACGGAACTCGGGAATATACCTTTGTGACGACAAAATCAAGGGTCATTTTTGACTATTTAAGAGAAACAAAACAATATTTCTCAATTCGGTTTTTTATACATATTAGTACAAGTCTTAAAGTAAAAGAATTGTTCTAAAACATTATCGTGAAACAAAATGGCGGCGCAGTAGTCGATGAAAGAAAACTCCTTTTTTTTCACAGTCCTCTACGGGCGTGTTGGCACAGGTCATGATTTTCAAGCTAGAACAAAAACCGAAAAATATTTTGAGAGTGGATATAAAAAACTAGTCCAGTACGTAGGGGTTTTTCAAAATATTAATTTAAAAAAATGGCGTTAATATGAAGAAAAAAATCGTAAAAAAATTCGTCGTACATCGATCATAAAATTTTTTAATTTCAACTTATTAAAAATCCTACGTACTGGACTAGAAAATGTTGTCAAGAAGCTACAGTTAAAATTTCAAGTCAATCGATTGAAAAGTCGAGGCGCTACGCATCAGAGATGCTCGAATACTTTTAGTATTCGAGTAGGAAAATAATACCGAATACATGTCAGATGGATATTGATTTTTTTCGATAATAAATCCACCTCGATTCAGTATTCGTTCTGAGAATAAATAATGAATCATACTGGATTCAGTATTTATGATTAGGATTAGGATTATTTCAAAATGAATAATAAATCCAACTGAATTCAGCATTCATTTCAACATAAGTAATGAATCCAATTCGATTCAGTATTCATTGCGTATTCGGATATCATCAAATTGAATAATCTGAAAAAATTGACAGAAAACATGTTTATTGTATTAAAACATTATCGTCCGACTACATAATATTTACCCAATGGAAATCGCACTCTTAGTATCTAGTAACTGAAGAAATGGGAGTAGAAATGGGACATTATATTTGTCCCATTTCCATTGTCCATTTTTCCAGGTTATTCAATTTGATGATATTCGAATACTGAATGAATACGGAATCGAGTTGGATTCAATATTCATTTTGAAATGAATACTGAATCCTACTGGATTCATTATTCATTTTCGGAACGAATTTTGAATAAGTTTCTTTTATTCAAGAATTAAAAACAATTCGAATATGCCCAACCCTGCTTCGCATACGCCCGTGTGTAAAAACATAGTTTTGAGAAAAACGCGTATGAAGTTTTAAGTACTGTGAAATAATGAAAAGTTCGTGTTTACCTTTAATCGGCGATGCCTGGACTATACAATTGTCCTTCTAATTCAACATTCTCTTGCTTTTCTTCTTTTCTGGAAGATGTAGGAAAAAAATACAAAAAAAATGTACAAAATATCCCCCTTTAATCAAAGTATATTTATAATTCAGGACTGTTTCCCGACCTGCTGGCGACTTCGGGCGATTATCTCCGCGTATGGAGAGCAGCCGAGCCGGAGACGCGTCTCGAGTGTGTTCTCAACAACAACAAGAATTCGGACTTTTGCGCGCCGTTGACGTCGTTCGACTGGAACGAGGTCGATCCGAATCTGATCGGTACGTCGAGCATCGACACGACCTGTACGATCTGGGGCTTGGAGACGGGCCAGGTGTTGGGTCGTATAAACATGGTGACCGGACACGTGAAGACGCAGTTGATAGCCCACGACAAGGAGGTTTACGACATAGCGTTCAGTCGTGCCGGTGGAGGACGCGACATGTTCGCCTCGGTCGGTGCCGACGGTTCCGTCAGGATGTTCGATCTTCGTCATCTCGAGCACTCGACGATTATATACGAGGATCCCCAGCACACGCCGCTCCTACGACTCGCGTGGAACAAACAGGATCCAAATTATCTCGCTACCGTCGCAATGGACGCCTGCGAGGTTATAATACTCGACGTACGCGTGCCCTGCACACCAGTCGCACGTTTGAATAATCATCGCGCGAGCGTCAACGGTATCGCGTGGGCGCCACATTCCTCATGTCACATTTGCACCGCGGGCGATGATCATCAGGCGCTCATCTGGGACATACAACAGATGCCGCGTGCCATCGAAGATCCAATTCTCGCTTACACCGCAGCCGAGGGTGAAGTCAATCAGATACAATGGGGCGCCACGCAACCCGACTGGATCGCGATATGCTACAACAAGGCAGCCGAAATTTTACGAGTATAACGGAACTTCGCCGGAATTATTGTCATCGTGGTACGTAGAGAGACTGAAGTAGATAACCACTGGCTTTCGTCGATCATTGGCCTCGTTTCACTTGATCTGCCGTGTAATTATTCAAATGGCGTTAAGGTAGTTCTGTAGTTTTGGTCAAATCTCAGGAATTGGCTGGAATCTAAGTATGGTGTGGATATGACCTTCATGGACTGATGCCCAAAAATTCATTTCGATTCACCGTTTAGTTCGTGAGATAATTGCAATTGAATATGGGTTTTTTGTACGCGATCTCTACACCTAACACGTAAACCGATAGGAGTTTGCTCGCATTTCTCGATATAGGTTCTAAACGGATCTTAGGATTTCAAAATAAAAACACACGTGTACGCAGTACTATTGTGGGATTGATTTTAAAAAAATGACACACTTTGACCGTTTAGTTTCGGAGATATCGACTTATGAAAAGTGGTAATTTTATTCCACACCGAACTCGGGCCCGACCATCTGTTACGGAATGGCAACAGTGTACGCTGCAGCCAGCTGATCGGCGCGTGGTTTGGGAACTCGAAGCGTGTTTTTTTTCCCCGAGTTCTAGTAATTCTGAGACGGATGTGAAATAAATTTATTCTGCAGACAAATTTAATTTGTTCAATTTATGCATGTCTTTATGCATGTATTTGTCTTTGTTACAGCGAATGCAATTTAAATTGTCGGCAAGATGTTGTGAATCCACGATCCGACGTCCTTCGACAGCGAATTTTTGTTGCTGATCGTTGAGGTTATGGTTATTCTCATCGCGTTTAGCCGCATTTACTTGACACATGGCTGCCACAGCTTTCAGTCTTTTAGCAAGCGCCTTTTTTCTTGTAAACTTTCCTTTGTATCGCATTTGGAAATGAGTATTTGAATTTCCCGCTACTTTCATTTACTTCAAATACTCACTTTCGTTCACTGACGACGTTATTTCTTGCACCATAAAGCCACCTTTATTTTTGATATATTTGAAATAAACAAACGATTATTCATAAATATTTGCAAAGTCACTTATTCATAATAACTGCAAAGTTACTTCAGTTTCCTTAAGGCTGTGTGTAATTTGTGAATTCTAATTTCTCAGTAGCCAGCTTCCTAATCGTCGTGAATTTTTTACACAACCTTTCAAATGTTTTCCATAATGACCTATCAAATTAAAAAAATGTTATTACCATTTTCAATTTTGGTCACATCCTTAAAACAGCATTTTTGTGTTATGACAGTTTTTCAGTGGATGAGCTATATGTTGGACCTTTAATTTGAATTGCCTCAAGCGACGAACGATTTTTAGAAATTTTCACAGTAGCCAAACCCCTTAAGGGTACGTGTGATAAAATTGAAAGCTGCCGATTTTTCGCTGCGGAAATCCTGAATACGATGTTTTTTTTTAAATGTGAAATCAAGGCTGCAGAATTAGATATTGAAAGATGAATTTGGGGTGGATGAATGGTTGGGGTCAAGTAAGGTCCCTTGTGCCCTCGAAGATACGTACTCTCGAACGTTTTTCTCGTCGATGTGTATTCTTTATCACGCTAGGCAACGACTTTCGACGAGTTTCAAATCCAAACGAAGTAACGCTCGATTTATTTTCTCGTTACAGATCGTCGGATAGTGCGACAAAACGAGATCCTGGCAAAGCCATACCCTCGAAATGCCGCGCCAGGTACGAAGATCGTGTAAGATAGTGATTTTTATCAGGGGTGTGCGAGTTACGACAGACTGATAGAGGATAAATATATATTATTTATACGAGAATGTGTAATTTTACGGATCTGACAATTGCCACGGGAGCTTTCTGATTTCCGGTCGATCTCGGGAAACTTTCCCTTTCCAATAACGTGTACGCGTGTGAATGTACAATCAAGTGTGTCTGTGTGTATGAGGGTGGCACGATTTTGAGCTCTATTTTTTCCCCTTTTTCTCGCCATCTTATTATCTTCTTCGAATAAAAACAAAAATTGTCGCGGAAGCTGCGAGCGGTCAAAAAATATTTAGAGCTCGCTCAAGCCTCCCAAAAAATCAAATTTTCATAAGGTTGATTTGAAAAATCTGTTTCTAAAGAAAAAAGCCTTAATTGTTTTGAAAATTTTACAAGCGTCAAATTTATGAGCAAGAAGAGTAAAAAAAATTGGAAATTTCGAAGCTCTTGAGCGATCACTAAATATTCATTGGCCGGCTAGAGTTTTCGCGAGGTTAATTACAAAATTATAAAGCGTAAAACTCAGGGGTGAGTAGTGGATGAAAAAAAAGATCGATCTTTTAATGAAAATTTCAATTTTTGGGAGGCTTGAGCGACCTTCAAATATTTTTTGACCGCTCGCAGCTTCCGCGACAAATTTTTTTTCTGTGAAGAAGATTATTGGATGGTGAGAAAAAGGAAAAAAATAGAGCTCAAAATTGTGCCACCCTAGTATGTATGTGTGTGTGTGTGTGTGCGTGCGTAAATGACGCTTTTTCGACAAGATCGGGAGGAAATGAAGGAAGATTGTACAAAGTAACGCGAAACGGTGACGTTGCTTTTAATGAGGAAATAAAATCAAGTAGGTTCGTTGCTTTGTCAACCGCACGATGAAACGATATTCGATGTTTTCCAGCCAAAATGTAACGAATTAATGTACCATTGGCAGCCTGTTCGAATCTCCACTCATATCTTCTTGAGAAGATTATTTTACGATGGATGTTGAAGGATAGGGACTTTTGGACGGGTAGATACGTCCAATAAAAGTTCAATCCTCGAAGTGAATCGTTTTCGCGATAACTGAAAACTGGATAACTCAGGTTCTCACGAATTATCGCGAGTTGAGCTGAATTTTCATTATCAATGGGGGAAGTAAATATGACAGCGAAAGATGTTAAGGGGTTAGGCTACTGTGACGACCCGAAAGTCAGGGTTATTAAAAAAAAATCATTTCGAAGGAACAAGTAAGATGATTGAAAAACCGAATGGACATTTATTCGTATGTACACTAACAAAGTTCTATATCAAATTTTATTTTAAAATATTAATAATTAAAGAAGTTATAAACAATGTCGTAAAGGACCTTTGAACGCGAGGTTTTCAGACCGTTGATCTGAAACAAATAAAAATGAGTTTTTTCCTTAAGGGATCATCGCAGTGTAACGGGTCGAAAAATAGCTGATTTTCGCGATTTTTTTTCGATGGTTAAAATACGCTAATCAGTCTGATATTTTATGGCAAATCAAAGCACTCATGAAGATCAGAAAATAAATTTTCAAACGTTTATTTGTAATTTTTTACACTTTTTTTCCAGTTGAAAATCTGTTCGAAAAAAAGAGTTCACAGTGTACACAGTTGTGGCCGTAAATATTATCCGAAACGAAATTTGTAAAAAGATTATTAGTCAGTATGAAAGCCGCTATCTTGTTATGGAGGTTTTTTTAATTGACAAAATGGCGGCGGTTTGGAAAAAAGAAGCTCGAATGTAGACTATTTTTTCGACAGTTTTTCGTTAAAAATGTCATTTTTCAAAACACCGTTTTGAAAAATGACATTTGGAGAAAAACGCGTCCGTCCGCGCCAGGCCTCACGCCTCAGACGAATCGATTTTTCTGAGAAAGCCTGTAACAACGGGGCCGGGTTGAAATTCCGAACTTTAAATGATCAGAACGCTCAAAACTCCGGAATAATACTACCCCGAAAGATCAAATTCCGAAAGAATTTTACATGAAAGACCACAAAACTCCGAAAATCTGAACACCGACAAAATGATTCGGCTATGGAAGTTTTTAAAGTTTAAAAATTTTCAATAAATCGACGAATTATTTAAAGATTTTTTTTTTGAAGTTATTTTATGTCAATTTTGAAAATTTTCTCGACAATGTTATACGTTCTACATCATTTACAGTCAACTGTGTAGACTTTCGCTGGCATAATCTTGACGAACCTTGTAATTTCGGAACATTAAAATTAGGAATTTTAAACCGTCGGCGCATTCAAAGTTCGGAATTCCAACCCGGCCCTCATGTCAAGATCATGCCAGCGAAAGTCTACACAGTTGACTGTAAATGATGTAGAAACTATAACATTGTCTAGACAAATTTTAAAAGTGACGCAAAATCACTTCTTAAAAAAAAAAAATCTTGAAATAATTCGTCGATTGATTGAAAAATTTTGAAACTTTTGAAACTTTCATAGCCGAATTATTTTGACGGTGTTAAGATTTTTGGAGTTTTGGTCTTTCGTGTAAAATTTTTTCGCTGTTTTGATATTTCGGGGTACTATTCTATTCTGACCATTCAAAGTTCGGAATTTCAAGCCGGCCCCATCTTGAATTTCGGAACATTAAAATTCGGAATTTTGAAGCATCGGAGCATTCAAAGTTCGGAATTTCAACCTGGTCCCGTAACAACCGGAATAATTCGAATTTCGCGTAAAAAATCGAACAGCATGTTTATAACCGTCTATACTATCGGATAATGCAAAAAAGTCGATTTTTTGAAAATTTTACACTGTGATGATCCCTTAAAATAGATAATATTGCGTAAGACTTGACCGA
Source organism: Ophion ellenae (assembly GCA_963210295.1). Classification (NCBI taxonomy): domain Eukaryota; kingdom Metazoa; phylum Arthropoda; class Insecta; order Hymenoptera; family Ichneumonidae; genus Ophion; species Ophion ellenae. The sequence goes on from OY723392.1 coordinate 38,952,422, forward strand.
GCTATTTTTTTCTGAACGTTTTTTAATCATAAAAAAATGGATTTTTTTGCTTTTTTCGAGGACACATGACATTATGGTTAATAACTGTTAAATAAAAAATTTTAAGAAGAAAAACGTCGGTCAAGACTAAACTACTATTCCACTGAATAAGTGTACCAAATTTCAAGTCAATCCGTTCATTAGATGTCGAGAAATCGTGTACACCGTTTTGAAAAACATAATTTCGGGTAAAACGCAGTTAAAGTCTAGCAGTTCTATCGTCGCAATAATAACTTTACCTTCAATCAGCAATTCCTGCACGATACGTTGAACCTTCCCCTTCAATTTGAGGTGCCTCAAGCAACGAACGAGTGTTCGTTATTTTCACACTAGCCTAACCCCTTAACTACGAGGGGATCTTAATTTCATTTTCGTCAAAGAACGACTCGTTGCAACTTATGCAAACTTGCAAGTCGAAAATTTATCGGACGTATCTACGTGTAAAAAAAAATCAATATCCTTTAAGGAATTTGGGGACGAATGACGAAGTGTTACCATTTGCTTCAAATTTACACAGTAAATTCATTGTCATATGCTGAATGCACTCTCCAAATTTTTAATCGATCGTCTATACCGTTTCCATAAAATGTACAGATGAAAAAAATACTTTTTATCATAGGGAGATGCCTATGATCAGATAACATAAGGAGTACACTATGACACTGATGACAAAATTGTCATAATGTACTGAGTGATTTGACCGTTCTGCAAAACATTTTAAACATTTTTTCACACTTTTTCATGCGTAAAACTCTCAATCAGCGATAAGCGTAAGCATCTCCCTATGTTGAAAAGTGTTTTTTTTCCAATTATAAATTTTATAGACAATCGATTGTAGACAATCGATTAAAAAATTGAAGAGTACATTCAGCAAATGGCAAAGAATTTACTGTATAAATTGAAATAAAATGGTCACATTTTGTCAATTGTCCCGAAACTCCTTGACATTCATCGATGAAATGTTCGATTCTCCTTTCCAATCTTCCCGTTTGCGTTATTTTCCCACAAGATTATCTCGACCGCAAAAGCAAGAACAACCACCAGGTTTCACCGAGCCCCCATTACTCAACGAGCCACGCACGATGTTAATGACGTGGATCGTTTAATGTGTGTTAGGATTAATGCGAGAAAAAAGACGCAAGAACGTTGATTCGAGCTTGAAGAAATATCTGCTCAGAGGCTCGAAAAAAAATCCATAAATTCGAATGACAAATCTGTTTCGTTGAATAATTTGTAAATATGTTTATATCGATGGCGTGAGAACAATTGTCAAATTACCGTTTGGACGAAAAAGAGGGGGATGAAAAAAGGAGCCGTGATCATCGCCCACGATATTGCGAGAATATTAGTGCAATTAATTATAAGATGACCATTAAGCATAACCAATAAACAATGTGTTGAAGTATTAATCCCGTCATTGTAGTCTTTAATAATTTTATATCCGTAGCACGTGTAACGGAAGTTACGATTTATCGAGACAGCGTGTACGAGTAGGAAATAATACTCTTAATATATTTATAACGACGATATTACGTTTGCCGAAATATTTCGATAATTCCGAACTCCTCGAGCCTCCGAATGCATACACTGGTTAACATGATTTGCGAGAGGAGAGTTTAAGGGTGTACGTAAGTCTTACGGAAATGCTACTCGTTGGAGCATTACAACATCTTTAAGGGGTTAGGCTACTGGGACGATCCGAAAATCCGGGTTATTCAAAAAAATTATTTTTACGAAATAAGATTATTGAAACATCGTTTGGACAATTATTCGTATGTACATCAACTAAGTTGTGTAATTTTATAAAAAAAATACTAGTAGCAGTATCGAGTTTTATTTGCACAACTTTTTTGTAAAGCTTTTTACAAAACTCATAAAAAAATATTCATCACCAAAGAAATTATGAACAATCTCGTGAAGGTCGTTCGAACGTTAGGGGCTCTTCGGCGTACTTCATTTTAGCCACCCGGTTGATCTGAAACAAAAAAACGAGTTCTCTTAAGGGGCAACGCCACTGTAAACGTCTAAAATTAAGAGATTTTTTTTTGGTGGAAGGACAAGTCAGATGATAATAACATTCAAGGATGTTATTAGTCATATCTTCAAAATAGCAAGAAAATAAATTTACATAAAAAAATTATACAAAATGGCGACGCTGAGGCCATTCTCGCGAGGCATGTTGAAATTGAGACGCTCTGCGGTCCGCAGCACAACTGACGCAAATTTGAATTCAGAAAAAAATGAAAAAAAAATTCTATTAAGGTGGAACGAGCGCGACCTCTTGATTTCTATAGATTGTGTTCAAATTTTAATCAGACATTGTTCATATCTTTATGCCTGTTTGAGTGAAATTTCAGAACAGTCGACTATTTAGATTTGGAGGTAATGGGTTTTGAAATTGCAACTTTTAACACTGCAGGGTCTGCATTGAAATTTGTACAGAATAATTTTCCGTAAAAAATATTTGGTCCCTATAATAATAGCCCTAAAAGCATATTTAAAATAATACCGCGACACAAATTTTTATTTGAAAGTCATTTTTAATTGACCAAAGTTCTTAATTAGTTATGAATTAACCAACACTTTTATTTGTTAACGAAGATAACATAAACAATGTAAAATATTAATATTTATAACGCAAATATTTTTTTTATGATAAAAGTTTTTAACTTCAGGAACATGATAAATTTTTTTCTCTCGAAATATTGACCAATACTGTTCTGCGGTGTTGCCATATGTCTTCTTATTATAAGGGACAAATATTTTTTACGGAAGATTATTCTGTCTTTATTGAACGTTTTTAGCAAAACTTTTTTCCATCCAAACTTTTTTCACTCGTTCCCTAACTAGTTTGCTATCTAAACATTTTTTTTCAAAATTTATAAACACAATAGGTACGACGAACTATGTGACCTGAATTTCGGTCAATGCGAACCCCGCAATATTAAATGTAGCAATTTTAAAACCCATTATCTCCCAATCTAAATAGTCGACTGTTCTGAAATTTCACTCAAACATTCATAATGATAGGAACAATGTCTGGTTAAAATTTGAACAAAATCTATAGAAATCAAGAGCGCGCTTTTGTTCTACCCTAATTTACATAGGTAAAGCTAGAGAAATACGTAGGGAATTTTGAAAATATTCATTTTTGCGTAATTGGCAAGCATCTAAAGTAAAAACTCAATTTTCGACAGTAATTAAGGACAATCATTTGTTAATAAACTATGTCATAATTAACTCGTGGATAAGCCCGTACGTATTTCTCTTCGAAATGTTATTTTACAGACGTGCTCAAAATTTGGAGTGAATAGGATGAAAATTGTTGGAGTTGTGATGCGTGCCGTTTTGAAAAATTGTGTTCCGAGAAAAACGGTCGACGTCTCGCGCACGGGCCAGCCACTGCCACCGCAGACCCACATGGGCCTGCGGGCCTTTTTTACACGTACCAAACTTTTTTCCCATCATTCTAGATAGTTCTAAGCGTGTCTCAAGGGGAGGGTAGGGGTTTCAGCGTGAAAAAAAAAACACTTTTTTGTGAATTTTTTTCATCTATATGGATAGAGTAAATTTATTGAGACCTTTTGTACATTGTTAAGTGTCATTTCAAGAACATTCCGTGAAATTTGTACGCGAAAATATCCACAAACAAGCCGGTGACAAAGCTTTTCCAAGAACGACTTTGGAAAAACACGATTTGCGGTGTTCACTGTATCTCAGCTAGAAATTATCTGAAATCAAGTACCATTGAAATTTAGTCAAAGTATCATCAAATCCTCCCCCAACGGTCTTTGATAATTTTGTTTTAATTTCTAAATTTTTGGTGGTCATGTAAAGTGAAAAGTGCTATTTTTCACGAAAAATTCCGCCATTTTTTAGGTGGAAAACCCCTGAATGTAAAAAAATCTCAAACTAAGCATGGGGGGGGGGGGGTGTATTTTATATGTAGAAAGTGTGTATACCAAGTTTGAAATAAAAGGGCCATGTAGTTTTCAAATGGCAGTGAACACGGACTTTGAAAAAGTGATTTCGAGAAAAACGCGTTTGAAGTTTTAGCTGTCGGAGCTATAGTGTTAGAGGAGCAGGACTAAATAGTCAATAACTTCGAGAATTTTGCTCCGATTGACTTGAAATTTTGGGATTATATTCTTGAAATGCTTAACTATAAGAAAAGACAAAAAAAATCGATTTTTCAAACGTGCAAACCCCTCCCCTTAAGCCAATATAAAAATCAGTTTTTTGGAAATTCTACGGTGGCGTTACTCCTTAAAACGGGTAAATTGTGTAAGACTTAAGCGAGCTTTTTTTAAAATTATGTTTCAATCATCAAAAAACAATTTTAAATCGAAATGGATCAAAGAAGTATGCGGCCGTGTAGATGAAAAGAGATCGTTAAAGTTTCGGCTTCGGTCCGGCCAGTGAAGGACTTCCAAGGTTATCGATGGAAATAAGAAATTATGTTTCTTTACGTTTCGGCCCTCTGGTTCGGGTCCTCTTCAGAATATGTATATTCATTTTCCCTCGAAGTAGTGATATTTCAGGTTTTTTTTTAATAAACACATGTTTGGAAAGATGTTGTGACGAACAGAGAAACTCTGAGTTTCTCTCGAACTCTCGTCCGCTACACAACTCAAAATGTAACGAACCAATGTAAATTTCGAGTTTTTTTTTTTTTACTCATTTTGGAAAGATAACACAGTCTTAAGAACAAACTCAATAGATCAGAAAAAATCGCCCATAAACGATATTAACTCCATCTACTGAGCATCTTCTCACAAAACATTATTTATATTCACAAATAATGTCTCTGTTCGTCACAACATCTTTCCAAACATGTGTTTATTAAAAAAAAAACCTGTAATATCACTACTTCGAGGGAAAATAAATATACATATTCTGAAGAGGACCCGAACCAGAGGGCCGAAACGTAAAGAAACATCATTTCTTATTTCCATCGATAACCTTGGAAGTCCTTCACTGGCCGGACCGAAGCCGAAACTTTAACGATCTCAATTTTAAATCGTCTTTGATTTTTCGACAAAAATTAACAACTAATGAGAAAAAAATCTTACGAAGAAAAGCGTCGGTCAAAACTAAACTACTATTACACCACACAAGTGTACCAAATTTCAAGTCAATCCGTTCATTAGACGTTGAGAAATCGTGTACACCGTTTTGATAAACATAGTTTCGAGAAAAAAACGTGTTTAAAGTTGTATCGTTTTAGTCATAAATTTACCTTCAATCGGCGATTCCTCTTCAATTTGAGTTGCCTCAAGCGACGAACCAGTGTTCGTCATTTACACAGTAGCCTAACCCCTCAATTTGCAGTATTTTTAAATCCCCCTACGGGACGTTGTTTCCTCTCCTATGTGGCGGGTGAAGGCCAATGAAAAAATTGCCAACGTTTTATATTTTTCTTGCGTCCGTAATTTATACACGAAGGAAACTTTTTCCAAAATTTCAGAATTATTCACTACACGATTGTCGTGTAATTAATTGTAGCTGAAATTCTGTCTACTTTCCCCATCGGCTATGTCCCCGACATTCTTACCCAACTGTACGACTACGCTGTAAATAGTTGTGCGGCTCGAAAGTTGTGACAATCGCGAGGCGCGGTATATTCCCTCTCAAGGGTCTCGCCCTAACAAAGCCAACATATTTACATATCCAGGTGAAAAAATGATAAAAAAAAGGCCTGACGAGAAATTTGAAATTTGAGGACGTACATTCGAAGTTTTTTATTTTCTGCTACTTTCGCCTGGAATTGTATCTTCCATGAGTCTCCTTAAGGCGGTATTGTTGTCTAGAGCGATTTTTTGGAGGTGATTTTCAGCATGGAATAACTGTTAAGCTGTTCCAGTTATTTTTATGAAATCTTTTAGACATGTTTATTGATCCTTCAAAAATATGTACAAATTTAAAAAAAAATGTATTATTATGTACTTTTGTAGGTATGTTTTCAACGGGGCGACGAAGACGTCTCCAATTGGCGACCAGTGTTGTGGACGTTGTACGAATGTCAAAAATTCGACATATTCTTAAACCGTATGAATGTGTGATGTTTGGTACCAAATTGCGAGAAAAGGAAATTTCGAAATGGCATGCTAAACTTTGATTATCAATTTTTCCTACTTTTTGGCCATTCTACGAGTGATATAAGAAGTGAAAAAAATTATTGCAACTCAATTCTCCTACAAGTGAGGGAAAACAGTATATCGGTCAACTGGTTATCGAGGTGCCGTGGTTGCCGATTGGAAAAAAAAATAGTCTCGAGAAAAACGCGTTTAAGGGGTTAGGCCACTGTGGCGACCCGGAAATCAGGGTTATTAAAAAAAGATCATTTTCACGGAATAAGTGAAATGATTGAAAAATCGTTTGGACATTTATTTGCATGTACATTAGGGAAGTTGTGTAGCAAGCTTCATTAAAAAATATTAATAATTTAAAAAGTTATAAACAATCTCGTGAAGGTCCTTTGGACGTGAGGGGCTTGAACGGATACAAAGAAAAACAAGTTTTTTTTTTCTTAAAATAGATCATTTCGGGTTAGACTTGACCGAGCTTTTGTTCTTATCGTGTTGCAATAATTAAAAAAACAAAGGTTGAATTTTTTTTCGATTTTTTTTAGGAAAAAAGACGTCATTCTTTAAATAACTGATGAAAATAATGTTGACAAGAAAAAGGTCGGTCAGGACTAAACTGCTATTACACTGAATAACAGCCGATATTCTTAAAATAGATAATATCGGCTAAGACTTGACCGAGCTTTTTTGTTATCGTGTTTCAATAATGAAAAAATACATTTAAAATAATTTTTCTAGATTTTTCGAGGAAAGATGACATCATTCTTGTTAATAACTGATGAAAAAAATGTTAGAAAGAAAAACGTCGGTCAAGACTAAACTGCTATTACACTGAATAACAGCCGATATTTTAAAAATAGATAATATCGGATAAGATTGATCGACCTTTTTTTCTTATCGTGCTTCAATAACGAAAGAAGAAATTTTCAATTTTTTTGTTCGATTTTTGAGGAAAAATGACATCAATCTTTTAATAGCTGATGAAAAAAATGTTGAGAAGAAAAAGGTTGGTCAAGACTGAACTGCTATTACACTGAATAATAGCCGATATTTAAAAAATAGATAATATCGGCTAAGACTTGATCGAGCTTTTTCGTTATCGTGTTTCAATAATAAAAAAGGAAATCCTGAATATTTTTTTTTTCGATTTTTCTAAAAAAAGCGAATCATTCTTGTTTATAACTAATGGAAAAATGTTAGGAATAAAAACGTTGGCCGAGACTGAACTGCTATTACACTGGATAATAGACGATATTCTTAAAATAGATAATATCGGCTAAGACTTGACCGAGCTTTTTTGCTATCTTGTTTCAATAATGGAAAAACAAATATTGAATTATTTTTTTCGTTTTTTTCGAAGAAAAATGACATTATTCTTGTTAATAGCTAATGGAAAAAAAAAATTCTGAAGAAAAACGTCGGTCAAGACTAAACTGCTATTACACTGAATAATAGCCGATATTCTTAAAATAAATAATATCGGCTAAGAATTGACCGAGCGTTTTTGCTATCTCGTTTCAATAATGAAAAAACAAATATTGAATAATTTTTTCGATTATTCGAGGAAAAATGACATTATTCTTGTTAATAACTAATGGAGAAAAAAATTGTTCAGAAGAAAAACCAGCTAGACCAGTGTGAACGCTGAAAATTTGGGTGATTTTCGGGAATTTTTTGGAAGAAAAGTTCTCAATTAAATGTTTCGGAAAATTAAGAATATATTTGGCTATATTTGACCTATATTACATATTTTTTTTCATCGAAAAATATTGAGATCCAAGCGACTTATGCGCTGCCTTTGGAGGCGCCAAAAAAAAGTTCCCCTCCACTGCTGACATGATTCCGGCCGATTGAGTAGCTGAAACCGAAAAAGTAAGAAATGTCGTTAAACTGAAAGGTATTTCCTGTACAATGACGAACGATTTTCAAAAAATATCAAAATCTAACAAAATGGCGTAGTTATGAAAAAAAGTCTGTTTGCTTGCCTATAAAATGGTCGTTTTTGTCAATGCCAAATCGTCAATTTTCATCCAATCAAAAATATCCTACGTCATTGTAGAGTAAATATTTTCAAGAGTACTCAGTCCAAATTTCAAGTAAATCGGATAATTGCTCTTTGAGTTACAATGTCAGCAAATTTCAAAAATCTCATTTCGAGAAAAACGCGTTTAAAGATTTAACTATCGATTTTTGCAAGATAAAATGATTAGAGATACGGCCATGAAATTTTCGCAGGATATTCTTGACAGTATAAACTGTCGAAAAAAGCAAAAAAAAATCGATTTTTTTAAAGTGCCACCTGGCGTAGCCCCTTAAACGTCTAGAAATCGTGTCGTCCCAAAACATAGTTCCGAGGAAAACGCGTTGAAGGTTTCACCCGCAGTTCTATCGTTGTAACCATAAGTTTACGTTCAATCTACGACTCCTGCACCATATCTTGGGCCTTCCTCTTCAATTTGGGTTGCCTCAAGCGACGAACGTCTCGTTGAAATTTTCACAGTAGCCTTACCCCTTAAAGTTCGCTGCGTCTCGGCCACGCTCCCTTATAATTTCTACAACTCGGCTCATTTCATGAGTACCAACCGTTTTCACAGACGTATTCAGCAAGGTCCGTAGAATAATCAAACAAAGGTTAAAAAAAAGAACGATTTTTTCAAATTTCCAAACAACAATACTGCCTTGAGGAAAGAAAGCAAAAACAAGACTAGAGACGGGAGCAAACACAAGCAGCGTTTATATTTTCGACGAAGAACCATCACGCCGGTACAATCAATGAGACGTAATGTATTATTTACAATCGTGATATGGATCGCGGTATGCATATGAATAAAACGTCAGTCAATTTGTATAACATAGAAAATGTTCATTGCATCGTACTGTCTTAAGTAATAAGTTCTGCGTGACGCGTTTCATCTAAATTGCTACAACATTCCCCATCGAAACTGACAAATTGTTTCGCATGGTCTAACGCGGACCGGCACAATTCGAACGAAAAAGAAAAATAAACTTTATTCCAGTCGCAACATTGCGAGCAAAATTTGTTTGGATTTGTTTGGGTTTAACGATTTAATTTTTGTTCCCCCGACAAGCAATAACGTGAAATATTTTAAGGATCGTCTGGAATAAATTTTCATTCGAATTATGTCAGAGTGTCTCGGTGCGAAGCGTCACGACGTGCACGTCGTTCCAATAAAGGGCGCAATAAATACGAATTTGACTCTGATACAGAGCAAGCCTCAAGAATTGTTTTTCTTTGTCTAAAAGTCAACGCGAGTTCCTACGCGACGTTTAACACGCCACTCGGACATTTCTTTTGTTTCTTCTTCTTCATTTCTCTCGATAGATCACTGGACTTTATTTTTATCCTTGTACGCGGAATAATCGTTACAGCAGGTAATGCCTAATTACACGAATCTCATCGATCTCGCGATCTCTCGCGAGTAGAAACGAGCGAAGATATCACCGAGAGATCTACATTTACATAAATAATGACGTTACACGAGTGGCATTCGTTCGGAATGAACGGAGAGAGATTCTCACTTGCGACTTCAAAAATGAGTCATACTTTCTTCTTCTTTTCTTTTTTCTCGTCTCAAGTATGGACTGCAAAAAAAATTTCCATTTATTTTCCGCTCATTCGTAATTTATCAATGCGACTATGTTTCCCCTTGACTTTATTCACTTTAATCTCGCAAATTGTCCATTCGTTTGATTCAAGGCTTCCCTGTTGACGGAGTGTCCGGAAAAAAAAAAAAAATGTTCGACGCCGCGCGCGCGAGCGCCTTGTTTTCGTTCGAGGAACGTCCTCGGAGCTTCGCCGTTGTTCCGAGTGTATGGACGAGGGCGCGAGAATGTTTCCTACTATTCTCTCGTGTCTTACAAAACGCACAATTTACCGGCTATGTATTGGAGGTGAAGAACGGTACACGCCATAGTGAGCATATTGCCCATCGCGATGCCAACGTGGATGCGACGAAAAGCTTCGTGTATCTTCAAGTAGTGTGGACAGTGCTTGAGCGAGCCCGGATTCTGACGGCCTATCTCGCTCCCGACTCCGGCGGCGCGCTCTATCGCAATCTTCTTAACCATCAGCGTCAGGAGAGGCGGCGTCAGATATAGTCGTATCAGAAGCTCCAGGAAGAATGCACCCGACATTCCGAGGACCTGAAAATCAATTATTCATTCGCTTTATTCGTCGATTTCTTAATATCCAGCACGATTGATCATCGGTGAACTTGATTTCAAGGGGAGGGTAGGGGTTTGCACTTTCGAAAAATCGATTTTTTTCCCCTTTCTTATAGTTAAACATTTCAAGAATATAATCCCATAATTTAATGTCAATCAGAGAAAAACTCTCGAAGTTATCGACTATTTAGTCCCGCTCCTCTGTAGCTCCGACAGCTAAACCTTCAAACGCGTTTTTCTCAAAATCACTTTTTCAAAGTCCGTGTTCACTGCCATTTGAAAACTACATGACCGATTTATCTCAAACTTGGTACACACTTTCTACATATAAAATACCTCCCCCCAACGGTTAGTTCGAGATTTTTTTTACATTGAGGGCGTTTTCCACCCCCAAAAGGGCGGAATTTTTCGTGAAAAATATCACTTTTCACTTTCCATTAACACCAAAAATTTAGAAATGAAAGAAATTATCAATGATCGTTGGGGGGAGGATTTGATGACACTTTGACTAAATTTTAATGGTACTTGATTTCAGATAATTTCTAACTGAGATACAGTGAACACTGACATCGTGTTTTTCCAAAGGCGTTTTTGGAAAAGCTTTGTGGATCGTTTGTGGATATTTTCGCGTACAAATTTCACGGAATGTTCTTGAAATGACACTTAACAATGTACAAAAGGTTTCAATAAATTTACTCTATCCATATAGATGAAAACAAATCGCAAAAAAGTGTTTTTTTTTCCACGCTAAAACTCTCCTCTTAAGGGGAGGTACTTGAGTAAACGGCGAGAAAAACAGGTAAACTTCGAGAATTTTTATCTCAAAAACTAATGTTTCGATTGGATCCGTGTGTTTTTAAATTGGAAAATATGTACATTGAGGTATGTTTAGGAATTTTTGAAAATAAATTCGTTGACTGGAAGCGATTCAAACGCAATTATCTCGAAACATAGTTTTCACAGTCGATGCCAGATGTATCTCGAAAACGGCTTGTCCGATTTTGTCCAAATTTGGATACAATATTCTTCGATAGTTTTTCTCGTTCGCCACGCATGATTTTTTTGAAATTTTCATTTCTTGACAGAATTGCGACCGTTTTAATTTAACATTCGTTTTTCGTTCGCAATTTCCGACGATTTTGGATTGCATACACATTGCATAAAAAAATCAATGGTTCAATCAAATGAAAAACCCCTACGTGGCGAACGAGAAGAACTATCGAAGAATATTGTATCCAAATTTGGACAAAATCGGACAAGCCGTTTTCGAGATACATCTGGCACCGACTTTGAAAACTATGTTTCGAGATAATCGCGTTTGAATCGCTTCCAGTCAACGAATTTATTTTTAAAAATTCCTAATCATACCTCAATGTACGTATTTTCCAATAAAAAAACCCGGATCCGATCGAAACATTCGTTTTTGAGATAAAAATTCCCGAAGTTTACCTGTTTCTCTCGCCGTTTACTTAGGTACCTCCCCTTAACCTTGCGCATTTTGAACCTCTATCGACGATGCTATGATCCAATATGGCCGCTCAAAAAGCCTGAAAAAGTACTTTAATGCGAGATTTCGTGCAGTGGGATTTCCAAGGGCGCCGGTTTTCAAGAATAGTTGTGTGTTTTGTTACTACTTTTGGCTGTTACATGGTATTTTTTTTTCCAATCATCTTAAAAAATTGCGGAGATATGACCAGGCCTTCTAAATTGCATTTTATAAACACGTGGCGTATAGCTAAAAAACTAATCGACCGATTCTGATGAAATTTGGTATAAATCCTTCTAACCGTATGGTCTAAAACATTTCTTAGTGTTTTTGAAAAAAAAAAAGTATTTTTCAAGGTAATCCTATCGCTTCACACTAGTCATACCACTGATCGTACTTGAGACTTGTACAATTTATATTTTTAACATATGCCAACAAATAATTCGTAATAAATAAAATTTTCCATGTGTAAACTGTTTAATGAATGTTCACATTTAATTAGAAAAATGAAAAAATAGTTATCCCAACGATTCGCGCAGTATTTCTAGGTTTGATATTCGGCAACATTGGTTATATCTCTGTCTCTTGTTACTCAACCAGGCGAGTTTAACCTCCGTGCTTTTCAACGTCGATCTGTCGAAACAATGTCAGGTGCGAGAAATATAAAGCATTGCATTCGGGCCACGACTGGTAAAAAGCGTGGAAAATTTGTGTCGGCGAAATATGTCGGTTAAAAATGAAATATGTGTGGAAATTCGAATGAGTGAGATGAGGTTAGGACTACAGTCAGCTGTTGCCTTGCTGTCACGTCTCTTTATCGTAGCAAGTGGTAATAAATCCAATACCGGAAGTTCAAATTAAACTTGATATTACATAAAAATTAGGTCAATAAGCGTAATTTCTTCTGAGAGCATTGGATTACTACAAGTGTTAAGTATGTAAATCTGATTATTTTTAAGAATCTGACGGATTCCCACTATTGTATACACATTTGTAGCGACCGGAAATTGGGTTTTTGTATGTCGTGTCGGAATTCCTTCACAAAAATACGCAATTTTAATATTTGTTTTCTCTGTAATTAGGTCGAAAAAACGACCCTGAAATTTTACAGAGACGATTATTGATATATTTAGTGAAGCTAAAAAAAAATGAATGTCCTATGGATGGAAGCCTGGCGATAGGATTAACTTCATGCAAAATGTGACAATGTTTTCGGAGAATTCAATGTTTTTCTTTCAAACCGTACCATTTTATTGATTTCCAACATTTCCCACTTTTTTTGGGTTTATATTCTGCGTATGAGTGTTAATGAAAGAAAAATCTACGTTGGTTTTTTTTCAGATTAATCCCGGCTGACGCTATGTGTTACGCCGTCTGACAACATCCGCCGCTACCCGTTTAGAAGACCGTGCCCATACCTCCGCCATTTTCACAGATTAATAATAAGGGAAATGCCATGTAACCGCTAACAGTATAGAGTGCCTCGAAATGTCCTAATATTTTAATTGATTAATAAAACGTATTATTTATTTGAAAAGTACGGATACTATTATTTCAAGACAACGTACAAACATGGAGGTTATGTGTGGAACACATTATTCGAGAAATGGCCGCCTCGCCCCTGTTTCCAAAGGGTCACTCTTTTGACGAAATTTTCATTGACATTTTGGGATAATTGCAGACTAGTTTCATTAATGGTGCGTCCTTTACGATTTTTCTTTCGGAAAACCCAAAAAAAAGAAGTCCAATGGCGTCAAATCGCACGATCTTGGTGGCCGATTTACGTCGCCTCGGCGCGAGATGACACGACCATGAAACTTCGTCTGCAATAACTATGCAGTAACAATGCAGCAAATAACAATTTCTATACGTTGCTCAATCGTGTAATTCGCCTTGACTAATATACTTCCCGATGCCAGTTGCCAAAGATTATTACTCTATGTTGGCTACAAAAAAAATGGCGAGCAATTCAAAATGTCAGGTCATTTTGAGACACCCTTTAGTAATAAAACATCCCCTAAGTCTCAAAAATTGTGACGAAATCTTTCCTTAAAAAAAAAAAAATAACGAAAATCAGCAATTTTTCCCTCGCCTAAAGATATCTCCCCCCCTAAGGCATTCACGTTAGTGTTTAGTTGGTCATTTATTCATTGCTCAACATACACGAAAGGGAAAAATTGAAAAATGTTTTTTTTTCTCAAAAATTAAGAAAGCTCGTAGAACATTTATGGGGGCGATTCGGATGAGTATTGATACGCGGCATCTAGATTTCCTTTTTGGAAGTTACCGGTCGGACCATATGCAGGGTGTCCCTCTTATCTCTGCCACCCGAAATAACTCGGTAATTATCGACATCACAAAAAAATGTTCCAGACAAAATTTGTACGGTGTGAAGGGGGCCATCAAATGTGACCAATTTTTTTTATTATTTCGATCGAGACGCTGACGCACAGTGAAGGTCACCTCCACTTTTTTAAATGCAATGGTACATTTTTTTTCAACCATCTTGTGGAGCACCTCAAGCCGCATAAAAAAACATTAGGGGGTCAAAGTCGCTCAAGGTCATTCAAGGTCAGTATCGATTATTCAAATCTAAATATCTCGGATCACTACCAAATATTTGGTAGTGATTCGAGATATTTAGATTTGTATTCCATTTTAGTATATATATAAATATATATATACATATATAAATATACACACATATATATATATATATATATATATATATATATTTATATATATAAATTAAGCGAAAATGATTTTTACCTGAATGGCTATTTCTCGGTCCCATGTGTGTGCCGGATGATGCTTGACGAATATGAGTAGTGTCGTTAAGCTCAGGCACGCGTTTATCGTGAAGTATCGGGGAAAAAGTACGCGTTGAACCTCGCCGAATGTGTGCCTAGGCAGGGCAAAGTACAACGACAGACCGGAAACGAAGGTCATCCAGATCTGTGCGCCAAAATGCATGACGAACGAGGCGAGATAGATAAACGAGATTGCGTGCGAGTGAGGATGTCCGGCGATCTGATTTCTCTCCGAATTCGGCACGAGAGCCGACGTAACGCAGAGAACAGCTGCGATCGTTATCACGTGAGCCGGTTGCGTCGTCGCGAATAATACTCTGGAACAACACAAAAAAAACATAGACCAAAACATTAACAGCACCGTATTTTGCAGTATATTTAACGAAAATTTCCGCGAAAACGTTGCGAATCCGTGTCGCCTTTTTTTTTGCCGCCTCCGTCGAAGTCGAGTATCGCTGGGCTTCGCGAGCCCAAACAAACTCTATCGCAGTTCGAGGAATGTCGCGTTAAGCGTTTCACCGATGAACCTTGAGATATGTTTTTGTTTTTTTTTTTCAGCGGTCAGACATGCTCTCTGATAGTACAAATTCGACGTTTTCACAAGCTTCACTACATCGATTACGGGAAGAAGCAGAAATACACATCACGTCTAGGCTCGTGAGCACAAGTTTGGATGAAAAATTGTGAACTCGTGCGGAACTACATTTAAATGAAGGATATTCGGTGTGGCTAGCGGATATTGAGGATCGAACTTTTATTAATTTCGGTTTCAGGGGCCTTCGTGCGTATCAGCAATTGATATATATATATATATATATATATATATATATATATATATATATATATATATATATATATATATATATTTAACTGTCGATAGGTCAGATCATGTCCTACTATATGCTGGAATTTCAGTTTAGTAAAAGTCCCACGATTTTTTAGATAAAAATCATCACCTTTTGGTTTTTCGCATGCCATTTCGACAAATGATAATTTTTTTGGACCCGGCTTTTACAAAAATACTCTTGGTTATTTGTTTTATCTAGAAAAGTCTTCTTTTTAACCTTAAATGTAGAATTTTGATACAAATTAATTCAAACATCTGACTTTGATAGCCTGCGGTTTAAAAAAATGTATACAGTAACGGGTATAAAATCATGTGCGAATTTAACAATTCTTTTTCGTATGAGAAAGTGATTCACTCATAAAATTAATTACGCATCTATTTAGTATGAATATGAAGCTGTTAGAATTTTTTTTTTTTTTTCGATTTACAAAATGGCCGACTACTAATATTTTCTTTTGTTATCTTTTTTTAGGCGTTCCGCGGCGTGACATATGGCATTCCCAATTTTTTGTGCTAGAACACAAAACAAAAATTCTGGTCAATCTACATTAGAATACCTAGAGAAGTACGTACGGAATTTAAAAAATATTGTTTTATTCAAAAGTTGTATGTATTTGAACTTAAGAAATGACGTAATTTTATAGTTATAACAGTTATAACGAAATTTTTCAGTGGAACATTTCGTTATAACTGCTCATAAAATGAAAAGTTTTCGATTAATCAGAAATTCCGT
The DNA here is from genome assembly GCA_963210295.1 of Ophion ellenae. Taxonomy (NCBI): domain Eukaryota; kingdom Metazoa; phylum Arthropoda; class Insecta; order Hymenoptera; family Ichneumonidae; genus Ophion; species Ophion ellenae. Next base: position 38,968,608 of record OY723392.1, read on the forward strand.
ACGTACTTCTCTGCGAAATGCAATTAGGAACATAACTTTTAAATTTGAAGTAAATCGAGTGAACATTGCTAAAGTTATTTGTCACGCCAATTGGGAAAAAGCTGTTTTGAGACGTTTCGAGTAGTCAGCCATTTTGTACATCGAAAAAAGAATATATATATTTTCTAACAGCTTAATATTTATACTAAATAGATGTGTAATTAATTTTATGAGTGAATCACTTTTTCATGCGAAAAAAATGGTTAAATTCGCACGTGATTTTATACCCGTTACTGTGGCCTGACCCCTGAAGCATATCGTGCCGATTACTTTAAAAAGTTGCTTAGTTTGTGTCGGTTCATATCATTTGTAGAAAGGGCATGCGAAAAACCAATAGCAGATGGTTTTCTTTAAAAAAATACATAAATCCCAAAATCTCGAAAACCATGGGACTTTTACTAAACCAAAGTTCCAGCATATAATAGGACATGATCTGATCTCACGACAGTTTCAGAATTATCCATTCATGGGAGTACACCTTGTGTAGATATATATGCACATGCACGCTGAGAAAAACGTCCATGGCATTCACAACAAATGCCAATATACTTTTTTATATTTCATTTCCCAAGTTCCAACGTATTAGTTTTTTTTTGTTTTTTTTTCCTTAGGTACACGCTTTTCGCGTTTGTTACCTATTCTTTCCCTTCATTGTGCTCGTTTCTTTCCTCTACTGTTATACTCCTTTTTTCTCCATCTTTCTCCCTGTCCCCCCCCCCCCCTCTTGCGGCCGCAGCCGACTTCCCCCTCTGTATTATATTCATCATGACATTTCTGTCTTGGGTATAGAGAAACTGCGGAAAACCTACACCAATACAGCCGGTCATCGAGTTCGCCCCCCAGTCGTGGAATTAGTCTTATTTCGCCGCGAAATGCCGAAGAGAAACATTTCACGACGAAATGTACGCGACTGGGATTCGAACCCGGGACCTCCCGGTCCGCTGGTTTAGTGGCGAGCCCGCTAACCACTAGACCATCGCACCGGTCAACGTATTAGTTGAAGATTAGATTTAGAGACTGCCGTACTATTGGCAAGAGACAATGGTACTTGTGTTCATTTGATTTCCACCACATTGGGGGGGTCCTCTTGCAGAGGTAGTCTCTTATCTTTTTTGTACTCCGGTAGGTTTGATTGTAACATTAAAAGTAGATTGCCGCTATCATTAGACGGGTCTTGCTGGTCTTTGTTCATATTTAACATAGATTCCAAAACGCTTTAAGGGGAGGTATCTGAGTAAACAGCGAGAAAAACAGGCAAACTTCGGGAATTGTTTTCTTAAAATCTAATGTTTCGATTGAATCCGGGTTTTTTTTTGGAAAATATGTACATTGAGGTATGTTTAGGAATTTTAAAAAATAAATTCGTTGACTGGAAGCGATTCAAACGCGATTATCTCGAAACATAGTTTTCAATGTGGGTGCCAGATGTATTTCGAAATCGGCTTGTCCGATTTTGTCCAAATTTGGATACAATATTCTTCGACAGTTTTTCTCGTTCACCACGTAGGATTTTTTTGACATTTTCATTTTTGACGGAATTGCGGCCGTTTTAATTTCAACATTCGTTTTTCGTTCGTAATTTCCGACGATTTTGGATTGCATACACATTGCATAAAAAATCAATGGTTCAATCAAATGAAAAACCCCTACATGGCGAACGAGAAAAACTATCGAAGAATATTGTATCCAAATTTGGACAAAATCGGACAAGCCGTTTTCGAGATACATTTGGCACCGACTTAGAAAACTATGTTTCGAGATAATCGCGTTCGAATCGCTTCCAGTCAACGAATTTATTGTTAAAAATTCCCAAACATACCTCAATGTACATATTTTTCAATAAAAAAACCCGGCTCCAATCGAAACATTAGTTTTTGAGAAAAAAATTCCCGAAGTTTACCTGTTTGTTTTCGCCGTTTACTGAGGTACCTCCCCTTAAGGGGCTATACCAGTGTGAGACTATCAAAAAATCAGCAGGCATTATTCGAGGAAGAGGATAGTCCATAGTATGGGCCAGGTATAGCTAATTAGCAGTTTTTATGGTAAATATCATTTTATCTTGCAAAAATCAATAGTTAAATCTTTAAACGCGTTTATCTCGAAATGAGATTTTTCAAATTTGCTGACATTGTAGCTCAAAGAGCAATTATCCGATTGACTTGAAATTTAAACTGAGTACTCTTGAATATATTTACTATGCAATGACGTAGGATATTTTTTATTGGATGAAAATGGACGATTTGGCATTGAAAAAAACGATCATTTTATAAGCAAGAAAACAGACTTTTTTTCATAACTACGCCATTTTGTTAGATTTTTATATTTTTCGAAAATCCTACATCATTGTACAGGAAATACCTTCCAGTTTAACGACATTTTTTCCTTTTTGGAATTTCAGCTACTCAATCGGCCGGAATCATGTCAGCAGTGGAGGGATTTTTTTTTCGGCGTTTCCGAAGGCAGCGCATAAGTCTCTTGGATCTCAATATTTTTCTATGAAAAAATTATGTAATATAGGTCAAATATAGCCAAATATATTCTCAATTTTTCGAAAAATTTGATTGAGTACTTTTCTTCCAAAAAAATCCCGAAAATCACCCAAATTCTCAGCGTTCACACTGGTATAGCCCCTTAATATGACAACTATTTTGTACCTAATAGTTGGTAACAATCATTCGACCCCATGCATAAGCGTAGGGCGCGCCCCGCGTACTTCACCCCCGACGACTAGACCCCATAACCTTAAAAACTTCAAGAGGAAAAAAGAACATGCACAGAAAAAAGTACAAATACAGCGAGAAAAAAAACCTACAAAAGTCGAAGAAAAAAATGCTTAAATCCTTTTTTCTCGAAAAGTAAAAAAGAACGTGCCGATACGAGGCGTCTAGACTTTTCTTTCGGATGTCACTTTACAGGCCTCCCTGTACGTACAATATAGTCCGAGGTGCGAACGTGCTAGCCATGTCTTTGCGCTCACGCATGTTCGTCCGAGGCGTTACGAAATTCGCGAATCTATTTCCGTTGGCCGTCAACGTGAGCTATTTCGCGAACGCGCGAGTCCAGAGTCAAACCAACTGTTGCACTCGGGCACTTCGATCAGGCCGGTCGCGCACAGCCTTGTCTCGCATCTTGCGCAAGTGTCACGCATTTATCGCGCTCATTTCTCTCGTGCGGACAAAAGTGGCACTCCGCATAGCTCGTCGATGCACTCTCCCCATAGCCGATGCGCTCGCGCTGACAGCTGATAAACTCCGCTTCGCCATTAGCGAAACGTCAGTTCGTAAACGTCACGTTTCCCGTTGGAGCGAAATTGAAGAGACAACGCTCGATTGACGTGGTAAAGATTCAAGACGGTCTCGCGCGAAATGGAAACACAAATGTTTCACGAATACAGGCGTGGGAGGATATGACAAGCCTCAGGCGTGAGGTGATGCGAGGATGTTAATTTTTCGAACGTAGACTCTGTTCGTTGGGAAAAAGGAAGACATAAGGATGTTAAAAGGAGCTCGAATGGAAAAGCTGTTTTTAGAAATGTAAGCACGTATGCTCGGGCAAGAGCAGACGTTAGTAGAAACGACGGACACTCGTTCGTCACTTCAGGCACCTCAAAGTGAAGAGGAGGCGAAAGAATACTACCCGGAAAGGGGTGGGGGAAAAAATGTCGAACGATCGATATGCAGATGGGCCAAAATGTCGAATTCGAAAATGACGAATGTTCGAATATAGATAGATCAATCTTACTAGAGTCTGTGAAGTCGAAAATAACAATTACGAATATGAACATCTCGGAAGTGGGTGGAGGTCAAAACATCTAATGGGCAACCATAGAACGACAAAGATTTCGAATCGACAGAATTATGAACTCTCAAAATAACGAAGGTTAAATTATTCGAAATTTCATCTTTTGACCGAATAATTATTACACCAAAGGATTATTTATTAAAGAGCTCATTTATTCGAGAACGTATATTCAGATAGTCTGCAGTTTGAGTCATACAAATACATACTCGAACAATCTACACCATTCCTATCTCCGAAATAGAAAAAGTGAGTATCTAATAATCGTAATACCGTCTATAGCAAAAAGCCATATATCGAGACTACAAACTTCACATGTGTAGATCTTAGAAACGCAAATGATCGATGGTCCGAAATGGCGAATACCTAAATGGCGAACACGGCATGGCTGCCTGACCCGACTGAACACCAACGCCATCTGCCATCTTCATTCTGAAGCGCAAGTAGTATTGCTCGATCCCAAGTTTTCGCTATCCGGACCGTTCGCCATTGTGGCCCATCGCTATTTTAACTGATCGACTTTTTGGTCCTTCGCTTTAATGAATTCGAAATTGTAAACTGTCGTAATATTTATAATTCGATGATTTGACGTCTCGAAATGTTTGGTGCACATATACAGGCAAATCGATATTATATCTCTCGTTATTTTATTAAATCTGATATTTGTTTTCGTTATAAATCGACTTCGAGATGTTTCTATTTACAATTTCGATTAACTATTTTACAGACTATCATAAGAGTGATCTATCTATATTGGAACGTTCGTCATTACTGAATTCGTAATTTCGGCCCTTCTGAATATTGATCGTTCAAATTTCCGACCCCCACCCTCGGAAGTTGATATATAGCAAAAAAAAACAAAAATCAAATTTAATAAAATATCGAAAAGCATAAAATCGATGGGCCTGTATGCATAACACCAAATAATTCGAGACGACAATTCTCCGAATTAAAAAATGGCGATGGTTCACAATGCAGAAAGTCATTAAAGCGAACGGCCACAAAGTCGAGTGGTTGAAATCGCGGAGGGTCAAAATGTAGAACGGCCCGAATGGCAAATCGAGCTATACGTTACTTGCGCCTCAGAGTGAAGCTGCGAGATGGCGCTGGCGGTCTGTAGGCTAAAATATCGTAAGATAGTCATCCCACGTGACGGGCCCCACCACGTTCGGCATTTTGGCCGTTGGACCTTTCGACGTTCGACATTTCGGGCCATCGACATTTTGCATTTCGATATATTGCTTTTCGCCATAGACGATATTACGCATATTAGGCACTCGCTATTTTCTGTTTCGGAGATATGGGTGTTCTACATTTTTCGATTCTGTATTTTTATGTTCCGAATTGCAGACAATCTGAATATTCGTTTTCGAATAAATTACCTCTCCAATAAATAATGGTTCGATTTAAAGTCATTCGATTTTTTTATCAGTCGAAAGATAAAATTTCGAATGATTTAACCTTCGTTATTTTGAGAGTTCATAATTCTGTCATTTCGAAATCTTTGTCGTTCTATATTTGGTAATTCGACATTTTTACCCCCACCCGTGCAGGAATTGCCGATTGAGTTTAGGTAAGAGTTTTTCATAGTATAAACTTCAAACGCGTTTTTCTCGAAACAACGTTTTCAAAATCTAGCTCCATCGTGTCTCTAAAACTAATAAACCGATTCTCTTGAAATTTGAACCACATATCTCGTACTCTCCGACAATTGTTCGTCAGGATAAATTAATAAATTAAACAAATTCACTCAAACACATTCAATAGAACAAAAATAAGGTTTTATTTTAAATACACGTCCGTTTTTCTCGACTTTATTCCTTCAACTCTCAATTATTATTTTTCATATCGTTGTCCTCGGTTGTCATAGCAACGCTCTCGTTCTTTTTACATTTTCGAATCATCGCCTGCTCGATAATTTCCTCGCACATATCGTAAACATGATTCGCAACAAGATGACCCTCGATGGTTTTAAAATTTTGATTTTTACTCTTTTTTGCGGAAAACTGCGGAAAAACGCGTTTTTTTACTTTTTTCGTTTTTCATCTCCCATTTTTTTTTTTTTATAAAACTTTATATCCGAGGGTCATTTTGTAGCTGGTGTCATACTGAATCTAATGGACTTTGATTTTTTGTTTCAGACAAGCCGTTGCCGAGTTGTGATGGAGCTACCGAGCCCGCCTATTTTTGAGGCGTTACGTTAAACTATAGCTTTTGTACTTGAAAATGAATCAAAATGAATTAAATTTTTTCAAAAATGTATTTCAAGACTTTATTTATCAAGCCCAACAACTTTTATATTCATATCTTTTTTAAAATCCTCAAAAAATCGCGAATATAGCCTTTTTTTCGTGGCTCCAAAGTGGACTGGCCCCTTAACACCGTCAAAATAATTCGGCTATGGAAGTTTTAAAAGTTTCAAAATTTTCAATAAATCGACGTATTATTTAAAGAATTTTTTATTTATCAAGAAGTGATTCGCGTCAATTTTGAAATTTGTCTAGACCATGTTATACGTTCTACATCATTTACAGTCAACCGTGTAGACTTTTGCTGGCATGATCGTGACATGAGGGCCGGGTTGAAATTCCGAACTTTGAATGCGCCGACGGTTTAAAATTCCTAATTTTAATGTTCCGAAATTACAAGGTTCGTCACCCCTTAAATAATGTTTCCTGCTCGCAATGGCGTTAACTCGTGCGCTTCAAAATGGGAATGACCATTTGCAGAATAGAGAAAGACTGAGGGGGAGCGAGATATTGATTGATTGATTGATAGTTTATTTTATGCCTTGGTACAACCTTTAGTCAAGGTACAAACTACGATAATAAAAATAAACAATAGTAACATAAGTATATGAGAAAAATGGTAACGTTGTATAACGAAATAAGCTTCAAAATATAAAATAACAGCAAAACGTAAAGGGCAGGCAAAAAAATAAACAGTACTTAAATAGATGATATAAGAAAACGGCAAGATATAAAGCAAGAGAGAGAGAGAGAGCAAAGAAAAGATCGGAGATCAAACGAGGGCAACGTATTGTGGGCGGTAAAAAAAAGAACAAGAATTATGAGTTTACATATCGCGGGGATGAATCCTCTTTCGTTTTTACCCTTCTCAATGATATATATTTTCGGTTCAACGTGGAATTCAACGACGCACGTCGACTCCCTCTATTTTTTCGCTTTATTTCTCCTTCCTCTCTCCGTTGGCTTGCAACGTCACGAAAATTTGTATTTTTTTGTTTCGTGAAAAAGAGGACCATCAATTATCGAGTATAAGACGCGCACGCATTTTTATTTGTCTTTTTTTCTTCGATTTTTGATTGCTAAAATTGACAAAGTTTGTCGTTTGTATTCGCCGGTGGCGCCGTCTCACTGGAACTGACGGTGTAGGTTTGTACTAAAAGAAAGCGTTCCACATTATCAACGAGTGGCGCCTTCGCCTCGTCCCTCCACTTGCCAACTGTCTCGCGGTCTTACTGCATTTCTTTTGTCTCTCTCGGTCTCTCTCTCTCTGTCTCTCTCTTCCTCTCTCTCTCCCTTGGAGATACATGTAAGACATTAATTTTTTTTTGCACAACACGTTTGTCGAAACGAAGTCGCTCCAAAAGAAATGAGAGTAAAAAAATCGAAATGAAGGAAGGAAAAAAAGAATTAGCGTGCCTGCGCGAATAACATTGGAGCCTCGAATTTATTGCTTCGGAGAAGCGATGCAGCAGTGTGCAAGGGATACAGGGGGGAAGGGGACAAAAATGATTTATTACACAGCGCAATATAGCATGCGTGTAATTTCTCTCTCTCTCTCTCTCTCTCTCTCTCTCTCTCTCTCACACACACACACTTTTTCTCCCTCGCGAAATGCAGAGACAAATTAAGCAGCACACAAAAAAAAAGAAATGATAACTTTACGATTCTCGTCCATACGAGGACATTTATTCCGGACAGCGTAATTCGTTGTCTATATATCGTAAAACTTCTATGATCAAATGTACCGTACGATCTAAGTTTTTTTTCCACAAATAGTCAGGAACGAGGAGCTAATGAGGCAAAAATCTTGGAAAATTGTGCGGATTATGACAACGATCTAAGAAAAATGCAAATTTATGCTACTTTTTATGGTACATTAAAAGTTATTTTTCAACGAAACTTCTGCAATCGGAATTCACTGCTGATTGCACGGTCGCTATAATTTCCCCGTTTTCCACAATAATAAGAATAATAATATAAATAATAATAATAATAAATTGAATAAAATAATGAATAAAATAATTAATAATTATAATAAATAATCAATAAAATAATTAATAATTATAATAAATAATCAATAATAAAAATAATTAATACTATTAATATTTATCAAAATTTTTTTTTTTAATTTCAGCCTTCGCATCTACTTTTCTCGTTAAACGGCATCACATTCTTGACCCCCTATTTAACATCATTCCTTGAAAACGGACTTCTTTTTGCATACATTTTTACAGTTATGCAAACCAATGAGCGATAAGAAATGTGATCGAGGCACTTTTGGCCGTCGAGCCGAGCTAAACGTTCGCGCAATATTCCACGATATTTATCCGCAATAATGATAATAAGAACAATAAAAAATCTGTGCTCATTTGCGGAGTGAGCCTACATTGTCGAGTGACTCGTGTACACTCGGCGAAAAATCTGGTGGCCGTCACATTTCTTTTTGTTTCAACCAGCGACTGAGAAAGATAGCGGCGTTTATTTCGCGGGAGGGAATGAGCGAGAGAGAAAAACGATAAGAGCAAAGGCGCCTGAGAGGTCTGAGGGACGTCTGCGCAAGGTCTTGCGAGAAAGTTTTTCATTTCGATTGTTCAGCGACGCCTGAAAAATCTTTCGTATCAAAGTGTATAATCCGAAATCGAAAAAAAAATTGCTACATCTACGAGTATCCCGTTGATCGAGATTTTTCGATGGAATATGTATTTTTTCTCCATTTCGATGAAGATTTTACAGATTTTTTTCTTCTCCAAAGTTGCTTCGTCTGCTCTGCGCGGATTTTTGCATCCCATCCGCTTTTCGCCCTCCCCCCCGGCCCTTCGCTACTTCCGGTTCCTTCCGGAGACCCTCCCGGAGTGTTGGCGACCGTCGCGACCGGTCGCCTGCGCAAGAAATTCCACTGTCACGTACCCCAAACATCTACATCGCATGTTTGACATTTACAACAACAAAAAAAAGGATTAGATTAGTCCGATGCGTCAAGCGAGCGCGCAAATAATTTCGAAGAGTCGAACGTCGGGGTCGTCGAACGTTTATCAGCTCCACTGATCTACCCTCGTGATTATTCGTTAATCAACTTTGCCCCTTATCGAGGAGGAACACACCTAGTCTATTGGATGCCTCATTTTTCTTTGTCGCCTCGTGCGAAATGATAAGAATGATGAAACTGACAAAGCCAGGATCAAATACGACCCCAATGAGCCGTCAATAAAACGCTCGCCTGCAGCAACTCTCGCGACAACGTGTAACGTCTTACAAATCGTTTGACACGATTTTAACCCTTTTATCACCGTGTGATAGTTCTGTAACGCATCATCCAAGTCCTCACGAAATCCCATATTGACATTTGATCCTTTCTTGGGGAGGTTGGCGCGTTCGCCACAATCCAAGATTAATATATATATATATATATATATATAAAGACAATTATAGAGACAAAAACACAAAAACAAAAAGACAATAAAAAATATATATAAAAAATCATAAAATTCGTAAAGACTCGTTCTAGACAGTACCATATATATATATATATATATATATATATATATATATATATATATATATATATATATATATATATATATATATATATATATATATATATATATATATATATATATATATATATATATATATATATATATATATATATATATATATATATATATATATATATATATATATATATATATATATATATATATATATATATATATGGTATTGTCTAGACCGAGTGTTTACGAATTTTATGATTTTTTTTACCACAAAACACCAGAGATAAAAAATAGTTGAATCTATGTAATTTCACGTGCGGTTGCACTGAGAGGGAAGTCCATGGTAATTACAATAAACGCCTATGGTGAAAGAGGGCACAGTAAAATTCGTTATAGTTTATTGATATCGCAATCATAATATGGTTAAGGGGCTATACCAGTGTGACACTTAAAAAAAAAACGATTTTTTTGCCTTTTTCGACAGTTTATACTTCCAAGAATATCATTATCAATTATATCAATATCATTTATCTTGCAAAAATCGATAGTTAAATCTTCAAACGCTTTTTTCTCGAAATGAGATTTTTCAAATTTGCTGACATTGAAACTCAAAGAGCAATTATCCGATCGACTTGAAATTTGAACTGTGTACTCTTGAATATATTTACTCTACAATGACGTAGGATATTTTTGATTGGATGAAAATTGACGATTTGGCATTGAAAAAAACGACCATTTTATAGGCAAGAAAACAGACTTTTTTTTCATAGCTACGCCATTTTGTTAGATTTTGATATTTTTCGAAAATCCTACGTCATTGTACAGGAAATACCTTCCAGTTTAACGACATTTTTTCCTTTTTCGGTTTCAGCTACTCAATCGGCCGGAATCATGTCAGCAGTGGAGGAACTTTTTTTTTGGCGACTTATGCAGCGCATAAGTCGCTTGGATCTCAATATTTTTCTATGAAAAAATTATGTAATATAGGTCAAATATAGCCAAATATAGTCTTAATCTTCCAAAACATTTAATTCAGTACTTTTCTTCCAAAAAATTCCCGAAAATCACCCAAATTTTCAGCGTTCGCACTGGTATAGCCCCTTAAATCGGTGTCCCACGACGGGTACAAACCCATTTATGGTTTGTCAGTGCAATCTCATGCAAATTAGATGGCGGTGGTTGGACCAAATTTTTTTCGAAATTCACTTATCGCGAGATTGCAAGATTCGAGGATGCGTAAAATTCGCAAAAAAAAAATTCAAAACGACAAATTCTGTGTGAAAAATGGGGTGTGCTGCAACAAGGAAAACAACTGCTCCAAAGCACCCCACACATCATAAAGGAATGTAACGACACAATGTAACCCGCCTATCACACTCTTTATTGCTTTATAACTAGCCCCCTGATTAATTTTTGGAAAAACTAAATGATAATGATGTTGAAGTTTGCATCGTTGGAATGCAACGAAAATTAACTGTTCTTTAATCGCTCACATTTTTTTTGACGGTGACTAAGAGTACGAAATTCACTAAAATAATTTTTCCTGTCTTCAGTAGAGATTTACGACTTCGATAAAAATTAAAAAATGGATCATAATAAAAATAAAAGAGTGAAAAAAATTAAAAAGAACTTCAGTTGGATCCCAACGCTGCAAACCTCAACGCCATAAAGAAAACGTGTTTTTTTGTTTATCTACCACAAAGTCAACTATTTTTAAATATTTACGTTGTTGAGTTGTCAAGGGTTGAATGCTGGCAAACGCCTGTGGCATCGTAGGTACCCTGTACCCTTATTCGTCGTTCTGGCCTGGGTCTGTGGCAAACGTGCAATATTGCACGTTCATAGTCTCCTTGGAACGTGAGTATGCATATATAGATATAACGAAGGTCGTGAAGCATTGTCATTCTCGAATTCAATAGGTGCTCATGCATTCGCGTTGCACTCACCAATGTACCGATACGAATGCTCGAGCCGATCTTCGCGCTAATACACACGTGTAATGATATATTGCTTATCGTCGTCTGGATATGATACGGTTATGACAAACGTCACGGTGGTCTACGAGAGTACGACCGTGGAAAATTTTTACGAAAATTCACTCGGGAACCCAAGATTGATAATAAAAATGCAAAACAATGTTAATAATATAAAAAAATATAATTTTTTAAAATTAATTTTAAAAAAACTGAGAGTTGAAGGAAGGGCCATTTAAACTCGTAAGGAAATTTACGGGATTAGGCTTCTGTGAAAATGGCGAACACTCGTTCGTCGCTTCAGGCAACTGTAAACTTACCCTTACGATAGAACTGCTTGTATTGGTTTAAACGCGTTTTTTTCTCGAAACTATGTTTTTCAAAACGGTGTACGCGATTTTTCGACATCTAATGAACGGATTGACTCGAAGTTTAGGTACACTTATTCAGTGTAATAGTAGTTTAGTCTTGACCGAGGTTTTCGTCTTAACGTTTTTTTTCTTTCATTAGTTATTAACAATAATGATGACATTTTTCGTCGACAAATGGAGAAAAGATGTAACATTTCTTTTTAGAAGATTGAAACACGATAACGAAAAAAAACTCGGTCAAGTCTTAGCTAATATTATCTATTTTGAGAAAAAAGTGTTTTTTTTTGTTTCAGATCAACCAGGTGGCAAAAATCGAGTACACCATTCAGCCTCTCACGTTCAAAGGTCCCTCACGAGATTGTTTATAACTTCTTTGATTGTTAATGTTTTGAAGTGAAATTTGGTACACAACTTTGTTAATATACATACAAATAAATGTCCAAACGATTTTTCAATCGTCTTACTTATTACGTCGAATTTTGTTTTTTAAATAACCCTGATTTTGGGGTCATCATCGTAGCCCTTTAAACCGTTAAACTCTTAAACCCTTTTCCATATTTTCAAGATCACAATTCAATGAATGTTGGATTATTTTCAACAATATGCTCAGAAAGAGAGAGAAATGATTTTTGGACTAGTGCATTTTTCCAAAACTCTTAAAATAAATAAATGGAACTTAGAGAAAAAAAAAGAGTAAATAATTACGGTTTTGCACTGCAACGTATATCACTCGGCATACTATGCACTATGAAACACCGATTATTCACTACTTTATTTTTAACGAGTCAATAAGCCATTTAACGCTTTGAATAATTTCCACACCTGAGATCGCGAAATCAAGCATTCAATTTTCACAAATGAATGTGACATATTTTTTTCCTCTATCTTTCACGTTTAAATTTTTTTGTGTCGTTGAAATTTTTATTTGTGCCCAATGTGTAGAGAAGGTATAATTTTTTTTTATCAAATCGATACAGCAGCATCGTTTCATCTCATATATTTGTCATGAACAATTATGCAAATAAACAATATTGAAAACCGATTATCATAGAAATCCAATAGAAGGTATAAATATATACCATGAATATCCAGAATTTTTTTTCGTCGATAGGCGCTTGAAAATTTCGGCGGACGTGAACAACCCAGCAGTACACTTTTAACCCTTGGTTGACACGCTTATATTTGGCAACGATTTTGACACACTGGGTCGATTTGACCCGGATAATACTTCGTCCACCTGCCATTAACAACCCTTCGGTCGGTTTTGCACTTGAAACATTGCTTAAGGGGTTACCCCCACTTGCGATTTTGAAAAAATCGATTTTTTTTATTGCATTTTTTTGAAGTATAAGTATCTGAGAACAAAATTGACTGAGATATGAGCATTGAAAGAGAAGAATCCGCGTTGAAAGAGCGTTGAAAGAGAAACTTTAAACGCGTTTTTCTCAAAATGGCATTTCTGAAGGCGGTGACCAAGATTACTCGAACACTAATGAATCGATCTTCTTGAAATTTTGCAGGCTTATTTAATACATAAAAATTTAGTCTTTGATCGTTTGATTTTTTTTTTCTCGGAAAAAAAAATGGCCGTTTTATAGCCAAAAAACGGCCGTTTTTTTTCGTTCAAACCGAACCATTAACTTTGACTGTCCGCCATTTTGTGAAAAATGAATATTTTTTAAAATCCTTCGATTAAAGACTAGTTTATACTTATATTTGACTAAATCCATCCGCATTTTTTTTTCAGACGATCCACTTCGCCGCAATGTTGGTCACCGCAAACCGTGTATATAAAAACATTATTTCATTGACGGCCATTTGCCACTAAACAATGTAATATTTTTCAATAAAAAAATTACTGAAAGTTCTTCAAGATGTGTTCTTTAAGATGGTATATTGATCGATTAAAAAAGTTTTGTAGTTTTCTTTAAAAAATTTCATGAAAAAGGCCTTTTTTTGCGCTACAAGTGGGAGTAACGCCTTAATATGTTTGCGTAATAAAAATGCGAAAAGTATCGAATTACATCGTTGAAAAAATTATTGACAATTTTCAATTTTGGAAAAGTGAGCATTTTACGAAAAATTCATCGCGGTGAAAACGTAGGATTGAGTGCCAAAAAGAATGATACGAGAATAGGGTTGATAGTTGATAACAGCAAGATGTACGTTTGAGAAAACAAACTACGCGATGTCTGATTAATTTCGTATGGTCCATTTCGTACTTTGTTTTATCTATTTCAATAGGTATATATTTTATAACAATAAGAATAATACAGCGTCGACAATATTGTATAATAATACAATAGTACAGCGTCGACAATATTTTTATTACTTTTATTATTATTATATAATAATAATGATTTTTCAAAAACTATGATTTGTATTGTTGTTATTATCAAATATAAAGATTAATATTGCTGGTACCATTTATTAGTGCCAATAAACGAGATTCATCCGAGGGGATAAAAAATGACGAACTTTCGTTTCGACATTGAGAGGAATATATATTAGTCCCAAGTAATAATCGGAGCTTGACGACAAAAATGAGCGAAGTCGTTGACTGGAAATTACGGCGCAGATCGATCATGATTAATTTTTCGTGTCTGTCCTCGGTGGATAATGATTTTGACGCAGCTATCAAAAGTCCATTCCTGACGCAACCCCAGACGGATGTGAGTACAATTTCCTGTGGTTTTTTATCGCCGGGACTTTTGCGATAATGTCTTGAAGAGACATCATCGGATCATCACAATCACTGTCTTCCAGATTTTTATCTGGATAGATCTGGGGAATACCGGGCGATCTTTTGGTCATTGTGAATAAGAAGAGGCTACCGCGGGATGGTTTTTAAGGACGTTGGAGCGTTAGCCACAATCCAAGTTTTAATTTCGAAAAAAATATATGTTATTGTCTAGACTATCCTGAACTTTTACGAATTTTTTGACACTTTCTCATCACAAAACACCGGAGATGAAAAATAGTTCAATGGATGTAATTTTACGGGCAGTTAGATGGGCAAGACGTTCACGCTACGGGTGATGTAATTTTTTTGGCTATATAGCACCGAGGTAATACATTTCTAACAACGTATTAACGCAAATTAAACTTTTGTAAACATTTGGAAAAAAATTGTAAATAATCTCGTGACATAAATACAAATAGGCATAATTATAAACTACTCAAAATTTTATTCTGAGTTCCATAAAACATTCGCTGGAGCAGTTTTTTCATAATAATCATCGATAATGTTGCAATTTTTCGGGTTGGTAGTACCACAAATGTTTTTCTTATTTACGTAATAAAAATATATAAATGCACAATTTTGCTCTTTAATTACATATTTTATGAAAAATTGGCATCAGCAGAATAAATCTATACTTCGATGCATTTTTTTTGGGGTTCATTGAAAAAAAAATTTGACTCAACTGGACCGCTACAGGCTCCTTAAGGATTGAATACGATACGCAGGACTGTTTTTTTAGAAAAAAAATCGGCAACTCGACGTATTTCGTGGGCTCATTACATTACGCTTATGGAAAACTCCCGATCATTTTTCAGTACATTATTAATATTTGCTAAGTGAATGTTACCACGGAGCTGAAAAAATAGGTGCGGTTCAACTAATCATCGGACTAACCCTTGGTACCGTGAAAATGATGATTCACAGTGCCGTTATAAAATTATTAATGTTTTTGATAGTGAATTTGTGCGAAAGTTTGCAATTTTTCCAATACGATTTTCTATTGCATAGTTTCATCATTTAGGGCTTTGACGTTCATAACAAAGGTTTTGTGAAAATGCAAAAAATCGACCGAGTTGTGACGATTTTTGTGAAGGGGCAGGTCGCCCATTGCCCCAAGAACCGCCTCGCTGCGATTGACTATTTTTTCATGTACGTTCTTCTCGAATGATGTTGAAATTTGCATCGTTGGAATGCAATGAAAGTCAATATTTTTTTCATCGCTCGCGCTTTTTTTCTACCGATTTAGGGTACGAAAATCACCCAAAAGGTTTTTCTCGTCCTCATAAGAGATCCACAATTTTGGTCTATAAAAAAATGATAAATTGTGATAAGAATGAAGAAATGAAAAAAATGCAACTTTCGTTGCATTTCAACGATGCGAACTTCAACGTCATTTTCACGAAACTGTATTATGAAATGACGTTGGAGTTTGCGTCGTTGAAAAGCAACGATTTTTTCGTCCATTTTCCATTTCTTTATTATTATGCTCACCCAAAGCTTTCTTTTTTGCAAACTTAGGTCGTTAATCTCTGACAAGAATACGTAAAAACGTCAAAGTGATTTCCCCAGCCAAAAAAAATCGAACAATTAAAAAAAATTACTTTTCGCTTCAAATTCGGACAGAGCATAGTTCACAACATTTTCTGCCATATGAACCAATGATATTGTATGATATCTTCACCCATTTGTTGATAACAAATTATTAAAGTTATTATTTTCGCTCGAAAATCGAACTTTTGTTTCTACAGCTTGCCATCATCGTAATTTTCACAATTTCAACAAAGCATCCCGTCATACAAAAGTTTTATCATTATACTAAAAGTACGTTTTTCCATGTTTAATTTCAGACGACCCTAGTCGCCAGAACCATCCGCACCGATTGGCCATGCAGCGACGGCGGCGCTTTGTTTAAACAATAATAACTCCATTGTTTATCAATCGTCTTCCACTAAAAAAAACTCAAACTTGCCGAGACTACCCAGGTAGGAATTGACGATGAAAAAAGGGCTCGCCAAGCTCTGAAACAAGGCTCACATTTTTTAATTCAGGCTGAGCACCAGCCTGATTTCAGGCCCAGCTGAACCCCTGAATGATAACGCGGTTCCAGGCTGTTGCACACAGGCTTAACCAAAGGCTGGTAGAAAAGCCTGTACTAAGCCTGAAACGACGAAACAACAAGGTTCAAAACGAGCCTTAATGAAGCCTTCACGAGCATTTATGACCAGGCTTATCCCAAACTCTTCTCGAGGCTATATGAGGCCTGTTTTTAGTTTTCTATATTCTACATTGGGGTAAATTTAATAAATTTGTAAAGAATTCATTTTATTTATTATATATATTTATTATTCATTATATTATTTGTTATAAAATATATATAAAATATTTTAAACACAATACTTTATTTTATTTATTGTTTATGGGACACGTAATACACAGAGTGTACGCAAACCCCAGAGAGTGAGTATATACGAAATGTGTATGTGACGAGAACAAAACTTTTTTGTGTACCTCATAAATATCGATAAGAGAATATGTTTAAATGTTCTGAGCTGCCTCCTTCGCTTTCGTTTTTCGTACCTTCGCACCCGACAAATTCATTGCTAATTTTTTTTTTCATCAAAGTACAGAAAAAATATTATTTAGAATTTATTTTATTTTATCACAACCTGAAACAAGCCTGCATCCAGCCTTGATTTTTTAGCCTTAAAATTCACTGGCTGAATAAAGCTTGAAATAACCCTGAGTTTAGGCTAAGCAGCCAGTCCTGGTTCCAGGCTGCTCCAAACGATGCAATGAAACCTGGCCCAGGTCTGTCTCACTCAGGCTCGGTGAAACAAGGCTCGCACAAGTTTGTTTCCATCGTCAGCCTTTTGATTCCCTACCTGGGCCCGTATTAACTTTGTGTAAAATCCCGACCTCTTCATTCCATCGTCCTCATCAGAAAAAAATATTGAAGTTGAGCGAACCGAAGCAAAGAAAAGTCCCTAGCATCATCGGAAAAGGTAATTTCTTTGCTCTTCAAAGATTTAAACTTCAATATCGTTCTAGCGTTATGGGCAACGACATTTCGAGGGCTGAGAGCTCCAGGCACACTCATTATCATCCTCGCGGCACGTGGGAACGTGACGCAACTCACGAGCGACGATTTTTTCCCCGTTCCATTATTAATGGGATGCAAACATCATATTTCGTAAGTTATAATTTTCGGCTCCATAAGGCCAATGTAATTAGTCAAGAGTATCGCGATTTTTCGCACAGAGAAACTGATCAAATAGTCACGCAAAGAGTCAACACCATAAAAAGATAAGATCCCACAATGATGACTGATGACGCAGTCAATTGTTTGATTAGGTATGCTTGTCACTTCGATCACCGAATAAATTAGACGTTTCCAATTCACGCTCTCGCAACTAAATACACTAGGGACTATCGTGAATTAATGCTGAATCGACGTCACATCTGTTATCTATGGAATATTTCGCACAAAAGGTGCCATGTTTCACGATCTCTTTCGTAACTACGCACCTAAGCACACGAAATACTAGAGACCGTAGAGGGCCACGAAGAAGCGAATTCTTTTACCTCATTATGATATCCGATAGAAAAAAAAATTGTGTATACATCGGATCACCGTACTATCGATGATCGATCTCCCAGCTAAATAAACGAGAACGTCACGGAAAGCTGGCGAAAAGCTGCAAAACCATCCTGTAATTGCCCCCTCATTATATCTCGACTCGACCGAATTCTCACGTAGGCCACCATGTCGATCTTCGGTTGTTGAAAGTACATAATTAATTTATTATTTATTGTATATATTTATATTTACTTACAACGTTGATTATTAATTAATTATTTATTTATTAGCCATTGGTCGATGGCTCATAGTATTATATATATATAGTATTTATTCCAGGTATACCCCTTAGGGGTTTTTACACAGAAGTACATTTGATGTCCTTATCAATATCTCCTCAAGGGGAGGGTAGGGGTTTCAGCGTGGAAAAAAAACACTTTTTTGCGAATTTTTTTCATCTATATGGATAGAGTAAATTTATTGAAACCTTTTGTACATTGTTAAGTGTTATTTCAAGAACATTCCGTGAAATTTGTACGCGAAAATATCCACAAAGAAGCCGGTGCCGCGTTTTTCTCGAAACCACTTTTTCAAAGTCCGTGTTCACTGCCATTTGAAAACTACATGACCGATTTATTTCAAACTTGGTACACACTTTCCACATATAAAATACCTCCCCCCAACGGTTAGTTTGACATTTTTTTTACATTGAGGGGGTTTTCCACCCCCAAAATGGCGGAATTTTTCGTGAAAAATAGCACTTTTCACTTTACATGACCACCAAAAATTTAGAAATGAAAAAAAAAATTATTTGATTAAGGATTTGATGATACTTTGACTAAATTTTAATAGTACTTGATTTCAGATAATTTCTAGCTGAAATACAGTGAACACCGCAAATCGTGTTTATCCAAAGGCGTTCTTGGAAAAGCTTTGTCACCGGCTTGTTTGTGGATATTTTCGCGTACAAATTTTACCGAATGTTCTTGAAATGACGCTTAACAATGTACGAAAGATTTCAATAAATTTACTCTATCCACATAGATGAAAAAAAATCGCAAAAAAGTGTTTTTTTTTCACGCTGAAACCCCTACCCTCCCCTCAAAATTAATCTTACATTACGAATTCCTCTCTAGCCCAAATATGTTTAAAAATACCTATATACATTGTTTTTTATTGCCGCTTTCCTTTATGCAACGCTTCGATCCTTTGTCGAATTCCCTTATATATGCGCAGAGTTCCTTTACCGGAGCCTTATTTACTAGTTCCTCAATTTTTTGTAGGCTCATAATTTATCGGTGTTACAATAATATAAATAATCAACCGAATTAGAATTTATTGTTCAGTGGGTTTAATCGAATGAAAGAGATCGTTTGTGAATTACTTTATGGTCATTTTAATATTAAGAGTCATTAGTTCAGTTGTATTAATCAGTTTTTGGTTTATTATAATTTATTACTTATATTAGTAACCCTAACCCCATGTCGTTGTTTTTAGCACCCGTAAACCTTGAACATGGGTCATTAGTGTGTGTCGCTTATTTAACTATGTTATTCTGTAAGGAAAAATCTGAAAAAATTCGTAGGTCTTCTGTGGACTCCTAACTATGCGATAGAATTGTTGCCAGCCTCGAAAATCCCTTTTTCAATAAACATTTTCATCAAAATTCAGATGCATGCTCAACGTTGAAAGATTTGGCATGGACACAAACGACCCAAGTTCAAGGGATTAGGGTTAACAACGAGAATGTAAATTAAAAAAATTAATGACAAACGATATAAAATGAATTCTGATGGACGAAATAAGAATTTATTATTCAAACATAATAGTGTATTTCAATTGTTTATTAGTAGTTTATTTTTCAGTTTATTGTATATTTCATTATTCATAATTATAACGTGAATAATAAAGTCGATAGTTCGTTACTCAGTGTATTATTATATTCGATCGTTATTGACTTTTTCATTGATAAATGAACTTGAATAACAACATAGTGAAGAGTAATACGAGGGAAAAAATGGCAAACTCGAATCGGAAAAAATTAGATCACCGTACTATTTGAACTCTTGATGATGCTGGCACAGCTAAATCAACAAACGTGTCACGAAAAGCTGGCGAAAAGCTGCAAAACAATCATATAATTTCCTTCTCGCTATCTCGACTCGAAAGAATTCTCACGTAGGCCACAACGTACTTTTCGATCTTCGGTTGTTGAAAGTACGTCATTAATTTATTATTTATTACATACGTTTTTATTTATTTATAACGCCTTTTATACATTAATAATTTATTTATTAGTGATTAGTTCATTACTCATACTATTATAGTTTATTAGTTATTATTCAGTCGATTTAATCGAATAAGAGATTATAGTTGATCAATTAGATCATTTTACTATTGAGAGTTATTAGTTCAATTTGATTCATTAGCTCATAGTTTATTATAATTTATTATTTATATTATTAGCTATGAAAATATAAATTTGAAAAAACGAATGATAAACGATATTAAACAAATGATGAAGAACTAAATAACGATTTATTATTCAAACTTAATAGTGTATTTCAATTATTATTATTTCACTGTCCAGTTTATCGTATATTTTATCATTTATAATTGTAACGTAAATAATAAAATCGATTAGAAACAGTAACGAACGAATAATAATGATAACTCGAATAATCAATTATACGTTACTCACAAGGAACATCACTTAATTCCGCCAAAGTAATGCAGGTTTGTTTAACCCTCAATCCGTGAACCTGGGTCGTTTTTGTCCTGCCTAAAATAATTTTCTTCGCAGGTAGGTAATATTTGATGAAAAAAAAATTAAAAATACGAAAGAAAAAAGCCTATTGTCGCTTGAAAAGTACGGCCTAAAGATTGACCATGAATTTTTTCAGATTTTTTTCATTGACGATTGTTGGTTTGGTAGTGCCAAAACGAAAACGACCCAGGTTCACGGGATTAAGATGCCTCAAATACCCTCACGGATTGAGGGTCAAATAAGATTCCGACAGATTTGTTGCAACGTTTTTTTGGTCGTTTTTATGGTAAGGCTGTTATTGTGAATATGACGGAGACTACTCCAGAGTCGTTTAGAATCTAATTTTTCAGTTTTTTATCACTAACTAGCCGGAGTTACGTGTGGAGACATATGACATATATGTCATATGTATTGGAGCCTTGGAGTGCTCCACACTCTTTAATCGAATATTAATAAAAAAAAATTAAAATAAAAAAAACCATTACTTCACGGTGTTTAGGAATCCCATAATATAAAAAATACCAAAAATCCGTTTTTCGTATTCACAATTCGGGGAAATTAAAAAAAAAATAACGAGTGTCTTTCCTTGAGAAAAAACATTTTTGCATATTTTACCCTGAAACGGAGGTTCGACTTGCTCAATAAAGTCTAAATTAATTTTTTTTCTGGAGGACTAAAAAAAGACGGACATTTTTGTTTTTTACGAATGTAAATACGTCAAATCCTGCTAAAGATACAGCAATTTGAATGGAAAAAGGTTAAAAAATAGTAATCGACGAAAAGAAACGTCAGGAATTTAAAACAAATTTCGACGCTCGATGAATATTTTTCAATAAAGTAACTCGATTTTTCAAAACTATTTGTGGATTTTTTTACTGGCTGAAGTAACGTGGAATGTCTCATATATTGATTATGCAATAAACAAAACATTTACCGTAAATTTGGCACATTAGAATCCACAATACGAATATTCAACACAAGTTGATATGAATCAGAGCAACTGTGGGTGAAATAAATTTAGTCCCTTTGTTGACCCTGAAGGACTAGTCGTACCTCCTCAAGATCGTGGATTTCTTACGAGGATGAGAAAAACCGTTTGGGTGATTATCGTCGCCTGAATCGGCAAAAAACGTGAGCAATAGAGAGAAAAAATAACTTTCGTTGCATTCCAACGATGGAAACTTCACCATCATTCGAGAAAAACGCAAAAGATAAAAAGGGCAAATCGCAGCGGAGCAATTTGGCGCAGCGCAGTGGGTGATCGCGCCCCTGCACAAAAATCGTCACAACTCGGTCAATTTTTGGAATGAGAAGAGTATGTGGCCTTCGGATGGAGGTCACATACATTGTTAAACATTCCAAAAACGTTGCCCCTAACCTACTGCCCTTCATAGAGCATTGCCTAAACTCTACATACTTCCAATTTCAATCCCAGTTTTATGAACAAACTTCAGGCGCAGCCATGGGTTCCCCTATTTCCCCTATCATCGCCAACATCGTTATGGAGAACTTCGAGAACATAATTCTGCAAGAAGCTTCCCTCAAGCCCTCCACCTGGTTCCGATATGTCGATGACACCTTCGTCATTTGGAGTCACGGCAAAGAAAACCTCAATCATTTCTTAACCTTCCTCAACTCCCAACACCCCAATATTCAATTCACCATGGATATAGAACAGGAAAATCAAATCCCTTTTCTGAATGTACTAGTTCAACGGAAAAGCGATGGCACTTTGGGCCATAAAGTTTACCGGAAGCCAACGCATACGGATAGATACCTCCACGCTACGTCTCATCACCACCCTTCTCAAAAACAGTCGGCCATAAGCTCTCGGGTCTACAGAGCTCTAGCGATCTCCGAACCAGACTCCCTAGAGGTTGAACTAGAACATCTACGAAAAGCTTTAGGAGACAATGGCTACAAGCCAGGCAACATCGAAAGAACGATCAAAAATCTAAAAAGAAAAATAGCTGATCCGAAAACGGTTACAGCACCTGATGGAGAGAATAAAGGACAAATAACCGCAACAACTTACTTCCCTTCCATACCTTCAGGGCATAACCGATCGCATAGGCAGGGTCCTTGGAAAACATAACGTGCGAGTCATCTTCAAACCTCAGAAGAAACTAGCACAAGTGATTCCGAGTGCAAAAGACCAAAGACCACCATTAAGTGCACCAGGAGTATACAAGATACCCTGTTCATGCGGTAAAGTGTACATAGGGGAAACCGGGAGGAAGATCAGTACACGGATCAAAGAACACCAACGGTGTATCAAATATGGCCATATTACACAATCAGCGCTGGCCGAACATTGGATGGAGACTGGTCATGCCATCCAGTTCGACAAAGCCCAAAGTCTGGCCCCATCAAACAGCTATTTTTTCAGGACAACAACGAGAAGGCTTGGAAATCCGAGAACATCCGGACAATCTACACAGAGCTGGAGGATATCACGTCAATCCTATTTGGCACACCGTCCTCCCGGTTTTTTAATTGACCAGCTGATCAATTAAAACATCTGATTGGCTGGTGCAGCGATCTGGAACGATGACTGCAACTATATAAGGAATACCTGAGACACGAGAGCTTCAGTATCGGAGCTCTCAGCCCTGACGATGCAGACTGTAACGTTTGCGAAACGTCGGCACAACGCTGATCCTCAACACGGCCTCCATCCGGAAGCCACATACTCTTCTCATTACATAAAGAGCCGTGAAAGCCTTAAAACTAAAATAATTTTTGGAATCTTTACAAAATCTTTGCTGCGAAGTAAAGTCAAGACCCCAGGCAACCAATGAATGTAATAAAAAGAAATCTTGTTTTCGAAATTTCAATTTTACGCGGACCCACTTACCATTGTTAGAGGGTGGACATTTTATCCGATTGAAACGTACTACATTGTACGACATTGAGGCTCGCGAATGGCTTCGATTGCGTCGCTAATAATGTTTTTTTTTCTCCGCCGGTCGCGCGATCTCTTCGAATTGACGATCGTATATCCTCTCCCCGTCATCCCGGCGCTCGTCCTACCGCTTTTGATCGTACGTTTTGTTTTTTATTTCGCGTTCGGTGCACATACGAGCTTCGACTTTGAAGCTCGCGCGGGGAAGCGCATCGGGGGGCCCCGAATTCGCGAGTCATTTAAATCAACGATAATTTAGGTCGTCGATTCACGGATGACGGGAGACAAGAGACAGCGCGGTTACGCGAGAATTATTTGCGCGTTGCACGCAACACATGCACGGAGATCGAAATGAAATTGTACCGCGAGAGGTGGAACTTCGCGTGTTGGATTTTTGGAATTTTTCGATTCTTAAGGGGGAAGATAACCTTTAGGCGAGAAAACAATTGCTGATTTTCATGATTTTTTTTAAGGAAACATTGTTTCACCATTTTTGAGACTCAGAGTATGTTTTATTACTACTTTTGACTGACGCATGGTATTTGAAAAAATTATTAATCTTTAATACTATGGGTAAAATTGTAATTGAACATGATGTTTAACTCGATGAATAATGTGATGGAATTTTGAACGAACACCTGACAACGTCGCGTTTTCGATGCTCAACGTTGCTATCCGGGTCTCATTGATGTGAAAGGTTACACGGAGAAAACAGGCGCCTCGAAGTTTAGAATTAATGCTATGTTTCTAAAAAAATTTTTATTAAGGGAGACTTTGTCCTTGAAAGAGCAGCGGGAGATGTTAGCAGCTCAACATGAGCAGCTAGAAGAAGAGGAGGGATGCCTCTATGGACCAGGCATTGCCGATTAGCGGTAATTATAAACACATCACAAAACTTTAAACGCGTTTTTCTCGAAAACACGTTTTTAAAAATGGCTGACATTTTCCTGACCGCTGTAATTAACATATCGACCTGAAATTTGGAGAGCAAACTCAGAAAATATGTCTTCACGGAATGACGGATCGTTTTTTCGATAGATACATTTTTGCATTTATTATTTATCTTTTTATGCGAAAAAAACGCGAAAATTCGATTTTTTTTTAAATTGCCGCCATTTTCCGAAATTTGTACTAAACGAAAAACCCATCCGTCATTCCATGACCGAAGGGTCACAGATTGATGTTATGCTTTGAATTTGTGTTTCAGATCAACAAATAGGGGGCAGTGATGTCGGCCGTTTACCTCCCGCGATTTGAGGACCTGTTTTCGCGGAGCTGCAACGGCCGCCATTTTGTTTTTTTTTTCGAAAACAATTTTTTTTAACGTTCTGTATATCATGAATAAAAGCAAGAAAAAAATCGCACTCAACAGCTTTACTCGTTTCCTTAAAAAAAAATGTAAACACCTGAAATATGGCACTCCAAGGACAAAGTCTCCGTTAAATATCAAAAAGTATTGAATGGAAGATAAAAATAGTAATTCTGGTATAGTAATAATGAAGAAATTTAAATTTTAACCTACGATATGGCACGTAAACTGACACAAATAATACATTTTATTCGGCATATTGTGATTTTTTGTAGTATTGAAAAAATATTTTGTCCACGTGATTGGAACAATTAGTTTCCAGTATTCTACAAAAAGTACGATATAAAGAGTCACATTTGACTAATAACTTCGTAATATTTTTCGCTATACGCCGAAGATTTATGCTATGCGTATAGTGAAATCTATACATACACGAAGATTCATGCTGTACGTATAGTAAAATTCATATGAAAATATAGCATATAGGACTCGCGCCTATGCGAGAATAGTTTCAAATGTAATATGCACGCATCATTTTTACTATACGGTGTGAGAATCATTTTTGCACTTCTATAACAAGTCTCAGAATTCCAAACGGGCAGTAAACTGCTATACTTTTCTAGCACTGAATATTAGAATTCTGGCAACCAGTGTTAAAATTTAACGCCGTATTTTTCTCCGTGTAGGTTATGGTGCAGAGCTAGGTTCAGGGCGTAACGCATCAAGCGTTACGCCCGACGTTGCCAAGTCTGTAGGTGCTATTTCGTCGTTCTGATCATTTTCACCCGGAAATTGAAATCTTTCTATGATGTAGTGCTTGAACTACGCGGCGAAGTTCGAATTTTCGATTTTTCACAAAATCTATTATGTCTAATTTATCAAATTTCAGTTTTCCAACGGCCTTGGTTCGATACGTGAGCAGCAAGACCGCCATTACCGCACTTCCCGTCGACCGTCTTCATAAGACGATGTGCTTGATTACTTTAAAGTGCTCGACTTTGCCATTTTATTACAAAAATAAAACTGAACGGTCAATATAGCTCAAATTTTGCGAACAAAATCATATCAAAATTTCAAGTCCGAAAAATGGATTCATCTTAATGATTCGACCTTCTTAATCTATTTAAAAAAATGATAGATTGTAATAAAAATAAAGAAATAATAAAAGTTGAAAAGAACGTTGATTGCATTGCAACGGTGCAAGTTTGATCGCCCTTTTCTCGAAACCATGTCTTATGAAATGACGTTGAAGTTTGCATAGTTGGATTGCAACGATTTTTTCGTTCATTTTCCATTTCTTTATTGTTATGCTTACCCAAAGCCTTCTTTTCTTCCAAATTTAGGTCGTAAATATATAATAAGAATACGTAAAAACGTCAGAATGATTTTCGCAGGCAAAAAATCAAACAATTAACACTAGAACGGTAACTTGGGGTGGGAAACCACCCCAGGCGAGTCTAAATCTCGCGCCCTTTACGAATTTTTCATGTTATTCACCCATTTACCTTATTTTTCAACTAACTTTTCCTACTTCAAGCGGAATCGCCATAGGCCTACGTGATTCTGCATTAAAAAAACGAAAAGAATGAGCCCAAGTTGAACCCTTTTCGTGAAATTTCACCGGAGATATGAATTTTTCAAAATTGGGGTGGTTTATCGCCCCAGGTTACCATAATAGGTAAAAAAAATAAGGTTACCATTCTAGGGTTAAAGGGTTACCCCCACTTGCGATTTTGAAAAAATCGATTTTTTTATTGCATTTTTTTGAAGTATAAGTATCTGAGAATATGTCCTGAAAATTTCAAGTCGATCCGAACAAAATTGACTGACATATGAGCGTTGAAAGAGAAGAATCCGCGTTGAAAGAGCGTTGAAAGAGAAACTTTAAACGCGTTTTTCTCAAAACGGCATTTCTGAAGTCGGTGACCAAGATTACTCGAACACTAATGAATCGATCTTCTTGAAATTTTGCAGGCTTATTTAATACACAAAAATGTGGTCTTTAATCGTTCGATTTTTTTTTTCGAAAAAAATGGCCGTTTTATAGCCAAAAAACGGCCGTTTTTTTTTCGTTAAAATCGAACCATTAACTTTGACTGTCCGCCATTTTGTGAAAAATGAATATTTTTTAAAATCCTTCGATTAAAGACTAGTTTATACTTATATTTGACTAAATCCATCCGCATTTTTTTCTTCAGAGATCCACTTCGCCGCAATGTTGGTCACCGCAAACCGTGTATATAAAAACATTATTTCATTGACGGCCATTTGCCACTAAACAATGTAATATTTTTCAATAAAAAAATTACTGAAAGTTCTTCAAAATGTGTTCTTTAAGATGGTATATTGATCGATTAGAAAAGTTTTGTAGTTTTATTTTAAAAAATTCATGAAAAAGGCCTTTTTTTTGCGCTACAAGTGGGGGTGACGCCTTAAAACAATTACTTTTCGTTGCACTCCAACGATGCAAACTTCAACATCACCTTATGAAACGGTGTGAGTCGTATCTGAAAATCTATTCGTCCGATTCACTAAAAATTCGGACAGAGCATAGTTTACAACATTTCCTACCATCTGAAACTATGATTTTGTTTCATATCTTCATCCATTTGTTAATAAAAAATTATTAAAGTTATTATTTTCCTTCGAAAATCGAACTTTTGTTTCTACAGCTTGCCATTTGCGTAATTTTCAAAATTTCAAAAAAGCCTCCAGTCGTACAAAAGTTTTATTATTATACTAAAAGCACATTTTTTCATGATTAATTTCAGACGACCCTAGTCGCCAGAACCATCCGCACCGATTGGCCATGCAGCAACGGCGGCGCTTTGTTCAAACAATAATTACTCCATTGTTTATCAATCATCTTCAATTTGAAAAAAACTCATACTTGTCAAGACCATGCATCAATTGTGTGTAAAATCCCGACCTCGTCATCCCGGTACTCTCATCAGAAAAAAAACATCGAAAATCAACCTTTTTTTTGGCTACTATCATCACACTCCTCAGACCCGAATTCTTCAAAATCACCTTTCTCCACATACACACACACATATGCGTGAGATGAATAATTTCATATCACCGAGTGTACGTGCATTGAGATTTACATCGATGAGCCGGGCCCGCATATCGCTAAAGAGATGTTTATCACCGAACTAATTACCGATAAGACTTGCTGTACATCAATTGAAAAAAGAAAGAAGAAAAAAAAATTAAACACGTCTTCGCATGAGCTCTCGGAGGTCCGTACCGTGCCCGCAAGTTGAGAATTTATCTGCACACACGTTTTATAAATTTTATTTGCTTTTTACTCCGTCACGATTCTCCAACCTAAATTAAATTCCATTCAACGCGTGGCGCAGCGAATGAGCTCAATTGCCCGAACTCAAATGCGTATAAAGACGTAATGTAAATGAATAAATAAATTAATTAATACAGGGATAAACGAATATATCAATAAATGAATGGAAAAAATACTCGGCCAAGTGCGAGTCGGGCCTCGCTCTATTGAGGTTCCGTACATATGACCAATTAACTTTTTTTTTAACTAGACAATTAGGTAATGCTTTTGTTCTGTCTTAGTTCTTAGGTAGTGCCAAACTGAAACCATATGGGACGATGATAGCTAAATAAAGCTTTGTATACTCCCGCTGTAGGCTAATAATGAAAATATATAAAATTATTGTTACTTAAATATTTACAATACCAAATTACTTATTTTTGAAGTACCGGCAAATTGCCAATATTGTCACATTTTTCGCAAGAAAGAGAAGGCGAAGAAAAATTAACGAAATATACGATCTGCAGTCTTTTTGTAATTGGAAATCTCATTTATTCCGTAACGTCAATCTCTCGTTCTTCGCTGGCACTGACTCCAAAAATATGTCATTTGGTATTGTAAATATTTAAATAACAAACATTTTATATATTTTCGTTATCAATTCATTGTATTATGTGTACAATAAATTATTATATATACTACATTACGAATCGGCGTTTTCAGTATTTATCGTTTAAATACAGTATATGGTACATAATATACAGAAATTCCAAATACCTAACCAGTTCAGTTTTTGAGATAGACCCCGTAACAAAAATGGTCTAAAACTGTGAACTTTGACGGCCCCCAATCTCTTTATTTTTGAAGATAAAAAAGAAGAAAAAAACATTTCCACACTATTCAATGAGCTGTAGACAATGACACCCACCATGCCAGTGTAAGCCATTTTTTTCCGCTCCTTTTTCATGTATGGGACCCCGATGAAAAAATAATTTAATTGAATTTCTAATTCAATATTCGGTTTTGGGTCAACATTCTGCACAAAATATCCAAATTTCAGGTCTGTAACTCATTCCGTTTACGTTCCGTTTACGTTTTTTTTTCGTACGAAAAAGTGATTCGCTCATAAAATTAATTACACATCTATTTAGTATGAATATCGAGCTGTTAAAAAATATATATTTTTTTTTTCGATGTACAAAATGGCCGACTACTCGAAACTTCTCGAAACAGCTTTCTTCCAATTGGCGTGACAAATAACTTCAACAATTTTCACTCGATTTACTTTAAAATTAAAAGTTATGTTCCTAATTGCATTTTGCAGAGGAGTACGTACGGAATTTCTGATTAATCGAAAAAAAATTATTTTATGAGCAGTTTATGAGCAGTTATAACGAAATTTTTCACTGAAAATTCATTTCTTAAGTTCAAATACCTACAACTTGTGAATAAAACAATATTTTTTTAATTCCGTACATGCTTCTCTAGGTATTCTAATGTAGATTGACGAGAATGTTTGTTTTCTGTTCTAGGTAAAAAATTGTGGATGCTAAAAAACAAAAGAAAATATTGGTAGTCGGCCATTTTGTACATCGAAAAAAAAATACATATATTTTTTTTCTAACAGCTTGATATTCATACTAAATAGATGAGTAATTAATGTTATGACGACGAAAAAAAATGGTTAAATTCGCACATGATTTTATACCCGTTACTGTGGCCTAAGGCCTTAATAAATAAATATATACGCAGATTCGTCCAAAACTTTCGTCAAGCGGGGCAGGAATGTCTTACGTACGCACGTGTCATAATCGCGTATGATAAAGTTCGCAAACTCGCGCGAGAGAACTGC
>OY723392.1:38999161-39359161 GCA_963210295.1 Ophion ellenae
CCGTTACTGTGGCCCAAGGCCTTAAGTGTGTGTGTGTGTGTGTGTGTGTGTGTGTGTGTGTGTGTGTATGTGTGTGTGTGTGTGTGTGTGTGTGTGTGTGTGTGTGTGTGTGTGTGTGTGTGTGTGTGTGTGTGTGTGTGTGTGTGTGTGTGTGTGTGTGTGTGTGTGTGTGTGTTGTGTGTGTGTGTGTGTGTGTAAAGATATGTGGAATAAGGTCGTGTCGAGTGATTACTGACGAGGCTTCCATTACCGAACTTTGTAATGGCTCAATATAAGAACAAGCCCCTGCAGTATATTATTACCGAAAAGGGATAAACTGTATTATTATCATTGCCGTTATCATTATTCTCTTATTATTACTCGTACCGTACTACCGTCATTGTGAACCCGGAGAGCTTCGTCCATGTATATTATCCGTTACGAATTCTCGAGATATAAATCTACCGAGTGACGAAACTCCGAAGAAAGTTTACCAATTTTCTCAGGAGCGAGGAATCATGGTTTAGGAATTTAAAGGGTCCGAGCGTGGAGCTCGTGCGGTAGGTTCGTCGTTGTCGCGGTCAAGGTGACACGCGTGACACTCGTAGCGTCAGCTTCGAACAGGTCTATAAGCTCGTTTTGACAGTTGGTCTGGCCGTAGACTAGCCGCCGAAGGATCAACGTTTTTCGAAACTACGAGCAGAAAAACAGTTTCAACAGGATCAACGTTTTTCGAAACTACGAGCAGAAGTATGTTGGTATTATAGTAGTAGTGTCTCGAGTTTTATTTGCACAACTTTTTCGCAAAGCTTTTACGAAACATTAAGGTAGCTTCATAGCTTTGGTAAAATCTTAGGAATTGGCTGAAATCTAAGTATAGGTGTAGATATGACCTTCATGGGCTGATGCCCAAAAAATACAATTCGATTCACCGTTTAGTTCATGAGATAATTGCAATTGAATATGGGTATTTTTGTACGCTATCCCTATACCTAACACGTAAACCGATAGGAGTTTGCTCGCATTTCTCCATATAGGTTCTAAACGGATTTTAGGATTTCAAAATAAAAACATACCTGTACGCAGGACTATTGTGGGATTGATTTAAAAAATGACAAACTTTGACCGTTTAGTTTCGGAGAAATCGACTTATGAAAAGTGGTAATTTTATCCCACACCGAACTCGGGCCCAACCATCTGTAACGGAATGGCAACAGTGTACGCTGCGGCGTGCTGATCGGCGCGTGGTCTGGGAACTCGAAGCGTGTTTTTTTCCCCGAGTTCTAGTAATTCCGAGACGGATGTGAAATAAATTTATTCTGCAAACAAATTTAATTTGTTCAATTTATGCATGTATTTGTCTTTGTTACAGCGAATACAATTTAAACTGTCGGCAAGATGTTGTAAATCCACGATCCGACGTCCTTCGACAGCGAATTTTTGTTGCTGATCGTTGAGGTTATGGTTATTCTCATCGCGTTTAGCCGCATTTGCTTGACACATGGCTGCCACAGCTTTCAGTCTTTTAACAAGCGCCTTTTTTGTTGTGAACTTTCCTTTGTATCGCATTTGGGTTGACATTTTTACGCTTTTCTTTATTTATATAAAATATTTCGCGAAAGACGGATCGTAGGAAGCTCAACGCTATGGCTGCAGGAAAATCGCGCTGTTGCCACGATTACAGCGCCGCTCTGTATACGAGTATGAGAACTATGCATGAGGTGCGAATGTGTGACACATTCAGAGGGTACAAGCTCTGTCAAAAATTTACAACCAACAGCATCGTATAGACATTGGATGTTACTATACGCTTCGACCGAAACTTTTGGCTCATACGTGTACCTACAGAACTGAATTAATATTTCACATACATATTTTTCACTCGTTATCTACACCCTACATTCCGACACTCCGCAATATTTTCACATTCTCCCTTCATTTATTCGCCCACTCCGTCGATCTCTTCTCCCCCGTGCTCTTTACTCATCTTTATGCACACTTCCTCTATTTCCCTGAAGTACTCGCATATCCCTATTTGTTTTTGCCATCCCACCATATTTATGATTTCCCCCTTTACTACCAAACCATCCATTCCTTCCATCCACTCCTCTGCTTTCTCCTTTACTTTCACTGATACTAACTCCCTACCTTTTTACATATCAATAGGTACTCCAATGTCTTATTATTTTCTTTATATATCCTGCACCTCTAATCCTTTATCCCGCTCGTTCTCGGCCTTCCTATGTTGCCAAATCTTAGTCTCGCCCATATTTCCTTGTCTATACCCTTTACTCCCTCCTCTGACCAATGTTTCCATGGCATCTCGTCCTTTTCTACAATATATTTATACTTATCATTATACGTCGATTATTATTAATTATTTATACTTATATATTATATATATTATATATTTATACTTATTATTATACGTCGAATTTCTGATTTTTTCGTCTTGCCTCCTTAAAATTCTGTTTTTTTAATTTTCCAGTCTCTCTTTTATCCTTTCGTCTATTTGTTCACTTCTCTTCGCTCCCTTATCATTGTTATATTATCTTCTACCTCCAGATCTCTTAATACCTTCATCAAAAGTTGTGCCCATTTTGACAGGTCGCCGTTCGTTATCGCTCTAACTTCGTCTAATAAGCAATTTTCCATTCTCATAATCACTTCTGTAATATATTTTAAGGGGTTATATACAGTCAGGAGGCCCAAAAAGATCGATTTTTCAAGATTTTTTCTTGAGAAGACCTTTAAATCTATTAACGTAAAAATTTGTACACATATTATGGTAACTTTTCACTGTATTTTAACATTTTTTATTTGTAAAAATAATTATTTTCAAAGTCGCTATAGCTCATCTCCGAGAGAAAAAAAAGGCGTCTGAAAAAAGGCGTCTTGCGGTAAGCACGATATCTCTGGACTGGATAATCTAAAATTGAAAAACCAAAAATATTTCGTTAATATAATGGATTATTTTGTAATTGATCGAAGACATAAGCAAAATAATATTTTTTGACAAAAATTTAGACCTTAAATTGTTTATAAAATGGTAAATATTTATCGGTGAGAAAAAACCTTCGATTAATTACTAAAAAATATACTTGAAAAGATTGTGTTAAAATTTGAGACTATTTAGCCGTTTCCGAGAAATCTTGCTCACCGACTTTAAAAACACAGTTTTGAGAAAAACGCGTTTAAAGTTCCAAAAGCACTTTCGAACGCTCTGCCACGTCATTACAAATGTGCGTGTAACTTCGAAAATGTTCGTCGGATTGACAAGAAATTTTCTGTGTGTACTTAAATATTACGTTAGGAAGATAAAATTAAAAAAAATCGATTTTTTGAAAATGTTAACTGTATATAACTCCTTAACGCCCTTTATCTTGTCAAATATTCCAGAGTAGGCACTCCTAGTTCTCTCCTCCATATATAATTTGGCATCGTTCTGCCCACCCCTAACGCCATCTTACAATACTTGCTCTGTATTAAAAAAAACGCTTATTTCTCCCATTCCCCATATCTCCACTTCATACATCTCTCCTGCTTTTACTATTGTCTAATAAATAGAATCTTTCCTCCATCACATCTTTCTCCGCCCTCTTTCGAATTCCCCTACCATATTCGTCGCCTTTTGCGTTTTCCTTGTCACCTTTTTTCCATGTGCCCAAATCGAGTTTTTACACGTATTATCCACGTTTATTTATATTATATTTATATTATTTATGTATATTATTCCACGTATTTTTACACGTACATATCCTAGATATTTAAATTTCCTTCACTATTTGTACTTCTTCACTTTTAATTTTTGTTTCCTCCTTAACTTTTCCTCCGTTACTGAAGGTCATAATTTTTGTTTTCTTTCCATTTATTTCCATCTTACTTTCCTGCGCCCACCTCTCTAGATCCTTTATTATACTTTTTAACCCCTCCACCGTATCCGCCATTGCCGCTACATCGTCTGCATTTTTTTCGCAAAATCTTTTCCTTCCCTATTGGTGGTATATATTTGTTTTGTTTTCATTACCTGTGAAGCTAGATCCTTGCGGGTTTTTTTTCCGCATTACACTTTCGATTGGAAGCATTTTGCATCACTCGCTAACCCCACTTAATAACCTAACCTAACTTTAGGTAATCTAACCTAACTTTATAGGTAATCTAACCTAACTCTATAGGTAATCTAACCTAACTTTATAGGTAATCTAACCTAACTTTCGGCGCGTCCATAGCCGTCTTGAGCGCCGAGTTGAATTTTTTGACAATATCGACTTTTGGTTTTCGACGGTTTCTCAAAACATGACATTTCAAAGATATTCTCAGGAAATTTCAAGTCGATCGGTCTAACATTGAGGGGGTTATGGGCGTTTATATAGTGAAGGGCTGCGAACCGGCAAGAAAAACGTTTTTCGGAAAATGACTTTTTCAAAATCGGCAACGACGATATTTCTACAATCACTGCACCGATCGACTTCAAATTTCACAAATCTCTTCTACATATCATAAAGTAGTGCTTGAACGAAGCAATTTTTTTCTTCGATGCATAAGTTTTTTTTTATCAACGAAAATAGAGCGTTTCTTCTCACCAAAAATCGATATCTTCACTTTGGACTGCGGCTATTTGTGCAAAAATTAATATTTTATTAAGGCGGGATATACATTTGCAACGATAAAAAAAATTTAATCGTTTTTTTTTGGCGATAGAACTATATATGTAGAATATTTTCCCAAAGTTTCGAAGCGAAATTCGAAAAACTTCGTTCGTTGAAACTCGTCAACGCTGCCCCTCAACGCTCGGATTCGGAGCGGGCGTAAACTTCAAATGGGTTTTTCTCAAAATTATATTTTCGAAATTGGCCTGCAGGATTACGCAAAAACAATTGAGCCGATTGAGTTGAAACCTGGTAGAAATGTTGATAATACTGCTACCTTCTACTTGACGAGTAATTTGCTAGTTGAAGATTCGGCTTCGGTCCGGCCAATAGAGGTTTTCCAAGGTCAGCGATGGAAATAAATGATGTTTTTCTTACGTTTCGGCCCTTTGGTTCGGGTCCTCTTCAGAAATTATATTTTTCTCTATAAATTATGATACACAAATTTTACAAATCACGTTTGAAGAATTAAATACACAAATGTTTTATATTATGATTGTGTTATAAAATTGTTGAGCCGTTTTGTATAACTGTTATGTTAAGGGGTTACCCCCACTTGCGATTTTGAAAAAATCGATTTTTTTTTATTGCATTTTTTTGAAGTATAAGTATCTGAGAATATGTCCTGAAAATTTCAAGTCGATCCGAACAAAATTGACTGAGATATGAGCGTTGAAAGAGAAACTTTAAACGCGTTTTTCTCAAAATGGCATTTCTGAAGTCGGTGACCAAGATTACGCGAACACTAATGAACCGATCTTCTTGAAATTTTGCAGGCTTATTTAATACATAAAAATGTAGTCTTTAATCGTTCGATTTTTTTTTTCGAAAAAAATGGCCGCTTTATAGCCAAAAAACGGCCGTTTTTTTTCGTTAAAATCGAACCATTAACTTTGATTGTCCGCCATTTTGTGAAAAATGAATATTTTTTAAAATCCTTCGATTAAAGACTAGTTTATACTTATATTTGACTAAATCCATCCGCATTTTTTTTTTCAGATGATCCACTTCGCCGCAATGTTGGTCACCGCAAACCGTGTATATAAAAACATTATTTCATTGACGGTCATTTGCCACTAAACAATGTAATATTTTTCA
Source organism: Ophion ellenae (assembly GCA_963210295.1). Classification (NCBI taxonomy): domain Eukaryota; kingdom Metazoa; phylum Arthropoda; class Insecta; order Hymenoptera; family Ichneumonidae; genus Ophion; species Ophion ellenae. The sequence goes on from OY723392.1 coordinate 39,004,888, forward strand.
ATAAAAAAATTACTGAAAGTTCTTCAAGATGTGTTCTTTAAGATGGTATATTGATCGATTAAAAAAGTTTTGTAGTTTTCTTTTTAAAAAATCATGAAAAAGGCCTTTTTTTGCGCTACAAGTGGGGGTAACGCCTTAATTCTGTTTTGGTAATAAATATATTGATTTGATATGAATATATTCTTATATCGCGTTGTTTCTTCATATTTATCGGTGTTTGAAATGCGTGATGTGTGAGCGTGTGGTTTGTTACATTATGGAGTTATGAAGAAATGAAATATGAGAAATGACTAACCTCGATGTTGTTGATATTTCTAGCTTTTGCGTATATTTGGAAGGTTGCTTCGAAAGACAGTATTTATGGACGTAAATACTGTTCTGCTGGAGAAAACTCAATGTATAGAAGAATTTATTGTTTTTTAGCGATTTTTATCATCTGTAAGGGATAAATAATTATAAGAAAATGTTGTGTTTTATATGTGAAAATTTAATGTACGAGATTGATTTGAAAGAAATTTTAATAAAGTATCAAATGACTGTGATCATTACCTATTGAGTTAAGATTTAAAAAAAAATTCTTCCAAAATAAGCAAAAACTCGAAATTTACATTTTTCAGTTACATATTGTGTTGTGTGATCACAAGAAAGTTCGAGAGAAACCGAGTGGTGTCTTAATTTCGTGAAGCTTATTCGAGTCTTTATTCTGCGAATCGGGGAAGAAAGATCCTTTGGGCAGTGACGTGTCAAGAGAAATAAAATTGGTGGATTAAGATTATTTAAAATTGACTTATAATGTCAATAATTTTAAAATTGTTACGTCAAGTAAAGTATTGTAACTATTTTAATAGTTATATAATAGAGTTATAGATCGAGCTTAGTTTTTGTATGTCAGTTCTAAAATTTATGGCGTTGGGGTGTGCCTTAGTTTGGATCATTTCTAGGATTAGTCTTTTTTGAGCCAATTTTCATTGTTAAAAATTTTTACATTGTCGAATTGAAAGTCGTGTTTTTGTTCTATTGCATCGGATAGCAATTTTGTGTCATCGTGTTACTAATAAGTTTGAGATTTTCTTTGTGAAATGAAGGATGAGATAATTTTATTGCTCTGTCAACTAGTAATTGTGACGAGTAATGTTTTCGAACTTACTCGTCACGAGTCACGAACTTACTCGTGACGAGTAATATTTTCGAAAGGTTAGAAAAAAATTATTTATCTAATTCAAAATTTACCAAAATTTTGCGCGAAATGTTGATTTTTTTTGCAAATGCGTGCCGTTCTCTTAAATTGGCATTTTGTTCATTCTAATTACCGTCTTTGATGATAATGGAATAAAAAAAAATTGTTTCGTATACTAAAATATACTAGTGAAGTATACCTACAGTTCGATAAATGTAGAATAATTATTTCTTAGTTTATAAAAATCCCTCAAAATTGCTTAAGGCCTTAGGCCACTCTAGAGGCTGAAAAAAATATACTTCTTGAGAATTTTTTTTCAGCAAAACGACAAAGTAAATCGAGATTACGAAAAAGGGTGTTTATCATACATAATAGTGACGGTATACAATAATTTTTTCGAAGCGATTAATTTAAAAATGGCGGCTGTGCCGCGTTTATGTCAAGACTGCATTTTTTTAAGGGAGACTTTGTCCTTGAAGGTTTCAAAGTTTTGTTAGCGGCTCAACATGAGCAGCTAGAAGAAGAGAAGGGATGCCTCTATGGACCAGGCATTGCCGATTAGCGGTAATTATAAACCCATTTTACAAAACTTTTAACGCGTTTTTCTCGAAAACACGTTTTGAAAAATGGCTGACATTCTCCTGACCGCTGTATTTAACATATCGACCTGAAATTTGGAGAGCATACTCAGAAAATATGTCTTCACGGAATGACGGGTCGTTTTTTTGATAGATACATTTTTGCATTTATTATTTATCTTTTTATGCGAAAAAACGCGAAAATTCGATTTTTTTTTAAATTGCCGCCATTTTCCGAAATTTGTACTAAACGAAAAACCCATCCGTCATTCCATGACCAAAGGGTCACAGATTGATAATATGCCTTGAATTTGTGTTTCAGATCAACAAAGAGGGGGCAGTGATGTCAGCCGTTTACCTCCAGCGATTTGAGGACCAGTTTTCGCGGAGCTGCAACAGCCGCCATTTTGGTTTTTTTTCAAATTTTTTTTTTAACGTTCTGTATATCACGAATAAAAGCAAGAAAAAAACCGCACTCAAAAAGCTTTACTCGTTTCCTTTAAAAAAATAAAATGTAAACACCTGAAATATGGCACTCCAAGGACAAAGCCTCCCTTAAGTTGGCCGGAAACATAACTCAGACAATTTTCAACCGTTTCACTTGAAATGTTGAATATATCTTGAAAAATACATTGTCTATGGAAGTACATAGGGTTTTTTTTATATTGCACAGTTCATTTGTTATTAACAATTATCTGACGATTTTTTAGGCAAATTTATGGAAAGTGAAAAATTTGCCTAAAAATTCGTGAAAAAAATCGCCAAAAAGGCTCTTTTTTCGGCCTTTAGAGTGGCCTAACCCCTTAACTTTTCCCCTCTAAACGTATACCCCGCCTTAATTAAACCGGTCAAACCTACTTAAAACCATACTCTTAAGTGCGAATGATTTGAAAACCTGCACACGTTTCTCCAGAAAAAACCACTAAAATTCTTCGTCTATCTGGCGTCGAGTTAGGTATAACCCGTCAATAGACATACGTGCCGTTACAGTGCGGATGAACAGTTGGGTGTGTATTCGCATAAAAATCAATTTGAAGAAAGTCGCACGTCACAGGCTCCCCAAGAAGCAGCATCGGCGCGTGTGCTGCTTAAAGTAGCTTTGTCGATCGTGCGTAGACGTTCGTCAAATTAACTTTTACCCGTGACCTTTACACGATCTCGCACTGCCAATCAACGTCGAAATGTCTGGAAGATACGGGCATACCGTAAAATAGGGTTACTTTGAACAGGTTTTGGAAGTTTTTTGTAGGTCACTTTTTTTTAACATCCTAAATTCCAACTTTTTTTTGCTTCATTGGAACAATGTGTCCTTTGGCTTCCAAATGCATAAGAAAGTCAAGCGCCACCCAAACCCCACAATTTTATATATATATATATATATTTTTCAAAGCGTCATAGTAACCGCGAGTGTGGAATTTCTTTGATATGATTTCGATTTAAAAATTAATACTTTATGCATTATACATAGAATTAAATGAAAAAAAAAAACGATTTTATGCAATCAAATTGTCATCTTTATTAAGGAAACATTTTACATAAAAATATCGAGTACCTAGGGTACTATTATAGGCACTTAAGCGGGGAACATCCTCCAGACAACAGGTTTTTCAATAATTTTTTACAAAAAATGGGACCATTTATTCCAATTAATCAAATTATATAATAATATTGACGTTGAAATTAATACAAAAGAAAAATTGTCATGAGTGAAAAAAAAACAAAATGGCGGCGCTAGCGGTGCTCGAACTTGGCTCCTAGAGTTTGCGCCGTGGAACGCCCAAATCCTTGTAGTTAACTAACATCAACGAAACCATTTTTTTCATTAAAATAACTCTTTGCAGGAACCTAAATTTAGCAAACAAAAAAATTAAGAATTGGAAATTTGAGGACAACAAGAAAAAAAAAACACTTTCAAAAATATCATAATCAGTTATATTATTCATATCAATATCATATTATCTTGCAAAAATCGATAGTTAATTCTTTAAATGCGTTTTTATCGAAATGAGATTTTTCAAATTTGCTGACATTGTAACTCAAAGAGCAATTATATCCGATTGACTTGAAATTTGAACTAAGTACTCTTGAATATATTCACTCTACAATGACGTAGGATATTTTTGATTGGATGAAAATTGACGATTTGGCATTGAGAAAAAAACGACCATTTTATAGGCAAGCAAACAGACGTTTTTTTCATAACGACGCGATTTTATTAGATTTAGATATTTTTCGAAAATCGTACGTCATTGTACAGGAAATACCTTCCAGTTTAACGACATTTTTTCCTTTTTCGGTTTCAGCTGCTCAATCGGCCGGAATCATGTCAGCAGTGGAGGAACTTTTTTTTGGCGCCTCCGAATGCAGCGCACAAGTTGCTTGGATCTCAATATTTTTCCATGAAAAAATTATGTAATATAGGTCAAATATAGCCAAATATATTCTTAATTTTCTGAAACATTTAAGTGCGTACTTTTCTTCCAAAAAATTCCCGAAAATCACCCAAATGTTCAGCGTTCACACTGGTATAGCCCCTTAAAGAATATTTGTAAAAAATTTCAAGTTGATTGGTTCATTACTTTTTGAGTTACATTCCACGGCACGGAAAAAAACTCGATTGAAGTTTTCGTTCTTAAAAAGTAGCGTTTACACTGAGAAAAAAAAATCCTTGAAACAACTAAATCTCTTTAGTTGATGTATAAGTTGATTGATTTAACTAAAATTTGCTTACACTAGATGAGGATTAGTTCGTTCATGGCAATCATTGATATTTTTTTTATTTGTATTAACTAAATCAGTAAAATCAAATTTTTTGTTCAAAGGGCTGGAAATATTTGTTTGTTTATACTTTATTCAAATATATTTTCATTATGTATTTGTTTGAATACCAGGTATCAAAGTATCTAAACAATTTTGTTCAAAATAACAAATATTTTTTGTATCAAATCGGATCGAAATATTTAAAAAACTAAATTTTTGTTGAAATGAATGTATATAATTTAGTTAACATTATTTTTCAAAGTAACAAATAATTTCGATAGTGGAATTTTTTATTTTTATGTGACTGAACTAAACTGCATCGATCGCGTACTAGATCAATTGGTGATACCAATGCCTAAGAAAATCATTTAACAATTTAATATGGTCACTACAACTATTATGATTTTGTTATCCATAAGTCAAAAATCGGTTGCTTTTCACACTAGATTTAGTTGGACGTTTTTTAAACAGTGACCAACTAGGTTTCTTTGTTAAAACTAGATGATTTGTTTATTGAACATAATGTATTTCTTCTAATAGACTTTATGAATAGTCTATTGGATAAGATCTACACAACACAATCTAAATAACTAATTTTCGTAAGTTGACAAAATAATTTGTCTCATTCTAAACATGGTTTTTTAAATCATTAAAAACATCTTTTTGCATATTTTTATCTATGAGAAATCAGAATTTCAAGATCCCAAAATATAGCTAATTCAAACAAATAAAACTAAGCATCGTATAATTACTTAATACGACGTTATAATTAACAAATCAAATGGTTGAATTATTTTGTTCAACCAAAAGCGCAAATGTATTACCAAAACCGAAATTTAGTTACATTGGTTTTGAAAGTATTGTCCAAAACAGATTTCGACCGTTATACATTTGTATTCGTTTTAAATAAGTTTTTTTCAGTCACTTTCAAACTTAATCCAACTAAATTATGGTTTCGGTAATAAATTTGTGCTTTTGGTTTAACAAAATAATCCACTTAATTTTCGTAAATTGACAAAATAATTTCTCATTCATTTTTTTTAATCATGAAAAACTTCTTTTTGCTTACTTTTATCTATGAGAAATCAGCATTTCAAGATCCAACAATATAGGTAATTCAAACAAATAAAACTAAGCATCGGACCAAACGAAGAAAACGCCAAAGTAATTGAACCCCAGGCGTGGCTATCACTTAAATATAATGAAGCAATCTTTAGAGTATAATGCTCTGTTGGCGAAGTGGGTAGGGCGTTCGACTACTATTTTGGAGAAACCGAGTTCGATCCCGGTACTGTCATTTTCGCTTTTCTCTTTGTTTACATTTTTATGAGTTTCGTTATCCATTTATTTTTCATATGCATTACTTTGTTTTTCTATACAATCAAATAAGCGACAATTACTTGTTATGATTTGTGATTTGTTACTTAATACGACGTTATAAGTAACAAATCAAACGGTTGAATTATTTTGTTAAACCAAAAGCACAGATTTATTAGCAAAACCGAAATTTAGTTGGATTTGTTTTGAAAGTGTTGTCTGAAATAGATTTTGGCCGACTAACCAATTAACGCTCAGAGAACGCAATTTTGACATCTGAGTTTGAGCTGTCGCCATGTGATGATTTCGAAGATAAAATAATCGGGAATCACTGTTCCCTATGTTTTTGAGTGTGCCTTTTCAAATGGCGATGGTCAAAAATGCGCCAGAAAAAATGTAACCATAGAAAAATCGAAAATACGCAAAAACAAAACGTCATTTGTCGATGCCGTTTTTTTTTAAATCGAGTTTTTGTTCCCTTTTTACTTTTATCATGTCTAAAACCAATGAATATCGTGACCTCGCTGTCTGAACTAAAAATCATGAGGTTTTTTTTAACGTTTTTTTGGTAAGCCGAAATGGCGGTCAGAATGAAAAATGTTCTCCCGAAACTTGACGGATTTTTTTCGAAAACTATAGACTTGAACAAAAATTGTCTAAGAACAAAACTGTCTTAAAATTAGTCAAAAAATGCTCTCAAATTTTTTCAGTATGATCTGAGGTAATTTTCTATTTTTTTAAGAATATTCCGAAATTGAAATTGCAATAATCATGGTTAAAAAATCTGAAAAAATTGTGTAGCGTTCTTTGACTAATTTTAAGATATTTTTATTCATAAACAAATTTTGCTCAGGTCTATAGTTTTGGAGAAAAAAATAGTCAAATTTCAGAGAAAAAATTGTCATGCCGCCATTTTACGTTACCAAAACGTTAGAAAAAAAATAATCTCGCGATATTTATTGCTTTTAGGCATGACAAAAAATCGAAAGGGAACGAAAACTCGATTTAAAAAAAAACGTCATCGAAAAATGACGATTTTTTTGCGGATTTTCGATTTTTTTATGGTTTAATTTTTTCTGGCGTCATTTTGACTATCACCATTCGAAAGAGCACACTCAAAAACATATAACAGTGGTTCCCGATTTTTTTCTTTTCGAATTAATCACATAGCGACAGCTCAAACTCACGATCAGGTATCGAAATTGCGTCCTGTGAGCGTTAATGGACTAAATACATTTAGTTGTTTGAAATAAGTTTTTTGTCGGTGTTGATAAATAGTTGAACACAACTTTTGTTATGTCAAATTCAAGCGCATAACTCAAAATCTTCTCTTTGTCCTGTTTTATTTATAAAACGTATATTTATTTCAACTAAACGTACTGGTCGTTTAATCGTTCGAATTTTGTTGAATTTCGATCGGCACGCAAGCGCAAAGACGTGAAAGCGATCTGCGCATGCGCTGAACCAGACTCGTAGAGATAGCCCGTGCACGGAAAAAGTCGGTAGCCGGCTTCAGTCGTTCGACAGTTTTTGAAAAAAGAGAGAGTGTGTTCATGGGTCTGAGAATCATCGTCGACCAAGGACCAACAAATATCGACTAACAGCCACCGCCAACGAATCATGGCCAATATTATAAGATCGTGGTCATTGAATGAAACTGTGGAAGCATCCATTAGAAAGATTCTGGAAGGTAAGTACAATTTTGTAATGTTTAACCTTTTTCTGTGTTCAACGTTTTTCTTCGAATGTTCTTCATTACTTTTTGTACAAGTCATGTATATTCCTCAAGTAATTACCTGTTAGTGATATACAAAAAACGCACGTACGCACACACATTCTGCATGCAATCAACAAATAGTATAGCGTACAAATATAATTAGATAAGATTTGATGCGTAAAATGTCTCATTCCTTTGTTAGGAAGGTAGGCATATACATTCGCAATCGCATACATACACATTCACTCACACACGTTCGGTATGCGAGCAACAGCCAAGAGCACGTTCTAGTATAAATGTAGTGTACAATGTCAACACAATGTCAACACGTTTCTTCCAAACGTTGTGAAACCGACGCAAGTATTAACCAGCTCATTGAAAACTTTGAGAACCCTACAATGCCTGTTGAAATATTACATAAAATAATGGGTAAAAAATTAGCTATTTTTTTCATTGTATAATTATAAACATAGTTCTGGTTTTCTAACGAGACTGCCCCTTTCTTCTTCGGGCCTGCCGAACCTCCTGCGGGCCTCCCTCGACCGCACGACCGAAACACGCCAAGACGCAGTTTTTCCTTTCTTCTCTTGCCGCCGCTCGCCCTTGATACTTTTCTTTCCACATTTATTGCGCCAATTTTCTCATTCCTTTGTCTCAATCGCACACAAATATACACACTCACTCGCAGGATATATATGTAGATATATGTAGATATAGATATAGACTTCGATACAAAAGACCGATGCTAGTATAAACAGAAATGTATATATATATCGTTATTTTTCGTTCCTGGGAAATATTTTGAAAGCGACTTGTAGTAAGCGGTTGGTTGAAAACTTCGAGAACCTTGCAGATGCCGGTTTGAAAGTTTTATAAAAGAATGCGTCAAAAATTGGCTATCTTTTTTTCATTTTTTATGTGTACGATGAGATTCGGTTGTTGAGAACTTTTTAGAATTTGTTAATGGTTTTCGAATAAATTTTGCTTTAAAAGAGAATATTCGGAGAGAAATTACAAAATATATTGTAAATACTGAAAATTATTGTTGACCTGAACAAAATTTTCTTCGAGTGACTAAATATTTGGTCGTGTCTGCCGAAATATTATAAATCACTTGGGTCTTTGTTTTTTCATCCCACTTTTTATCACTACCGGGCGTCTCATCGCTTACCAGAACGAAATTTTCTTCTAGTGGCTAAATAATAGCGGGCGACTAAATAATACTGGAACCGGTTGCCTTATTGTTTGCCAGAACGAAATTTTATTCGCGTGACTAAATCATTAATTTCATTAATTTCATCATTTATCTTAAGAATTCGAAAACTTTAACCGTAAAATGACAAAATATTTTGTCAGTACTGAAAATTATTGTTTGCCTGAACATTTTTTTTTGGTGATAACAAAATATATGGTTAAATCTGCCGAAGTATTAAAAATCACCCGGGTCTTAGTTTTTTCTTCTCACTTTTTATCGCTACCGGGGTCTGTTTGCCAGAACGAAATTTTATACGAGTAACTAAATATTTTGTCCCATCTGCCTAAGTATTTTTAGTCACTCGGGTCTTTATTTTTTCTTTCACCTTGTTATCGATTCCGGGTGTCTTATGTTTGCTAGAACGAAATTTTATTTGCATGACTAAATAATTAATTTCGTTAATTCAACTACTTAATTGAAAAATTCGAAAACGTTAAACGTAAAGCGACAAAATATTTTGTCAGTACTGAAAATTATTATTTGCTTGAACAATTTTTTTTTGTTGAGTGACTAAATATTTGGTTACATCTGCCGAAGTATTATAAATCACCCTGGTCTTGGTTTTTTCTTGTCACTTTTGATCGCTACCGGGTTTTTTTTGCCAGAACGAAATTTTATACGAGTGTGACTAAATATTTTGTCCTATCTGCTGAAGTACTATAAATTACTCGTTTTTTTATTTTTTCTTCGAACTTTTTATCGATACCGGGCGTCTTTGCCAGAATTAAATTTTATTAGAGTGACTACATATTTAATCTCATTACTTGAATTACTTATGTGAAGAATTCGAAAACGTTGAGCGTGAAATGACAATTTATTTTATCAGAACTGACAATTATTGTTTGCCTGAACAAAATTTTCTTCGATGGACTAAATATTTGGTCACATCTGCCGAAGTATTATAAATCATTTGGTCTTTGTTTTTCTTCTTACTTTTTATCGTTATCGGGCATCATTTTTTTTGTTTAGACAATGCAATAACCGACGATAATATAGCAGACCTAACCGAAGATCTTATAAAAGAATTGATTCCCCCCATCGGACTGAGGATCGAGTTTTTGAAGAGATGGTCAGCGACGTACAAACCCGGAAAAGTCTCAGATGTTAGTATGTGGCTATATTGCGTACAAAAATGTGATGATTTGTCTGTGATCTGAAAACTCAAAATGCAAACAAACTGTATTTTGGGTGTTCTATAGCATTCTGTCTTTATCATTATTCATTAGCATACAAACCCAAACACGCAAATATCGCACATATCGTCAGGAAATATCTCATCGGAAGAGACTACAGTGGAGGCTTATAAATTGCAAAAAGAAGATGCTTCCAAGGGGAAGTTGTCATTTGCTTTGAGAACGAAAACCATCAATCTCAAACAAATTCTTAGTGAGAACGTCCAAGGAAAGGCGGTTTTGCAGTCGTACAACAAAACTAAATATTTGTCGCGAAAAAATCGCATGCTCATCGTGGATGTGATTTTAACCGATTTATTGAACGAAATAGCGGTGTATGTTCAATTAGCATTTTTCACATAACGCTCGAACTAATTGTTAACTATTTGTTAATACGATTGTTTGTATTCTTGTTTTATTTTCAGATTGACGAACAATGATTTCGTTTACCTGTCTGAGGAAATAGTTAAACTATTTCCCACTGAAAACTCGAACACCTATTTCATCCCGCCAGTACCAAAAAATAAGTCGAAGATCGGAAAATCATTGATTTCGCGCGGAAGACTTGTCGACAAATATCGAAATAAAGTACGAGAGCTCAAAACTATTCACGAGTGGAAACCACCAGGAGGAAGCCAGCACACAGCTAACGACAGTTCGGAATCATATTGTGAAGAAGGTAATTGAATTTTTTGAGGTAGTTCTATCGTTATCACTACCTTAAAAGAATAATTTGAAAAAATTCAGCGAAATAAATTTGTTTATTTCAAATATAATATTTTTGATTTTTTCTTTGGGACTAAATTGCTGTGTTCGATGGAATTTTCATGTTTAGTCCCAGAAGCCATACTAGAAGCAAAAACCTGGCTACAATGCCACTCAATGCCGTGGGAAACGGTGAAAGAAAAGTGGACGCTGACAGCTGAATATCGTCGAAAGAACATATCTTCGAATCGAAGCTTGACATTGGGTCAAATTTTTGAGATCTGGCCCATTCTGAAACAGCCGGATGCGCATTCCTTGATCGAAGACGACTTTGTGGCTTCAAAATTACCAACGCAAGATCTGAATGCAGAACGTTGGAAGGAATTTTTCGCTCAAGTGCTGGTTATTCGTCCGACCAAAAAAGAAGACAACAATGCGACAGCATTGCTCGAACTCATCGACTGCGGAGAGATCAACGAAAGTACGTACGTTTTTTTAAGGGCATATGTTTATATTTAATCACGTTGCTTAACAAATATTTTTTTATCTTACAGATGCAACAGTTGTAGCGCAACTGAGACTGCTCCCACATTTGCTCCCGCCCAAGAGTCGTAAACGCCGACAAAAATCGCAATGGAAACCATCGATTCCCGAAGCAAAAGACAGCATCGTTGTATACACAATGGTAAGAACGATGATAAACCGAAATTTTGTAATTAAGGAGAGGGGGGGGGGGGGGGGTAAGGTTAATTTGCTATAAAAAAAGAATATTTACGATAATTTTTTTTTTACTACATAAGTAAAGGAACATTTGAAGAATATTTTGTAAAATTTTCATTAATTATTATGCAGAAATGAGCTATTGACAACAAATTTTCATCATCTGTGATAATCTGAGAGAAAAAACCAAAAAGATTTTGTTAGTTGATAAGCTTCTTAAAGTAACGCTGTCGAATTGTTATCAATTTAATTCATTTTACAATAATAAAGTTTCCGATTTCTTAAATGAAAAATCGATTTTCTGACTTATATGTGTGACTAAAAATTGAATAATTGATTAAAAACAAAAAAAAATACTCAACAGCGTGACTTCAAGAAACTTATTAACTAATTGAATCTTTTTAGTTTTGTATAACTCAGATGATCCAGTGATGAGTTATGCAGTTCACCGCAATGTAACTTTTTTTTGTGGTGTCTGAGAATATTGCTGTCAGTGGCTCATTTCTGCATAATTATCAAAGAAATCTTTACAGAATATTCTTCAAATGTGCTCCTGTTATATTCTAAATTATATAAATAAATATATATGAACTGTGTAGTCAAAAAAAATTATTGAAAATATGTTGTTTTTTTTATAGCGAATTAACCTTACACCCCTCCCCCCTTGAATCTCGAACGAATTCACATTTTTCTATTGACTTTAAAAATTGACTCACTTGTTTTTTTTTTCATTTTTTTTGTTTCAGTTGCTCGCTAACATAACACAAATTCAAGAAAACCGAAGAAAAAGAGCCGCCGAACTTGGTATTACTTTGCAGCCTTTTATAATTGCTGTGGGCCCTTCAACCGGAAATATAACGGACTTGTTTATATCCGCGGATAACACGTTGTATAAGGTACCGTCAGCTCTCAAAGCTATAGACTTGTGCTTTAAGATCTTTCATGTCTTTGACATTGAATATCCGATCGAAAGAGCACACATTTGGCTGTTAATTCAGAGGTTTTTGTACGGCTATGCAAGTGCATCCGATACCGTAACTCCGGGTATAACCGAAGTAATCAGTGATTTGCTGGCATTGCAAGAAAGAAATACTTAGACGGTTCAAACTTTTTCTGGTCACTCGTTTCCGTACTCTGATAAAACTATTTTTGGAATGATTCCATTAAATCTTCAAAGCTAGTGGATCAAAATTTCGTAAAAGTTTGAGTTTATGATACGAAACTATATAGAAAAATATGTAAACGTGTCGTTTCTTATCATTCGGTTTAGTTCCTATAGTTTGACTCATTCGACGCGATCGTCGTTTCTAGCATGAAGTGAATACGTCGATCTATGATTGGATTATCTGAAATAACGTATTAAAGAATATTTGTTCTTGTGATTTTATGTTTAGGTTTATAAAAACAGTGTTTTAAAAAGACTGCAGGCTTGATATTACTCGAATAGAGTGAGCTTTCATCGCAAATGAACCATTTGAGATTTTTTGTTCTTAATTCTTTTATCATTTTTTTTTGTTCAGGACTAAAATGCGATAATTGTATCAACTCCGTTCGAATACATTTTTCAGCGATGATTTTGTGTCCATATTGCGAAACTGCACTCTATTCCGAATCGAATCTTACCGATCACGTGAAATTTCGTCATAAGACTATAATATTGTCAGCTTGTTATTGCCGCCATGAAGGGTGTTCAAGAAGTTTTAATAACTTTTACGCGTATAAACGGCATGTATCGCTAACTCATTCAAGACCAATTGGCGATGCAAAAAGTGGTCAACTGAAAATTCGGAGCAAAGGTTTCTCTGATTCTTACGGAGCAACAAATTTGAGTGGTCCTAATAATGCGATTTCTGATTCAAAAAATCCATGTTTCCAAGACGACTTTTCAAATAATGAGTCTGAAATTCTCAATATCGAATCTTTCGAATTTTTACTCCAAAAAGAATTTTCTTCTTTCGTTTCAGAACTTTACTCGGAGTTGAATCTCACACGATCATTTATTCGCTCTTTGATTGATAAGTTGAGTGTTTTATATAATTTGACACTTATACCTATTCTGAAAGAAAAGTGTGACTCAACAGATCATAAGCAAGCTTTATTAGATTTGAAAAAAATGCTAACGATGATGCAGCACGGTTTCGATCCTTTCAAATCGGACTATCGTTCTTTAACGTTCTTCAAAAAGGAAAATACCTTGATAAGACCAAAATCAGTAAAAATTCATGCATCAATAAAGTCGCGGATTGTCGCAGGAAAAAGGAAGGCTGTTGTTGTTAACACACAGATTCAAATTGTATCAATCAGAGATGTTTTGAAACATTTTTTAGAGCTCCCAAAAATTTTACCGTCGATTGAAGAACACATTCGCGAATGTAAATGTAGTGAGCCGATAATATCAAACATACAAGGCGAGTTATGGCAAAGGATCGAATCCCAATTCGCAGGAAAAACTGTACTCCCATTAATCTTGTACTTTGATGACGTTGAAATTAACAATCCTCTCGGTTCACACGCTAGTATTCACAAGCTTGGTGCCGTCTATTTTACATTAGCATGTATTCCTCAAGAGTACAGCAGCATGTTGGAAAATATTTTTCTTGCTCAACTTCATTGTACTAAAGATCATAAAACTGTCGGTAATAAAAAGATATTTAGTAATATAATCGATCAACTGATAGATCTCGAGAAAACTGGTTTGGTTGTGAATGTGGGTGATGAGCAACGAACAATTTATTTTTCTCTGTTAGCAATCGTCGGAGACAACTTGGCTATGAATGATATTTTCGGCTTCACTACAAGTTTCAACTCACAAAATTGTTGTAGAGTGTGCAGAGCTAACAAAGATCAAAGTCGAAAATTAATTAAAGAGGATACCCAAATTCTACGGACAATTGAAAATTATCGCGAAGATTGTGAAAATTGCTCTGCAGGAGTCAAAGCTGAATGCGTTTTCAATCGAGTGCCAAATTTCCACGCCATAGAAAATTCAATCTTTGACGTCATGCACGATTTCCTCGAAGGCATATGCAGATATATAATACCAAGAGTTTTGAATATTTTGATCTACAAAGAAAAACTTTTTTCTCTCGAAATTTTGAATGCTCGCCTGCAGCATTTTGACTGTGGTCGAAATTTTGATAAAAATATGCCAATCTCGATAAGCAGCAGTGCTATTCAAAAACAGATTTTGATAATTTCGGCGTCAGAAATGGTTTTTTTAGTAGAAAATCTCGGTCTTCTTATCGGCGATTTAGTGGCTTTGAATAATCCAGCCTGGGAAGTTTATCGCGCTTTGCGAGAAATTATGAGTATTGTAATGAGTTCTTCAATCACGCCTGCCATGATTGATCTGCTTGAAACTTTGATCTCTGAACATCACGCATTGTACATAGAAGTTTTTAAAGAAGAATTAAAACCAAAGCATCATTTTATCATACATTATCCACGCTTATTAAGAAGATTAGGACCACTCATTCTCTTATCGTGCTTCCGTTTTGAAGCAAAACACAAACAATTGAAAGACAATGCTAAGGTCGTGAGATCCCGTACAAATTGCCCGTATACTTTGGCTTTAAAACATCAACTGGTCTTATCACATAGACTATTCAGTCAAAAGGGATTCGGTGAACGATTAAGTTTGGGACCCATATTGCGTCAGTTAATAACTGATTTACCTAATTATTCCGAGTTTAAAAATACACTCCCGTTAAATTTTCAATGCGAATGCATTCTTGACACATGGGTAAAATTGAACGGCATTACTTACCACAAAAATATGGCCGTTGCCATGTTTCTGTACGACAATTTTATAGTCTTTGGCGAAATTAGATATATAATCATTCATAAAATGCGCGAAGTAGCGTTCATATGCACAGAATATCATACCAAAAAAGTAAACAAGCATTACTGTGCATTTGAAATCGTTAAAAAACCTCATAGTTGGCGTTTTATTTTAATACAGGATTTATTCTCATATGTTCCATGTAATCCTTATATTATGAGCAATGGCAATGTCTATATTTCTTGTGAATTTATGTAATAATCTGAATATTGAATAAACATAATTTTGTATCTACTTTACACGATTTTAATACCTTTATACCTTTATACCTTTCCTTCTTCTATTGATTGTTATCGTAACTAAATGATTAATATCATCAACTATATGAATGCATGAAAAACATGTATTTCTGTTTAAAAACCAACTCAACCGATGTGTTAAAGTTACATGTATCTATACGAACCAACTAACTGCATTCATGAAAATCGACTATATTGATGTTCGAGAATTAACTAAACGAATTGACAAAAATAATTTAAAAAATTTGGATATTCGAATAAAAGTTTCTTCTGTTAAACTTGAGGTTGTGTCATTCTGACAGATTATGTATTCAATTGAATTTAACTTTTGTTGCTTGATGAGCGAATGTTATTTTAATCACGTAAGAATTTTGTTGGTCTTGGCCGCTTGATCAATATCCTAGATTTATATTTTTGTATAACAAAAAAAATATATATTTATCTTAAGTCTATATTTAATATCTTTCGCTTCATATCCTCTTCCAAGCTTTATATATAGAGTCACTGCAATGAAAATAACATTTAAGGAACTCAATATACAGTCCAAACAACAGATTTTTCCCGTCAAACAAATATATTTTAGTTGATTGTACTAAAATATTTGTTACAACCACAAAACTCTTGAGCGCGGTGATGAACTCTATTGTCTTTTGAATTGTTTGAATAGTTCGATAACTAACTGCATTCATGAAAATCGACTATATTGATGTTCAAGAATTAACTAAACGGATTGACAAAAATAATTACAAAAATTTGGATATTAAAATAAAAGTTTTTTCTGTTAACCTTGATTTTGTGTCATTCTGACAGATTATGTATTCAATTGAACTTAATTTTTGTTGCTTGACGACCGAATGTTATTTTAATCACGTCAGAATTTTGCCAGTCTTGGCTGCCTGATCAACATGTTAGATTTATATTTGAGTATAATAAACAAATATATTTTTATATTAACTCTATATTTAATACCTTTCACTTTATATCCTCTTCCAAGCTTTACATATAGAGTCACTGCAATGAAAATAAAATTTAAAGAACTCAATATATAGTTGAAACAACAAACTTTTCCCGTCGAACAAAGATATTTTAGTTGATTATACTCAAATGTGTGTTGCAACCACAAAACTCTTGAGTGCGGTGGTGACCTCAACTGTACTTTGAATTGTATGAATAGTTCGATAAGCCGTACGTAAAACTTGGTTGACATAAACTTTTTGTGTATCAAACATATATTTTGTCGTTTATATTTTATCTTTACAAAAGGACTACAGATCTTTGGTTGATGAAGACAAAACGTTGGTCAAGAATCACTTTTGTTACGGATATGTTAACAGTGACGTACTCAATACAACTAAATTTTTATTCGTAGTTATAGACTGGTTCTTGTTTATTTTCTTAATTTTTTGCTCGAATAGTATATTATTTTGTGAATTTGATTTTAGATGTTCTGCGATAACAAATTATATGTACATTGAAAATATAATTATTTTTGCACTGACAAAATATTACGTTCAAAGTCTTCCGATATTTTAATGCAACACTTAATTTTGTTGATCCAAATTACGATTTGTTTCATTCATTATCGAAATATTTTGTTAAATTTTGCAAATATTTTGTCGTGCGTATGGGACTAAATAATTTGGTTGCATCAAACGAATTTCAAGCTTTTTAACCAAATTTTTTTCTCAGTGTAGAGTGATTCACAATTACCCAAGCTCAATCTGTGATGCCAGGGCCATTAAGCAAGCCTTCTTCTAGGAAATCACTAATCTGGGCTGTATTTTTCTCTTTTTGTGTAAACTGTTTGCGTGACAACGAAAAACGATGGTTACACAGTCCGAACTTTTCTTTACAATCGTCGGAAGGGCCGCCTATTATTCAAAAAGTAAAGTAGCAAACTTGTTTGGCTAAGAAATTAAAATGTAGAGGCCGCAAAGGGCGCGCACTCGTTTACCTACTCTCGATACTTTTGGAGGGCATCACTTCGGTGACTTCCTAGGGACCTTTAGGACTTTCTGTTGGGCTTCAAACTTTGGGAATATATTCTTCAGAACTAAATGAATTTTTGAAGCAATAAGGAAAAATTGATATCTGACGGAGGTTCCCCCCTTAATCAATCTTATAATTAGCATTGATATCAAAATCAACTTGAGCAGCATTGCGATCAACTTTAGCAACGTTATAATAAACTTGAACAACAAATTTGAGCAACAATAGAAAAATAAGTAAAAAATAATAATTAGTCTGTGTCCTTTACCTTTAATGTCAATTCAACTCCGTTTTACGGTATGTCGCGAAAATCGGAATACTTTTTTGCACGCAGATACATTCATCAATGCGAATTACGAAAACTGAATTTACACTCATTCCCGCATAGAAATTTGGATGGGGCCCAAATCAGGGCCCGATTCGGTCGCCTGACTGCCCTGGAAAAGCACTAATAAGGCAGTCTGAAAGGGCCCTACCAGGAAATGTAACGTTGTGTCACATATGAGCCTGACCTGGTTGCCTGATCAGGCCCCTATCAGGCTGCCTGATCAGAAAGAAATGCATATAATATTTCAAAAATCCAAAATGGAATGAACCACCTAATTTAGAGTTCCACTACAATGGTTTTGTATCATAATTCGTCATTCCCTGGCCTGCTGAAATGTTTTTGTTCGAAGAAAATAGTTCGCCTATATGGGAATCGAACCTCGTACTTACCTACCCAAAGCTACGCACGCTGCCCCTATGCTACCGAGTGCTTGTTACATCTTGGTCCCAGATATGGCATAAGAGACCAAATGAATTCCTATAATTATTTGTTTTATCACATAAAGTATATCAATTAATTAATATCATTGTGACAATTAAAGAGGTTTATCGAATAACATGCTATAGATTTTCGAAACTTACATATATGGGGCATTCCATACCAATTCGACCTGGGTCTGACCCTCGAACTCTCAAATTTGGTTCCCGATTTTTCCTATCATTACTCTCTCTCTCTATCAAGTAATTACAATTTTTCAGATTTTTCAAAATAAATTTGAGCGCGTCATGAATTTTTGAATTTTTTTTTTGAACACCTCGATGGCCGTAATCGAAAAATCTGAAAAAATGCTCAAAAATACAGTGTCAGATATAAAAAATGTTGGTGTAAAATTCATAATGTCTGGGCTTTTGCTTCAACCCGTTTTTTAGCTTTTTGAGCAACAAAAAAATGAAAAAAATAAGAAGAAGAGGTCAATTTACTGTAGACTGTTTCTCGAAATTTTGTATGCATAATACCCGATTTTTAAAAAAATTTCTCCGATTTTTCTAAAGTGTATTTTGTAATTTTCGATTTTTTTTTTATCATGGTTGACAAAAACCCTAAGTAGGGGTTGAAGCAAAAGCCCAGGCATTATGAATTTACTCCAACATTTTTTATATCTGCCACTGTATTTTTGGGAATTTTTTCAGATTTATCGATTACGGCCATCGAGGTGTTCAAAAAAAAAAAAATTCAAAAATTCATGACGCGCTCAAATTTATTTTGAAAAATCTGAAAAAAATTGTACTTGCTTGATAGAGTGAGAGTAATGATAGGAAAAATCGGGAACCAGATTTGAGGGGTCGAGGGTCAGTCCCAGGTCGAATTGGTATGGAATGCCCCATATATATATATATAAAATTCCTCTCTCCCTCTTCGCCTTACAAAGCTGCCGAAATCTCCTACATGCATCCGAGTTGCATAACGTTTTTTGTCGTGACAGTCCATAGCACCTTTTTTTAAGAAGAATTCAGGAATGCATCGAAACTCCGAAGCTACGATGCTGTAAAATCGAAGTTTCAATGTTGAAAATAAGAGGTTATGTGCATCTATCGACTGCTGAGGCAGTTATAGGGCAAGCCTATTTATGGCCTCATCAGGGAAAGTCATAGTAGGACCTATCAGGGCAAGCCTTGGTATGGCCCTATCGGAGAAAGCCTTAGTAGGGCCACATTAGGGACAGCCTTAGTAAGGCCCTATCATGGAAAGCCTTAGTAGGGCCTATCAGGGCAAGCCTTGGTAGAGCCCTATTGGGAAAAGCCTTAGTAGGATCTTATCAGGGACGGCCTTAGTAGGGCCATTTTAGTATAGCCTGATTTAGAGCCTAAATACTTCCAGCACGATCAGGTCCGGATCAGGATGTCCGTAATAGGTGTTACTCGTATCACACCCCGATCGGGGCCTAATCCTGGTCAGGCTAACCCTAAGAAATTTCTACTCGGGTTGACGTTGATTTTTATCATGGGTACCAGAGCCGTAGCCAGGATTTGCGGGGGAGGGGGGGGGGGGGGGGCGAAAGCGAGGCATGCCGAAATAAAATAGTGGAACTCGGGGCGAGACTAAAACGCGGGGTAAGATGAATCATAAGCCTAGCCACTAAACAGTGTGTGCGAGCACACTGCTCCCGTTGGAGTTGGATTGGCGGTAAGTTGAATGAGTGTGAAAGTATCAACTGTGGTGGAAGCACGCGTCTCGAGTGAGAAAACAATATCGATTTTTTGACAAAACGATGTAATTTTTGGTGAAGTTTAACATCGTTTCAGTTTACTTGAGTTGCTGATATTGATTAGAAACAGATTGGTGAACACAATGAAAACTCTAATTATTAATATAATAAGAACGGTTCGTCAGAAAATTTCTAGGTTATTGCGTGATTTTTTGTTAATTCGTTAACCGTCTAATGGGGCAAGATGAATACAAGCTATTGCAAATGCGGAATATTTGACAACGTACCACTATTTACGTTAGAAAGGGTGAAATGAAACTAGTAAAGCATTTGATTCCTCTTCAACCGGTGTTTCCACCAGGGGAAGAAAAAGAACTTACAAATTATCAAAATGATATGGGAGCAAGATTATTCGGATTAATCCTACAGAACTTAGACGATTGGCTTATCAAATTGATGGTCTTGAGAATGAAACCACTTTTATATGCGAAAGAGTCCAATAATTCGTGTCCCATCATTATCGCAGCGCTGTTTCATCTCGCCGCGCATACGGGGTAAGATGGGAAAAATAAAGGTTTAAGGAGGTACGGTGATTGAAGCGAGTTCAAGATAAAAGCCCGATTTTTTTTATAGCATTGTCGAGACCTTCGTCCATGCGTATGCGGAGTTTCCACGAGATTTACCGTACACTTTCCGAGTTATTAATTGTTAAAGTTGGTGAATTAGTCACACGTAGACGACAAAATGTGCCTGTCCTCTCATATATCGATTTTTTTGTGCTACTTGGAGCCAAGAAACACGTAAAAAAAAACTGATGGTTGCGTTCGTTGAATGTTTGTGATCGATAAGGCACCTTGAATTGGAAAGCTCACCGCAGAAATAAGCAATGAATTTAGAAATAAAGTCGCAAAAACCGAAGTTTTCGGAGAGCGAGACTTCCCGTGACGTAACAGCAGCCATCTTGCTCGACGTGTGGCAACGCCGGATACCCGCGCAAATTTGATTCGTTTATCGGATATTTTCGACGCGAATTAAAAATATGATTGTGCGAAGCCGTAAATTGTTTAATGGATTATAAAGGGCCTTTCGTCAATATTTACTTGAAGTTCTTTTACGTACAGCAAATGCATCGCAATTTTTCTGGTGACATTTACCTATACAACGCATCTATATATATAAATTCAGCATGGGAGAACCGTCGAATAAAATAAACGTTCCTTTTTATGCCTGCAAATATTGTGAAAATTGGGAAAGAGAAAAATAACATAACAATCGATGAAATATGTTTTGCCTTTGGACAGATTGGACATTGAACATTGAGGTTAACTTCAACGCGACGTTTTTTATTTGCAATCGCAATATTATCTTTTCATTTTCTAATTCTTGTCCGTCAGAATCTACATTTGTCTCTAAACTGGACTTCAGGTACAATCCCGTTACTCTTTTGATAAACTTCCACAGTACTTTCATTCTCCATGTTAACCGACTACAAAAAATAATAAGCCGGGCGCGTGGAACCGATGACAGCCACCGAAAATGCGACGATGCTAAACGTCAACGATATGGCGTACTACTGAAGTCGAGTAGTAGATTATTAAGGTTGTTTCCATATTATACAAATAATGGGAAACTCGAAATTCAATACTTAAAAAATATTTCTCGAAAAATAGGCCTTATACATATATCTAAAACGTGGCGGTATTGCGACGTGAAATAGACTCTAAGTTTACTAGCATGGTCATCACCGTACCTCCTTAATTAAAAATATTCATTGTATGGTACAAATCAAAAAGACTGATTCGTGTGCTTCCAAAATTAAAAGATTAATAAATGTTGATTAGTTTAAAAAATAATTAAAGTTGTCTGACTCATATTTGTATTGTTTTATTTGAACCTGACTTCCCTACTTGTAAAATAATTTTTCTAAAAATTGTAATCCACTCCAATCATGACGAAATCGTGTGTCGTACCTACAAAGATGTTGCGGCTGCTTCGCTCGTCTACAGCCTTTCTCTATTCTGACATAAAGGAGCTCTGAGCTCATGTCGTTGGCCGCTAAAATGTACACTTTGGCAATCCTAAGAATAAAATAATCAATATTTCGGGACAATCAGTAAAATGTGAACATTCGGGTTGAAGTTGTACCGAATACGCGATTTGGTTGTAAAGGTTTTTCATAATTTTTGGGTACTCATTTATTTAATTTTACAAGGCTAATTTACTCACATACATAGGTACGACTAGAGCCATTTGTTAAATTGCTCAGCAAGTACTGTTGCGTTCCTAATAAAACCTCCGGAGCCAAACTACTAAACTACTTAGGTAGACTTTACTTATAATTAGAACATTTATGACATTTCGATTGACTGGACCCTTGGCCTGAATTCTGTACGACAGACCGGTCTCGCCACGCGCATATCACAAATTTTTATTTGGAAATAATTTTTAATCGAACAAAGTTTTTAATTAGTTACGAATAAACCAACACTTCTATTTGTTAATGAAGATAACATAAACAATGTAAGATATTAATATTTATAATGCAAATATTTTTTATGACAAAATTTTTAACTTTAGGAACACGATAATTATTTTTTTCTCGAAGTATTGAACAATACTGTTCTGCGGTGTTGCCACACGTCTTCTTATTATAGGGGACAAATATTTTTTACGGAAAATTATTCTGTCAAAATTTCAAATCAAACCCTGCAGTGTTAAAAGTTGCAATTTTAAAACACATTATCTCCCAATCTAAACAGTCGACTGTTCTGAAATTTCACTCAAAATGCATAATTATATGAACAATGTCTGGTTAAAATTTGAACAACATCTATAGAAATCAAGATTGCGCGCTCGTACTACCTTAACTAGATTTTTTGTGGAATCAAATTTTTCCTATTGCATTCCATTATGGAAATTATTTACTTTAAATATATTTATTTATTTAAATCAAAATATATTCAATATCGTCCAATAACTAAATATTTTATTTAATCCTAATAAATCTGTGATTCGGTTTCATCTGCTCAAAAAACAATTTACTTGAATCCACTATATGGATCTATTTGATTTTTTTTTATTCAAATTAAATAGAATTTTCGTTGAGTCAACCATTTTTCTCTTTGATGTATATATATATATATATATATATATATATATATATATATATAACTCCTCTCTATCCACCCTCTCTACACCCACACTTCTTTGATATGTGTGTTGCAATAAAGACAGACCATTCAATCAAATAGAAAAATGGTTGACTGTACGAAAGTTCTATTTAACTTAAATTTTTGAAAAACCAATAGATCCATTTAGTGGATTCAAGTAAATTGTTTTTTGAGCAGATGAAATCGAATCACATATTTATTAGGATTGAATAAAATATTTAGTTATTGGACGATATTGAATATATTTTTATTTGAATAAATAAATATATTTAAAGTAAATAATTTCAATAATGAAATGCAGTAGGAAAAATTTAATTCCACGAAAAATATAGTTAATTCAAATAAACAAAAATCAAATAAACGCGATTAGTTCATATCAATAAAAAATTTCTGTCACTGCAGGTAGAACTCGACCGGACCAAAACTCTTGATCCGGGACACGTTTATATGTTTAAAATCCATCTCCTAGGCTAAACAAGACCTGGACGAGAATGGGCCTTGAAAATTCGTGACTATCAAACGATTTTACACCGAATAAGAGCCTGTCTCATCCATTTTAATGGGAAATAAAAAAAAATGTTCACTTTCACGTCTTGTGTCCAATTGATCACGTCCAATTCGAATCTAGCGGTCCAATAAAGTTCCCGACACCTTCGAACGCACGCTCGAAAGTACAATTACCTACGTGTAAAGGGTGTCTCAAAATTAACTGAAATTTTTAATTGCGCGCCATTTTTTTGTGGCGAACATAGAGTACTGATCTATGACAACTGGCGTAAGGAAGTATTGAGGTTTAGTCATAGTTAGCAACGCATAGAAATTGTTATATGCTGCATTCTTACTGCATAGTCATTGCAGACGAACTTTCATGGTCGTGTTATCTCGCACCGCGGCGATGTGAATTGGCCACCAAGATCGTGCGATTTGGCGCCATTGGACTTCTTTCTTTGGGCTTTTCTGAAAGAAAAAGTGTATGTCAATGATCCACAGACCATTCCGGAGCTCAAGGAAGCAATTGGACGCACCATTAAGGCGTCTTCTCACTTTACAATTTTCAAAAAATCGATTTTTTTTATTACATTTTTCGAAAGTATACATATCCAAAAGTATCATACTAAAATTTTATGAAGATCGGAGGAGTCCAACTGTATTTTTGTGTGACCTTTACTTTACTACCCGAGCACGTCCATCTGCTCGTTTGAAACTGTAAACGAGTTTTTCTCGAAACAACGCTTTTCGACGGCTTGTTGATAAAATCTTCGAAACTAATGAACCGATCCTTATGAAATTTTAACCACGTATTCTTTACAACTATAGCTATAGCGCATGTCAAGGATTTTTTTAAATTTTGATATTCACTCATTTTTTTGCCAAAAACGGTGAAAAAAAACGTTTTTGTTTTATTTTTGTTTTGGAAAAATGTCCGCCATTTTGTTATTTATGCATATATCAAAAATCGTATGATATGCGCTATAGCCATTAACATACTGAATCTAAAACCGTTTGATTTTTTTTGTTTCAGATGATCCATCTCCGAGATTTCATCAACAGGGCAGACCCACAATTTGATTACCACATTTTTTCAATTATTATTTTCGTCTATAAATGGTGACTTAAATAAATGAAAAAATTGTTTTATGTATTTCGAAAGAGTATTTATTAAGTGTAATAACTTTTATATTAATATCTATAATATAAACCTATCAAAAAAATCCATGAAAATAGGCTTTTTCAGCGTCTAAAGTGAGAAGACGCCTTAATGAAACAAGGCCACAATTATGCGAAAATGTTATTGAAAATTTCGTCAAAGGAGTGAACGTTTGAAAACAGGGACGAGGCAGCCATTTATCGGATATTGTGTTCCACATATAACCTCCATGTTTGTACGTTTTATTGAAATAAAAATATTCGTACTTTTCAAGTAAATAATGCGTTTTATTAAGGGAGAATATCAGTGTGACAGGCTGGAAAATGAGATGTTTTTTGGGATTTTTTTTAACGGCTCGATCAAATTATTTGAAATTTTGTGTATTAATTATTGAAGTAATGAAGCATACGAGGAAACTTTTTAATTTTATTTTTAGTACATTCTATTAATCAGAGGAGCGGTCGCAAAATGGCGTCTCAAAAAGGCTCCCCGACGGTTGGCAGTATAAGTGCCCCAGCAAGCATGTGAAATCAAAAATTCAAAAAGATTATTAAATTATAATAGTATAGCTATCGCAGTATCATAGGAAATTTGAAAATTTTGATTAGAAAAAGTGGTGGCCATTAATAAAAATCGAATTGTACACAAAAAATTTGCAGTAAATTGTTAATAAAAAAAAGTAAACAATTTAAAAAAAAACTCTACGGTGCGATGATCGCGGTAAGTTTTTTGAAGAGAATCCTTTTTGAATGAAGTCGATTGGACAAAATTTGACAGAGTTATGCTGTCAACCAGGTCAAAAAACATGGTTTCGAGAAATACGCGTTTAAAGTATAGAAAGGCTCGAAGGCTCTGAGAGCGTCGACGCTTGGCGCCAATTTCGAATACTTCTAAGCCGAATATTGTTTTGAAAATTGGTAGGCATGTTCTTAAAGGCCAAAACTATCTATTTAAGCAAAATAAATCAATTTTTTTTTCACTCCTTTTCTTCTTCAATGGTTTTGAAAATTGGTAGGCATGTTCTTAAAGGCCAAAACTATCTATTTAAGCAAAATAAATCAATTTTTTTTTCACTCCTTTTCTTCTTCAATGGTTTTGAAAATTGGTAGGCATGTTCTTAAAGGCCAAAACTATCTATTTAAGCAAAAAAAAATCAATTTTTTCTTCACACTCATAATTCATCTTAATAAATTAAAACCAAACCCAATAAATTAAAACCAATAAATTAAGGCCAAAACTATCTATTTAAGCAAAAAAAAATCAATTTTTTCTTCACTTCTTTTCTTCTTCAATTGTTTTGAAAATTGGTAGGCATGTTCTTAAAGGCCAAAACTATCTATTTAAGCAAAAAAAAATCAATTTTTTCTTCACACTCATAATTCATCTTAATAAATTAAAATGTCAGGTCATTTTGAGGCACCCTATAGTTTCAATACTATTTTTTATAAATTTCGTACTAATTTTGTAATGTCAATGCGTCTTATGTCCTATTGATTACGTACTTGGCACATTTACATAACATTTTCATGGGAACACATTGCTGTGTTTCCTTACACAGCCAAGAAACAACCATTAAAATCAAACCAGCCAACACGGCGTAATCGGTGCACATGCATATATAATTTTTTTTTTTAAATACGTAGCCGACCAACAGTTTGAAGCCGGCTTAAAATGGTTTTATTTGAAACCCTCGAAAGTGAAAATACCTACGCGTAGTTTCAACACTATTCTGTATCAATATTGTACTATTTTTGAAATGTCAATATTCGAATCATGTAATTATGTATATGTCATATATTTTTCGCTTGACTACATGAGCTGGGGGCAGGGGGGGGGGGGCACCCCACCATGCCCCACCGTGGCTACGCCCATAATGGGTAGTGGAGATTCTGAGCACGCGTGGCTTTGCAATTGCATCTTAAGGGAGACTTTGTCCTTGGAATGCAGCGGGAGATGTTAGCGGCTCAACATGAGCAGCTAGAAGAAGAGGAGGAATATGGACCAGGCATTGCCGATTAGCGTTAATTATAAACACATTTGTGTAAACTCATTACAAAACTTTAAACGCGTTTTTCTCGAAAACACGTTTTAAAAAATGGCTGACATTCTCCTGACCGCTGTAATTAACATATCGACCTGAAATTTGGAGAGCATACTCAGAAAATATGTCTTCACGGAATGACGGATCGTTTTTTCGATAGATACATTTTTGCATTTATTATTCATCTTTTTATGCGAAAAAAAACGCGAAAATTCGATTTTTTTTAAATTGCCGCCATTTTCCGAAATTTGTACTAAACGAAAAACCCATCCGTCATTCCATGACCAAAGGGTCACAGATTGATAATATGCTTTGAATTTGTGTTTCAGATCAACAAAGAGGGGGCAGTGATGTCAGCCGTTTACCTCTCGCGATTTGAGGACCTGTTTTCGCGGAGCTGCAACGGCCGCCATTTTGGATTTTTTTTCCAAAGAAATTTTTTTTTAACGTTCTGTATATCATGAATAAAAGCAAGAAAAAAACCGCACTCAAAAAGCTTTACTCGTTTCCTTTAAAAAAAATAAAATGTAAACACCTGAAATATGGCACTCCAAGGACAAAGTCTCCCTTAAAACGCGTGCAACGTTTGCAAGAAGACACTCGGACCCACGTGACTACGCGACTGTACGCGGGATTGTTAGGGTGGGCGACAAAAGCAATTTAAGGGGATCATTCCAGGTGACAACTATTCTTTTTTCGCTTCTTTGTCATGTTTTTTATGAACCATGAAAACACACTATCTTTCAATTTATTACCACACATTTATTAACATTTTTACGGACCTCATAATTGTATCATACAAAAATAACGAGTTGAATCGACTTTACACCGTTTTGAGGACACTCATGTGTAAAAACTGTTGGTTGACGGCTGCCATGATTCCGGAGGTTTTGCTCATCTGAAATAAAAAAATCAAACGGCATTTCAATTTGTAGACCCGAGGTTATGGCCGGAACTGGAGTAAGTGAAAATATCGAAAATGGAATTTTTGGCGCGGTTTTAAAAGTTGAGTTCGAAGTTTCCTGATTTTATTTCGACTCTTTCAGCTTAAAAAAAAATATGGTAGATATCAGAAATACTCTAGTTCGGGTGAGAACTACAGATGTGCTGACTATACCATAAAAATTTGAACGGAATCCGTTCAATAGTTTTTGAGATATCGTGGAAGCCATTTTCAAAAACAGTTTTGAAAAAAACTCGTTCGAAAATTCAAGTACCATTAGTCCGCTATACCAGGTCCATATAACACGCACACATTTTTTGCAATTTGCGCACAATTTTTTTTCTCGATTTTTCGGACCTGTCATATGTCACATGCCTTAAGGTAGTTCCTCTGCGAAAATCTCAACCAAAAGTTTGCATACCATGTTCATGTTTAAAAGATTGATAATTGGTTTAATTAGTAATGAATAAAATTAAAAACTACGCAATATTGACTCGGTACTAGTAGACAATACGATGGATATCATTTATTGCCGTAAAATATATTTTGTATTGTGTTTTTGATCGACCATTGCCAGTAAACTTTTTGCCGGGACTGTCCAGGCTTTGCCCCAATTGTTTTTTTTCCAGGCTTTGCCAGGCTTTGCACCAAAATTGTGAAGGCTTCTCATGGTTATATCTGGGAAACTAGATCGTGAATCATTCTCATTTTTTTTCACATTATTCGTGATATCTTACTGTAGCTTATCCTCGTTTTTGATCAATTTCTTAATTTTAGTTTTGACGGCAGAATTAATGATGCTCTGTTTGCCCATCATAACGCATTTGTTACGTTTAAACCAAGCCAACTTTAAGTGTAAATATCTCAGGTTTGGGGTGGTCAAACTTATTCAAATTGCACAGATGTTTGGATAATGTATTAAATAACGTATATGTCAAATTTCGACCATTTCTTAATTCAACTCTTCTGTGGAGGTACTACCTTAACGGGTCTGCATAAGCTCGGGGCCGGAAGAACAGGTCGATTTTAAATATTTTCTTCTGTTGTGAGCATTGGGATTAGGAGGTCGGGATTTTACCCACATTGAATGCATAGTCTTGACAGGATTGAGTTTATTTTTTTTTTTTTAATATTCAGAATGTTTGAAAATATTTATAATAATATTTGAAAATTATTTTAGTTAGAATTATTATTATTTAAACAAAGTGTCGCCGTTGTTGCATGGCCAATCGGTGTAGTTGCTTCTGGCATCTATAGTGATCTGGAATGATTTTTTTTAAGTGCACAATGATAAAACTTTCGCATGAACCGAAGCTTTTTTGAAAACTTGAAAATAACGATAATGGCAAGCTGTAGGAAAAAAACCTTCGATTTTCGACTGGAATAAACAACTATAATTACTCGTCACTGAAACATGGATAAACATATAAAAAAATTAATCGGGTCATACGATAGGAAATGTTATGAACTGGGCTTTGTCCGAATTTGAAGTGAATCAGACAAATCAATGTTGAGACGCGACTTACATCGTACCATAAAACATAGCTTCGAGAAAAAGGCAAAAGAAAAAAGATGAATTGCAGCGGTGCGGTGCACCGTAGCACATTGGGCGATCTGACCTTATACATATGTTGTCGTAAATCGATCGATATTTTGATTTTTTTTACATCTTTGTTACAAGTAAAAGTTAAGACTCTGCATTATAAAACTATGGAATAAAATACCGTATTTTTTAAACTGCAAGCTTAAGGTATTTCTTTCGCGGAAGACCGTATTTTATGGGGGCATGAGGGCCCTTTTTCATTATTGTTTATATTCGTTGGCGCTTAATTAGATTAGACATTTTTACATTTTCTCTGAATAGTCGCGGCTACGAAAATTCCTCTGCTAGTCA
This sequence comes from Ophion ellenae, assembly GCA_963210295.1. Classification (NCBI taxonomy): domain Eukaryota; kingdom Metazoa; phylum Arthropoda; class Insecta; order Hymenoptera; family Ichneumonidae; genus Ophion; species Ophion ellenae. The sequence continues at coordinate 39,034,528 of OY723392.1, forward strand.
CATTTTTTTGAGTTTTATGATTAAGGGGGAAAACCAGTGGGACACTGTCAAAAAATCGATTTTTGTTTGCCTTTTTTGACTGTTTATACTTTCAAGAATATCCTGTTAAAATTTTAAGGTCGTATCTCTATCATTTTATCTTGCAAAAATCGATAGTTAAATCTTTAAACGCGTTTTCCTCGAAATGAGATTTTTCAAATGTTCTGACATTGCAACTCAAAGAGCAATTATCCGATTGACTTGAAATTTGAACTGAGTACTCTTGAATATATTAAGGCGGTCCTCTAGTTTCTCGGCTGCTTTTTTACGGCTTTTTCAATAATTTTTTACGGGCAAAGCATCGAAATAATCAATCTCATTGTTTTTGCATAATCTTTATTAACATTTAAATAAGCTTTACAATTTTTTTGAAGTCAAACTATATAATAGATTTAAATTTATAGTGGCCGACAGGAAGACATCAAGTAAAAGAGGTGCTTGACGGTGACCAAGATTGCGGCTGTTCTGCTTATCTGAAATCAAAAAACCAAACGGCATTTTAATCTTCATATTTAAGACTAGCCATTGAACTAGAGTGAATTCTAAATTACAAAAATTGACTTTTTTTATACACTTTTGAAAATTACATTCTATTTTTTACTCATTTTTGCTTAAGTTTTTCGCTCGTACAAAAAAAACTATCGAAGCAATCATGATAATCCTAGTTCAATCGCTGGCTTATAACATATTAAAGATGCTGTATAAATTTGAACAAGATCGGTACAGTAGTTTCTGAAATATCGTGGTCACCGTTTCGAAAAATGGTGTTTCGAGAAAAACGCGTTTGAAAGTATACCTGCTCCATTCCAGGGCCGTAACTTGTGAACCACTTCGAATATCGAAAAATCCTTTGGCACACGTTTTCTACACATGTTGTAGATGTGATTTACGAAAAAAAAAATCGATTTTTTCGACCCGAGAAACTAGAGGACCGCCTTAACTCTACAATGACGTAGGATATTTTTGATTGGATGAAAATTGACGATTTGGCATTGAAAAAAACGACCATTTTTTAGGCAAGAAAACAAACTTTTTTCATAACTACGCCATTTTGTTAGATTTTTATATTTTTCGAAAATCCTCGGTCATCGTACAGGAAATACCTTCCAGTTTAACGATATTTTTTCCTTTTTCAAATATAACCAAATATATTCCTAATTTTCCGAAACATTTAATTGAGTGCTTTTCTTCCGAAAAATTCCCGAAAATCACCCAAATTTTCAGCGTTCACACTGGTATAGCCCCTTAAGGCGGGATATACATTTTGACAGGAAAAAAGTAATATTGAGGGATTTTTTAAACTAAGAAATAATTATTCTACAATTATCAAACTTTAGGTATACTTTAAGAGTATATTTGAGTATACAAAACAATCTTTTTAAATTAATCCATCAACAAAATGGCGTAGCTGTGGCAGAGTGTTGCAGCAAGGTCGCCGCGGAATTTGCGAATCGGCGTGCAGTCCAGCTTCCCGTAGACTTTGATTTGCAAAAAAGTTCAAACATTTTTTGTGACGGTGATTAAAATAAAGCAAATGCAAATTTATAAAAATGGCACGCATTTACAAAAAACATCAACATTTCATCCAATACTTCTGCAAAATGTGGATTAAATAAGTAGTTTTTTTTCCAATTTTTCAAAAACAATTCTCGTCAAGTAGAAGCTACCAATATTATCAATATTTCTACCAAGTTTCAACTCAATCGGCTTAATAGTTTTTGAGTAATCCTGCACGCCAATTTCGATAATGCCTTAATATTTTCTCGAAACATTCGGTGATTTCCTGTTTTTATCGCCGTTACGGAACCCTTTGATTTTTTAACACGCGAGAGCAGTTTATATCAGGCACCCAGAGTTATTGAGTGTATAAATTATTAGATGGAAATGAGGCCAGCGTGTCATGTCCATAAAGCGCCGATTTTTTAAGTCGTAATTTTTCCGTTAAAAGTTCGGTACCTTGGCTTGAAATTTTACCAGTATACTGGGATGTTTTTTTTTTTTAATTGGTTTGTTCCTCACTGGTACGCGCTGTTGCGCTTTTACCTGTCCCCACCTGTCCACTTTCCACTTCCATTATTATCCCAAATTCCAGTACCCTACCCGAATCTAACCCCCGTTGCGGCCACAGGCGACTTACGCTACACTATACCGCATTTGCCGAAGACACGGGGCGAACTGTGGAAAACCCGTGCCGGTGTAGACGGCCCTGTATTCTTCTGATTCTTTGGTGAACAGACTTTTTCTCAAAGTATGTACACTAAAGTCTCAGAAAAAACGGCCTCTCGCTCACTGGTCGATGCACCAGCCAGAGCATGGTTGGGCGGTCACCACACTAAGTATCAGCCCCGCTCGAGGTTGCTTGACTGCAGTGACCGCCGGAGCCGCACCCCGACCGCCCAACCACCAGCGTTGGTTGTATACCGGGATGTATTTTTACTTCACTATAGACGAAAATTAGTTAATTGTTAAATATTCGGGTTCGTGAATAGAATACCTTAAGGGATCATCACGGTGTAAAATTTTTTCAAAAAATCGATTTTTTGGCATTATCCGATAAAATAGACGGTTATAAACCCTCCGTTCAATTTTTTGATCGAAATTCGAATTAGTCCGGCTTTTTAAGCTATCCGTTTCAAATTTTGATACAACATTCTTCGCATTCTTTATATTGCTATGGAAGCTCTTTTCTGTTGAAAGCTTCATTTTTTTTAACGATAAACTATCGAAAAAGGCTTAATTCGATACCGTTTTTCAAATCGCCGCCATTTTGTCGATTTTGTTTAAAAAAAAAATCTCGATAGCAAGACAGCGGCTTTCATACTGATTAATAATCTTTTTACAAACTTTGTTTCAGATAATATTTACGGCCACAACCGTGTACACCGTAAGGACTCCTTTTTTTCGAAGACATTTTCACCCGTTAAAAAATGTTAAAAAAAATAAAAGTTAAAAAAATGATTTTCCGTTGTTTATCAGTGCTTTGATTTGACATTGAAAAATCAGACTGGGAGGTGTATTGTAAACATCGAAAAGAAATCGCGAAAATCAGCTATTTTTCGATTCGTTACACTGTTGTGATCCCTTAAGGCCTTACATCTGAGTGGAAAAAAATGTTGACCGTCTTTTTTATTGTCTCAAATGATGTATAAACATCACGAGAACGATATGCAAACGGAATTATACGCGAAGAACATGTAAAAAACTGTCGAGCTCATTTTCGGCAGCGCCTCCGAGCACTCCGAAACGCACGAAACAGTTTAGACGGTGAAAGTAGCAATTGGGAGTCGTTTGGTCCAGCCGTCCAAAAAATATTCAACGACCTAACAACTGAAGACCTACTATCAAAATGCCTTACTGGGTACATGCAGAATTCAAATAAGCGCTTTATTCCGTCATGCTTCTGAATCAGTTTTGAAACTAAAGTTTCGAAACTGTCGATGAGTTTGATTTAACGTGACCGCGGGTCTAAGAAAAAATCAGTATCCTCCAACATCCATTAGCCCGACGTTTCTCAATCATCAAAATCAGTATCCTTCAAAATCCATTAGCCCGATGTTCCTCAAAAGGTAGTTTTTATCTAAAATTTCTCAAAAATATATCAGTTTTCCACATGCTTTTGAGACGATGAATGGAACGTGCAGCGTACGCCGCGTCACGGTAGCACTAGTGCGTCCCTGGGCGTCGAGAGTGTGAACCCCGTGGCTACTGCGTCGATGGCACGGATGGCACGCACCGCACACGCGCAGCCAGTCCCCTGACACTGGCCTACTATTCCTATACGATAAACCAAAACGCGTTTTGTCCCGGCTTTTTAGTTCTTGAAATCGCCACTGTCGAGCGTTGGCTGTTGTGTGACAGCCTTCGGCTCTAAATATTTCGATCAGCTGAACGATTCGATACTTTTGTGACTTTCGCCTGTTATCGTCATGGCGACGTTATTTGTTGTGTTCAAATGGAAAATCATTAGAACGGAAAATCATTCCAAATATATCACTAGATTTTTATTCATGTAAGATATTCGAAACCCCGGCGCAACATACATATATAGGCATGCCTGTCACACGACTACTAGCGCCACAGTGCGGCTAGGACATTTCGCGAACAGCATTTATCTATCAGCGTCAGGGGGCTGCGCGCAGCTGCCCGGCACTCCGTCCGCAAAACTTAGAGCCGTAGTGTGACCGGTACTGGCATTGTTGCGACGACGACAACGTTGTTCATCCGGAAAAATCTCATTTCGAGAAACACGCTTTTAAAGATTTAATTTGCAAGATAAACGTAAAGTATGAAGTATAAACTGACGAAAAGGCAAAAAAAACGATTTTTTGAAAGTGTCACACTGGTATAGCCCCTAAACGCGATTTTCGCGAAACTACGTTCTTCAAAACGGTGTACACGATTTCTCGACGTCTAATCAACGGATCGATTTGAAACTTTGTACACTTATTCAGTGTAATAGTAGTTCAGTTTTGGCACGATACAAAGAAGCTCGATCAAGTCTTAGCCAATATTATCTATTTTAAGGTCCCCCTTAAAATAGCTAATATTGGCTAAGACTTGACCCAAAATAGCTATTGGCTAAGACTTGAAATTTTTTTACCCATTTTCACGGAAAAGTTCGGTCAAGTCTTAGCCAATATTATCTATTTTAAGGGGGGACCTTAAAATAGATAATATTGGCTAAGACTTGACCGAGCTTTTCCGTGAAAATCGGTAAAAAAAATTTAAGGAACGAATTCTTCACCGTTTTTGAGACTTAGGGTACGTTCTATTACAACATTTGACTATTACATGGTATTTTCAAAATTATTGTCTAAAACATTATCCTAAATGTTTTGGAAAAGAAAAAAAAAGTACTTTTTAATTGCAAAATGTAGCCGATTTTTTCGGAAAATTCAGTCTTTGTTTCTAAGCGTACCATTTCATCGGTTTTCAACATTTCTTACTTTTTCTTGGTTCATATCCTGCGTAAGAGTAGTAATGAAAGAAAAATTTTGGTTGGTGTTTTTTTTTTCAGGATAACCGTCGACGCTACGTGTCACGCCGTTTGACAACGTCCGCCGTAACCCGTTTGAAAGACCGTGCCATACCTCCGTCATTTTCAAAGATTAATAAAAAAAATATCATGTAACAGCCAAAAGTCGTAATAAAACATATCCCAAGTCTCAAAAACGGTAAAGAATTCTGTCCTAAAAAAATCACGAAGATCAGCAACTTCTTTTCCCCCCTTAAGAAAAAAAACCTCGTTTGTTTAGTTTCAGATCTAGCCAGTGACCAAAATCAAGTACACCGTTGAGCCCTTCACGTTCAAAGGTCCTTCACGAAGTTGTTTATAACTTCTTTAATTATGAATATTTTTCATGAAATTTAGTACACAACTTTGTTAGACTACATACAATTAAGTGTGTAAACGATTTTTAAACCATCTTACTTATTCGTTCAAAATTAGTATCTCCAAATAACCCTGATTTTCGGGTTGTCAGAGTAGCCTGACCCGTCAACACAGATCGCGACATAACCTCAAATTCACCTAATTTCTCACGCTTCCGTACATCTTCCAATGCGTTTATGCGTTCGCGGAAATCGAGATTCTCTGGGGCTTTTGTTTTCTCAAAACCTTTACAAAATTGTAAAAAAAAACAAGTGTTCTCTCCAAAAAATTTACAGATATTACACAAAGTGCAAGCATTTCATGGCATTGAAAATGTAATCAGACTTTTCGGGTGATCAAAAATAGGTACATGTAAATGATATATGCGTCGGTTATTATTGTTCAAAAAATATTGATATACCGAGGTAATATAATTTTTAAAGTAATAAAATTAGAATTGTGTGGAGAGAGGGCATTTTTCAACCCATCACAGGCATTCGTCATGTCGCAGCTCCACCCACTCTATTACACGCAGTGGCAGTGGAGTGGGGGTAGCGTTAGTTTGTGTGGCATCCAGCTAACTTAGGCCCCTATACCCAGCCAACCTCAACAAACATATACAAATTTAAAAGCATTTTCAATGCTAAAAAAGTATTTCTCCTCCGGTTGTATGATCGTGGGCCCAATTATTTTTGGATTAAACCTCGGCGTGGAATATTTATCGACGGGGCGTGTTTCAACTTCGGCGACCTCCCGCAAGTTGATGAGCGATAGCTTGATGCGGCGGTAATCCTATCGCTAGGCTTCATGCAAAGGATTTTCAGAATCTTTCTTGAGCTTCACTAAATATATTAATAATCGTCTCTGTAAAATTTCATGCTCGGTTATCGTCCTAATTACAGAGAAAAAAAAATTATAATTGTGTGTTTTTGTGAAGGAATTCCAAGACGACATACAAAAGCCCAATTTCCAGTCGCTACAAAAGTATATATAAGAGTGGAAATCCGTCAGATTCTTAAAATTAATCAGATTTACATACTTAACACTTGTAGTAATCCAATGGTCTTAGAAAAAATTACGCTTATTGACCTAATTTTTATGTAATATCAAGTTTAATTTGAACTTCCGGTATTGGATTTATTACTACTTGCTACGATAAAGAGACGTGACAGCAAGACAACAGCTGACTGTAGTCCTAACCTCATCTCACTCATTCGAATTTCCACACATATTTCATTTTTAACAGACATATTTCGCCGACACAAATTTTTCACGCTTTTTACCCGTCGTGGCTCAAATACAATGCTTTATATTTCCCAAACCTGACATTTTTTTGACAGATCGGGGTTGAAAAGCATAGAGGTTAAACTCGCCTGGTTGAGTAAAAAGAGACGGAGATGGAACCAATGTTGCCAAATATCAAACCTAAAACTACTGCGCGAATCGTTGGAATAACTAGTTTTTCACTTTTCTAATTAAATGTGAACATTCATTAAACAGTTTACACATGGAAAATGTTCGTAATAGTCAATTTTTTTTGCATATGTCAAAAATATAAATTGTACAAGTCTCAAGTATGATCAGTGGTATGACTAGTGTGAAGCGATAGGACTACCTTCAGTGGCGAGCGACTGTAGGCGGTAATGTTTAGTTCCGAGAGACCCGCAGGGTGTAGCCACAAGTGCGTGCTAAAACCAAAGGGATTGTAAAAGCCCGCCACAACGTATGGAGGAACATTCGGGAAAAAAAAGTATTCACAAAGCGCAAAGTGCAGGTCTCGGTTTGATCACAACATCCACCTCGAATCTGACGCCTAACCAGCCCGCTGCGCGCAGACTGGTTAGGCGTAAATAAATGAACGCATGCGTTCATTTATTTTTTGACAGCTCGAAAGAACGAAGAAAAAGAAATGTTGATTATGATAAACGAGTATATATTTTGGACTTTCACCATTCCCTCGCTTCGGGCGTAGGGATGGGGCGGACGAGTTGCATATTGCAGACTCGTTTTGGACCTTCGTACAGGCGAAGTATATATAGCTTTGAGCCAAGTGTATATCGCACAAAGAAAAAAACATTCCATATGAACGAAGAGATACGAAAACCAGTTTAACTTCCCGTGATATTTAGGTACGCGATACCGTTTTCGCCGCAAAAGGCAACCGCGTTTACAATTAATCCTCGAGGCTGGTGCAATAAAAAAGAACGAGAATGAATACTTTGTACCAAAGGCTGGACACAGATGGCGCACGCTCAACGATCGATTTACGATATCGAGCTTAGGGGAGGAGTAATCTTTCATTTGAGATAAATTCGTACGATTTTGGAGCCAAGAATAATTCTGCGAACGCCAGATGGAAGTGTGAAAATCCTGCGATGTTCCAAAACCAACAACTACAGCGATCGTCTTCGCCTCGAAATAGGAATTCAAAATACATTATATTTTCATATGATCCGTTTTACCGTAGAAAAATTACCGTCGTAGCGGTTGAAACGGTTGAGCGATACTCGTAGCCAAAATCATTTTTTTTGCCTTTTCAAAATCGTAGTGTTACGATTAACCGTTTTTTTTTCGAATTTTCACCAATGATCCACAAACCATTTCGGAGCTCAAGGAAGCCATTGGACGCACCATTAATGAAATTAGTCCGCGATTATGCCAAAATGTTATTGAAAATTTTGTCAAACGAGTGAACGTTTGCATACAGGGACGAGGCGGCCATTTATTGGATATTGTGTTCCACACATAACCTCCATATTTGTACCTTATATGAAAATAAAAATATTCGCACTTTTGAAATAAATAATATGTTTTATTAATGAATTAAAATGTCCGGCCATTTTGAGTCACCCTTTAGGTATTAACAAAGTGAGGTACCAAATTTCGTTAAAAAAAATATTAATCATTAAAGAAGTTGTAAACAATCTCGTGAAGGGCAGCTGAACGTGAGGGGCTTAACGGTGTACTTAATTCGTTTTAGCCACCCGGTTAATCTGAACCAAAAAACCAGTTTTTTTTCTTAAAATAGATAATATTGGCTTAGACTTGACCGAGATTTTTTTGTTATCGTGTTCCAATCAACATTAAGGAGGTACGGTGATTGGAGCGAGTTCAAGATAAAAGCCCGATTTTTTTATAGCATTGTCGAGACCTTCTTCCATGCGTATGCGGAGTTTCCACGAGATTTACCGTACACTTTCCGAGTTATTAATTGTTAAAGTTGGTGAATTAGTCACACGTAGACGACAAAATGTGCCTGTCCTCTCATATATCGATTTTTTTGTGCTACTTGGAGCCAAGAAACACGTAAAAAAAACTGATGGTTGCGTTCGTTGAATCTTTGTGATCGATAAGGCACCTTGAATTGGAAAGCTCACCGCAGAAATAAGCAATAAATTTAGAAATAAAGTCGCAAAAACCGAAGTTTTCGGAGAGCGAGACTTCCCGTGACGTAACAGCAGCCATCTTGCTCGACGTGTGGCAACGCCGGATACCCGCGCAAATTTCATTCGTCTATCGGATATTTTCAACGCGAATTAAAAATATGATTGTGCGAAGCCGTACATTTTTTAATGGATTATAAAGGGCCTTTCGTCGATATTTACTTGAAGTTCTTTTACGTACAGCAAAGGCATCTCAATTTTTCTGGCGACATGTACCTATACAACGCATCTATATATAAATTCAGCATGGGAGAACCGTCATATAAAATAAACGTTCCTTTTTATACCTGCAAATATTGTGAAAATTGGGAAAGGGAAAAATAACATGACAATCGATGAAATATGTTTTGACTTTGGACAGATTGGACATTGAACATTGAGGTTAACTTCAACGCGACGTTTTCTATTTGCAATCGCAATATTATCTTTTCATTTTCTAATTCTTGTCCGTCAGAATCTACATTTGTCTCTAAACTGGACTTCAGGTACAATCCCGTTACTCTTTTGATACACTTCCACAGTATTTTCATTCTCCATGTTAACCGGCTACAAAAAATAATAAGCCGGGCGCGTGGAAGCGATGACAGCCACCGAAAATGCGACGATGCTAAACGTCAACGATATGGCGTACTACTGAAGTCGAGTAGTAGATTATTAAGGTTGTTTCCATATTATAAAAATAGTAGGAAACTCGAAATTCAATACTAAAAAAATATTTCTCGAAAAATAGGCCATACACATATATCTAAAACATGGCGGTATTGCGGCGTGAAATAGACTCTAAGTTTACTAGCATGGTCATCACCGTACCTCCTTAAGGGGTTATACCAGTGTGACACTTTCAAAAAATCTTTTCTTTTTGCCTTTTTCGACAGTTTATACTTTCAAGAATATCATTATCATTTATATCATTCATATCAATATCATTTTATCTTACAAAATCGATAGTTAAATCTTTAAACGCGTTATTCTCGAAATCAGATCTTTCAAATTTGCTGACATTGTAACTCAAAGAGCAATTATCCGATTGACTTGAAATTTGAACTGAGTACTCTTGAAGATATTTACTCTACAATGACGTAGGATACTTTTGATTGGATAAAAATTGACGATTTGGCATTGAAAAAAACGACCATTTTATAGGCAAGAAAACAGACTTTTTTCATAACTACGCCATTTTGTTAGATTTTGATATTTTTCGAAAATTCTACGTCATTGTACAGGAAATACCTTCCAGTTTAACGACATTTATTCCTTTTTCGGTTTCAGCTACTCAATCGGCCGGAATCATGTCAGCAGTGGAGGAACTTTTTTTTTGCCGCCTCCGAAGGCATAAGTCGCTTGGATCTCAATATTTTTCTATGAAAAAAATTATGTAATATAGTTCAAATATAGCCAAATATATTCTTCATTTTCCGACACATTTAACTGAGTGCTTTTCTTTAAAAAAAAATCCCAAAAATCCCCTTAATGCGAATATAATAGGAGCATTTACGTCAATGCGAATGTTGCTCGAGTTTTGCTCCACGTTTTTAAATAAAAACAATGTCTCAATATGAAGCAGAAAAAAGTACACATTGTTTTAGGTGCTTTTCTGTACTTTCGCCTAAATGCAGATGACTGCTGATTCGAATTGCAGACCGGTAGAATTTTAAGCCGTCTCGTTGGCCCCCAATCAGGCTGATTCTCATGGCATCCGAAGATTCGTTCTTTCGAGAGCCGAATGCAAGCAGACAGTAGATGTGCATACGAGGTCGATCGATGCATTCGAAATTACGATGACGTTGCAGTTCCACGGTGAGAGAAGCCCCTGGAATTCGCGACGCGGTGCAATAACCCCTCGATGATGGATCTCGTTTCCTACAGAGCGAGAGAGAGAGAGCAGTCGCTTGTGTCGATGGTCCGCGATTTTTGTAGTGCACGAACTCCTGGACCCTTCGGTCCTGCGTGCAACCCGAACCGATCGGTCGAACCGTTGTTCATCCTTCCCACGAGCAGCAACCGGTTCTCTATATACACAAACATGAAGCGGATGTTTAAATAACGAAGCAAAAAGCGAAAGTAGAAAAAAAATCCAGCCTCATAATACGTTTTTTTTTCTTCACGTAAATATTCGGAAGTGTCACTCCCGCTAAAAAGGGGCTGTACATTTTTTTTATCAATTCTTCATGATTATAAAGCCTTATATTAACCCTCCGTCTGTACACTGGGTCTTTGAAGGCACAAGCAAAATTTTCAAATCGAATATCTCCGGATTTTGGAAAGGGGGGAGTCGAGTCCCGTCCGTAAAAAAACTAGGTAGTGAGGGTAAGTCGTACCCATAGGGGCGCCACGATCGATCATTTTGGGTCTGAACAGCAGAAAGTGAGTCTCGAGCGTGCCGTAGAAGACCCAGTGTACAGACGGCGACGGTATTTCGTGTAAGTAAGTAAAATTAAATTTATGCTCTTTTTCGACTTTTATAATAATTTTAACCTTCCTGAAATTATTTTTATCGCATGTATATGTAATAGACTAATTAACGTGTGCGAAGAACATCGCACGTGTTTGTGTATTTAGTGCGCGAACAAAAATTTTCCGCAATAATACTGCATCTTTTTTCATTGTATTCACTTAATTACTTATATTTACTTCATTACTACGATTATGGAATGAAAAACATTTGGATTTGTAATAAAAAAAAACTAAAAACAAACCGAAAAATATTATTTCCTCTGATTTTTTTATATTAAAAAAGCGACCTTTTCGGTAGTCAAAATAAATATACTTTTTTAAAGTAGCACATTCACTGTATTTTTTCCCTAATAGTACATGTATTGAGCTATACAACCCCGAAAGAATTCTATTTTTACATGAAAATTTGTCCGAGTTATAATTTTTTTTAAGAAAATCCATTTTTCCTCCATTCTCGGTTACATTTATTGTTGTTAAAATTTTTATTTACAATAAATGGGTAAATCAATGATTGGATCGTGGAAAGAAATGTTGTAAAAGTAATTCAGAATTTCTCCAGATTTTTTTGACGTTTTTTTTTCTTAGAAAAAACATTAGCAGGACTTTTACGACCCAGTGTACAGACGGTGTCCCAAAATTTAAGTGTACAGACGGAGGGTCAAGTTATATTTTAATGGCGCATAACGTTTTTGGGTTTGTTTGGGTCGATCCAGATTCGGGAGCATATACACAAAATATTTAAAAAAATCTTTATTGACATTGTTTTTGTTAATGCGCTGCCATAATAATATTAAATATGTTTTTTAACTGTAAGAAACCACACAAAAAAGCTCGATTCCGACAGGAGTCACACTTCCGAATATTTACCTTCTTTCATTTCTAATGTTCCTTGGTACGCCCTTGCGGGCTTTTCACGACTCCATCCACTTTTACTCGACCCTTGTCACTTCACTATTTCCGGTTCACCAGAGACCCCGAAGTGTTGCCCACAGAGTCTTCCCCGCCGTCCTATCGTAGGAGGGCACGCGGAAACTGTGGAAAACCTTTGTTTTCCATTTGAGGTCCGTTGATCATCGAAAAGTTGGTAGAGATAGTCAGGGACAAGCGTTGGCCCATCCGAGTCGGTATCGTACTTATTTTTCGCGCCGATTCTCAACGTACGTTCACCGAGAGGCAGCGACGAAAATGCATTTTGCACGGATGCATCGATAATCGCGAGCTACCGTACAAAAGGGTGATGTACTTGATCGGTGATGTACTTTTGAGGGATCGGTGATGTACTTTTCGCGTTTCGTGATATCGAATTTGGAGCGGTATATACATATGCAACGATTTGAAAAAAGACTTTTTTAAACGATAGACCTATACAGGATGTCCTATTATGAATGGATAATCCTGCAGATTGGGGTACAATATCCATAAGTCGAATTTCCATAACCGAATATCCATAAGTCGAGTATCCATAAGTACGAATATTCATAAGTCGAATATTCATAAGTGAATAGCCGTAAGTGAGTATAGAGTAGAAATGAGTTTGTTTGGGTTTGGGTTGTTCATGGAATATCCCAAACAAACCCGAATCCAAACGAACTCACTTATCCCTACCTCCCGCCATTTCTGGCACTCAGTTCTACTCTATACTCACTTATGGATATTCGTATTTATGGATATTTACTTATGGATATTCGTATTTATGGATATTCACTTATGAATATTCGACGACAGTGAATCCTGCAACTGTCGATAGGTCAGATCATGTCCTAATATATGCTGGAATTTCCGTTTAGTAAAAGTCCCACGGTTTTCGAAATAAAAATCATCTCCTTTTGGTTTTTCGCTTGCCATGTCTAGAAATGATAACTTTTTCGACCCGGTTTTCTAAAAAATACTCTTGGTTATTTGTTTTATCTAGGAAAGTCTTCTTTTTGGGGTCTCGTTTCCACAATGTTTATCTCTACAATGCTGCAAGTCCGTTTTTCAACTTTACAATGACTTATCTCTCATCTGTACAAACCGGAAATTCACCAACCGTACAAGAGTCTCATGTTTGCAATATTGAACCTCTGTAACGACCTAGCATTATGATTATCCCTACAACGTATTTATTCGGATTTGTATCAACTACACAATGAGGGATTTGCAATATGCATTAATTGTACAATGTATCAACTCTTTGTGAAATTAGATCTTATGTGGAATTTTCATACAAACCAATTCGACTTTGATAGCCTGCGGTGTAAAAAAAATGTAATACGCATGTCGTGCCGATTACTTTCAAAAGTTGCTTAGTTATTGTCGATTCATAGCATTTGTAGAAATGGCATGCGAAAAACCAAACACAGATGATTTTTTTCAACTATAGGCAAATATAGGCAGAGATAGGCAAAAAGTAGTTAAATTAACAATTAACAATTACTATTACTACGGTAATTGATAATTTTATAATTTTGTAACAGATTACTCAAGTAATTAGTTACCACAAGTGACTAGTGCAATTTAATTCAAATTCTACTATAAGTAAACTTTAAACGCGTTTTTCTCGAACCTGCATTTTCGAAATTCTCGTGCAGAATAACTCAAAAACTATTAAGCCGATTCAGTTGAAACTTGGTAGAAATATTGATAATGTTGGTACCTTCTACTTGACGGAAATTGTGTTTAAAGCATTAAAAAAAAACTACTTTTTTAAATCCAAATCTTAACGAAATTTTGCGAAAATCCAAACGTGAAGTTTGGATTTGTAAGTGCCAATGCGTGCCAATCTCTTGAATTTGAATTTTCTTAATTTTAATTACTGTAAAATAGAAACTATACAAGTTGTAATTGAATTTAAAAAATTTTTTTTTGCAATCTTGTTGCAACCCTCTGTCACTGCTCCGCTGTTTTTTGATAAATTAATTTTTTTTTAATCGTATACTGAAATATACTATTAAAGTATACCTACAGTTTAATAAATGTAGAATAATTATTTGTTAGTTAAAAAAATCCCTCAAAATTGTTTAATTCTTTCCCGTCTAAATGCACATCCCGCATTAACATCGTTGGGGAGTGCAACGAAAATTCTTTTTTCCATACTTCTCCATTTTTCTTGTCCACGAAAATCCTTTTTGGCGGATTCAGGTTTTTCCAATGTTGTTATTTCTTTTCGTCCATATTCCAGTACATCGTAAAATGACTCGTGCTCGTATATCGAGCACGTACCCGTGAAGCCCAGACGGACAGGGCATACCCTTGACTGCATAGACTCGAAGTTGCCCTCCAAAATACAATCTGGAGAAAGTTTATCGGATAACCTTGGAGCCCTCTCCGGGGGGGGGGGGGGGGGGGGGGGGCATCTGGAAGTTGAACGTTCTAATTTTTCCGTTGACCCATCCGACCGATCGATCATCTGCCTCGTTTCGAAGATAACGCAAGGACGACCGCGCGCGACAGCCTCGAGACTCCTACGAGGCTGAGATCACGTAATCTAAATTCAAATTTCTGTATCAGAAAATAGATGTTGGAAGACATGAGATCTTGGGACTCGGAGAGTCACCGTATACCGGGCGTCGTGTTATGAACGGATAATCCTGCAACTGTCGATAGGTCAGGTCATGTCCTACTACATGCTGGAATTTCAGTTTACTAAAAGTCCCACGGTTTTCATGATAAAAAATCATCCGCTGTTGGTTTTTCGCATGCCATTTTTACAAATATTAACTTTTTTACCCGGTTCTTTGAAAAATACTCTTGCTTATTTGTTTTGTCTAGAAAAGTCTTCCTTTTAACCTTAAGGCCTAAGGCCACTGTAACGGTCCAAAAAAAAAGGTTTTTTCACGAATTTTTTGCTTCCAAAATTGAAGGTAATTGAAAAAAAACTTTTAAGGGTGTTATCGGGCATACATTAAACTTTATTATCAAATTTTTTTACAGCAAAAAAAAACAAAATGGCGGTTCCACAGCTATCTTCCCGGGGCATGTTTTGCTTGCAGGGCTCCGCGGCACGCAGCACCACTGGTGCACTTTTGAATCTAGAACAAAAAAAAAAAACCATCAATCTAGAGGGTTATAGCTAGAGAATGTCGATCGGATTTTAAAAAGTATCAATTTTTGTGGATTTGGCGTGCGTTTGAAAAAAAAATTGATTTTTGACGAAAAAAACGGCTAGTTTTTTGTTAATAAAAAATCAATAAATAAAGTTATTGAAAATCCCGATCGACATTCTCAAGATAATGTTAATGTTCACATCTGGTCAAAATTTCAAGTAAAAAAAATGAAAATTGTTCGAGTGATGCTGCGTGCCATTTTGAAAAACCGTATTTCGAGAAAAACGCGTTTAAAGTTTTGCGAATAGTTTTTTATTGGAAAAAATAAAAAAAAGAAGGTAAAAAAAAATTTACCGTTAGTCTGCAATCCCAGCAACATACATTTGTCCTTCGATGGCCAAATTTTCGTCTGGCAAAATTTACAGTGGCCTTACCCCTTAAATGTTAAGGCCTTAAACCACAGTAACGGGTATAAAATTATGTGCGAATTTAACAATTTTTTTTTCGTATGAAAAAGTGATTGACTCAGAATATTAATTACACATCTATTTAGTATGAATATCAAGCTGTTAGAAAATATATATTTCGTTTTTTCTATGTACAAAATGACCGACTACTCTAAACTTCTCGAAACAGCCTTTTTCCAATTGGCGTGACAAAACAATTTTCATTCGATTTACTTCAAATTTAAAAGTTATGTTCCTAATTGCATTTCGCAGAGAAGTACGTACGGAATTTCTGATTAATCGAAAACTTTTCATTTTATGAGCAGTTTATGAGCAGTTATTACGAAATTTTGAACCGAAAATTCATTTCTTAAGTTCAAATACCTACTTCAAATACCTACTTTTGAATAAAACAATATTTTTTAAATTCCGTACGTACGTCTCCAGATATTCTAATGTAGATTGACGAGAATTTTTGTTTTTTGTTCTAGGTAAAACATTGTGGATGCTGAATGTCACGCCGTGGAGCGCCTAAAAAAAGATAACAAAAGAAAATATTAGACGTCGGTCATTTTGTAAATCGAAAAAAAAAATTTCTAACAGCTTGTTATTGATACAAAATAGATGTGTAATTAATTTTATGAGTGAATCACTTTTTAATACGAAAAAAAATTGTTAAGGGACTATCGAATGGTGCACCGTCGAAGTGGGGAAAGGATTTGAAAAAAGTATTAAGGGAAATGGACATAGAGGAAATAATAACGATGATAAGGGAGAAGAAAGAAGAGAGAACAATAGAAAAAAAGATTGGAGAAGGATTAGAAACCCTAAAAAAGAAAATATTGGAGGAAGAAGAAGAAAAAATAAAAAAATCATCGTACAATAGCATGTATAAATATTTGGTGGAGAACGAGGAAAGCCCGTGGAAGTATTGGAAGGAGGAAGGGGTGAAGGGTAGGGACGAAGAATTGTGGGCAAGATTAAGGTGTGGAAACGTCTGGAGAGCGGGAAAAAAGGGGGTGAAGGACTGGAGATGCAGGATATGTGAGGAACAAAATGAGACCGTGGTACACCTCATAGTGTGCAGAAAAGCATGGGCTTTAATGCCAAAGGAAACAAGAAAAGAAGCTGAGGAGTGGATGAGATCGCGATAAAAGGAGAAATCATTAATATGTTAGGCGGAAAAATAAATGTTGGAATCTGCCGGTATTTTAGAGAAATAGAGGTATTGTGCGCAAAAAAGAGTAAGGAGGAGGACGGAGGCGTTAGTGATAAGTAGTAGAGGTAAAAAGAAAGAGAAGTGCAGGTGCAGGATAGAATTGTAGGCTTAAGTTAGAAATAAGGAACAATATGTAAGGAAATAATTTGTAAAAAACTTGTATTCCAAGTTATGCAAATAAAACTCTATATATATATATATATATATATATATGTTAAGGGGCTATACTGGTGTGACACTTAAAAAAAAATCGATTTTTTTTACTTTTTCGACAGTTTATACTTCCAAGAATATCCTGTAAAAATGTCAAGGCCGTATCTTTAATCATTTTATCTTGCAAAAATCGATAGTTGGATCTTTAAACGCGTTTTTCTCGAAATGAGATTTTTCAAATTTGCTGACATTGTAACTCAAAGAGCATTTATCCGATTGACTTGAAATTTGAACTGAGTGCTCTCGAATATATTTACTCCAGAATGACAGAGGATATTTTTGATTGGATGAAAATTGACGATTTGGCTTTGGAAAAAACGACCATTTTATAGGCAAGAAAACAGACTTTTTTTCTTAACTACGCCATTTTGTTAGATTTTGATATTTTTCGAAAATCCTACGTTATTGTACAGGAAATACATTCCAGTTTAACGACATTTTTTCCTTTTTCGTCTTCAGCTACTTAATCGGCCGGAATCATGTCAGCAGTGAAAGGAACTTTTTTTTGGCGCCTCCGAAAGCAGCGCATAAGTCGCTTGAATCGCAATACTTTTCTACGAAAAAATTATGCAATATAGGTCAAATATAGCCAAATATATTCGTAATTTTCCGAAACATTTAATTGAGTACTTTTCTTAAAAAAAATCGCGAAAATCACCCAAAATTTCAGCGTTCACACTGGTATAGCCCCTTAAGGTCGCACATGATTTTATACCAGTCACTGTGGCCTAAGGCCTTAAGGAAACTTTGTTTAAAAGATCTTATGCAGAATTTTCATACAAGCCAATTCGAACATCTGACTTTGATAGCCTGCGGTGTAAAAAAAAGGACTACACATATCGTGCCAATTACTTTAAAAAGTTGCTTAGTTATTGTCGATTCATATCATTTGTAGAAATGGGATGCGAAAAACCAAAAGCAAAGGATTAAAAGAAAATAACATAAAGCCTGAAATCTCGAAAACCGTGGGACTTTTACTAAACTGAAATTCCAGCATATAGTAGGACATGATCTGACCTATCGACAGTCCCAGGATTATCCATCCATAATAGGACACCCTGTACACTCTGTGTCATTCGATCGTTCGAAAATGTGCATGAATGAGAAAATGAAAGGACAATGAGAGAGAGAGTAGCGATATTACACCGTGCATGTTCATTTTTTCAAAGCTATCGTCTTTTCTTTCTCTCGAAACTAGCGAGTCACCGTGAAGTTGCTTGTTATTTATGCGACAAGCTCCCGTTTCGTTGTTTCTCTCGGAATAATCGTTGCGGACCCCGTGACCCTGGAATTATTGTAATTTCGATGATTCGTTATAGTAATTTTAAATTCGTCGATTCTCACAACTGATTCCGCCGTCGACGCAAAAACTTTACGCACCGAATAGAATTTATTTTATTTTTCGAACATAATTATTCAGATAATTCATTTATCGAATTTCTTACAGTCGTGTAGAAAAATCCCGTACCTTTACGCTCAGCTGTGCTACAGCAATGACGCGTCGAGGAGAGTCGAGCCTCCGATAAACGTCACTGAATGCCGATTTGCTTTAAGCCCTCGATACATCCGCTAAAGGTTCAGCTTCGAAGTTTCAAAAAAAAAACCAATACTAAAATCTAAACAATTTGACACAGTTCTTTTTTCTAAAAAGCCGCGAATCAAGGTGACAATTTACGATTAAAAAAAAAAAGAAATAAATGTCAGATTGTCTAGATTCGATTTTTTTTCCCGAAAACTTATCGAACTTAATGAAACTTCAAAGTTGAACTTTTATCAGACGCATCTACGTTGAGAAAAAAATGAATATTCGTTAACACGAATCGACGAACGGCTCGACCGACCTCAAACTTCTGCCCGCAGTCCATAAAATTGTTCATTTCGCTTTGGGATCATTGCGGCCAAATTTGCCAAACATTTTTCTCCATAAAAAAAGATTACATTCTGTTGAAGCAACGCAAGTTTCGGAACGCTTTCTTTGTGCTCGCTTCCTCGTGTGTTATGACAAAAGAATTTTTTTTCTCGCATTATCTCCTCGCTGCGTCCACGTCCTAAAAGAAGAAAGACCGTGAGTTATGCACCGCAGACAACGAGAACATTTATGACGGATGGATACGACCGCGTAAAAAAGATATATGTGACATTTGCGACGAAGAAAAAATACCGTCGGCGAATTTATCGTGCCAACCGGTGTTTTTGGTTCTTATGGAGCGTTCGTAGCGACTCTCGTGATCGTTCGAAAATCTTTCATTGATGCCGTTTAACGGGTTAGGCTACTGTGAAAATGACGAATACTCGTTCGTAAGTTGACGAGAATTGTTTCCAAAAGATGCGAAAAAAAAGACTTTTTTATCAAAATTTTACAGACATTTTGCGTGAAATGTTGATTTTTTGTTGTACATCCATGCCATTCTCCAAAATTTGCATTGTCTTTATTTTTATTACTGTCAAGCAGCAACTATACATGTTCTAACTGAACAATTTTTTAAAATATACGTGTTCTAACTGAAAAGTTTTTTGCAAATTGAAGTTTACAGTACGCTAGACTGCACGCCGACTCGCAATTCCCGCTGCAACCTTGCTGTAACACTCTGCAAACGTTGACGTCAAATGAAATAAAAAAAAGTATTTTGTATACTTAAATATACTATTAAAGCATACCTACAGTTTGATAAATATGGAATAATTATTTCTTTGTTTAAAAAATCCCTCGAAATTGCTCAAGGCGGGATATACATTGAGACAGGAAAAAAATAAGCAATATTGAGGGATTTTTTAAACTAAGAAATAATTATTCTACAATTATCGAACTTTAGGTATACTTTAATAGTATATTCAAGTATACAAAACAATTTTTTTTTATTAATTCATCATCAAACTGACGGAGCTGTGGCAGAGTGTTACAGCAAGGTCGCTGCGGGAGTTTAGCTTCCCGTAGATTTTCATTTACAAAAAAGTTCAAACATTTTTTCAGTTAGGACATGTATAGTTTCTATGGGACGGTAATTAAAATGAATAAAATGCAAGTTTAAGGAAATGGCACGCATTTACAAAAAAAAATCAACATCTCACGCAACATTTCTGTAAAATGTGGATTAAAAAAGTAGTTTTTTTCTTCAATCTTTCACAAACAATTCTCGTCAAGTAGAAGGCATTATCAATATTTCTACCAAGTTTCAACTCAATCGGTTTAATAGTTTTTGAGTAAACCTGCATGCCAATTTCGATAATGCAGTTTTGAGAAAAACGCGTTTGAGTTTTGCAGTTTTGAGAAACGCTCGCGAATCCGAGCGGTGAGGCACAGGGTTGACGCACTGTAGCGTTTTGAAGTTTTGGAATTTCGCTTTGAAACTTTAGAAAAATACTCTAGATATATAGTTCTATCGTTTAAATTGAAAAAAAAAAGAAATTGATTTTTTGACTGTTGTAAATGTATATCCCGCCTTAATTTTACTCCGTCGACATGTATTTCCCGCCTTAATGTACATACAAATAAATGTACAAACGATTTTTCAATCATCTTTCTTATTCCTTCATATTTTTTTTTAAACAACCTTGATTTTCGCGTCGTCACAGTAGCCTAACCCCTTAATTTTTATTTCAAACAACGAAGCAAAATTCAAATAACACTACCGTTCGCATTGATATAAATATTTTAAATATATTTTCCATCAGCATATACGAAGTTTTGTATCATCATAGATGTTCCAAATAATTATTGAGGTTTCGATGAGAAGTTTCGATTTGGAAGGCTCGCTTCTTTGTCGAGGGTTTAAGAAATATTTGTCATTTTATATAAGTTCATATTTATTTAACCCAAATTATTATGTGATAATATGGTTATATTAATTATTAAATAAAATAATAACAAAGATATTCGTATTTTTTAAATAAATCGGTTCTTAATTCGTGAACTACCGCGTCGAAAATTCAACGACAATTGTGCCGTACAAATTCGTTTGAGAAGTACGGAGATGTCGAAACGTTTTGTTTTTTTTCGTGCATCGATTTTTTTTTACTGTTTAGGGCTAGTTCGTCGGAATTTGGACAATCGACGGTAACGAAACGATAAGAACATCGCTCACCAGGCGTCACTACGGGTGTTCGATTAAATTTTTCCCCAATAAGCGACCCCGACCGTTTACTGTTCGCTAGATTTATTTCCTTTTTTTTTAAGGTTTATACACGGTGCGCTACATTGGAAATCACATTTATACTCGAAACTACGTGTAATTTGATAATCATAATAATATTAATAATGAAAAAATAACGTATGGAAATAAACTATGAATAATTAGATCGCAAGTGTGCTCGTACTCGTACGATCAATCTATAAGTTACAAAAATCGAATCTGTCGGTCATTTATTTTCTGGCGTCCGTCCTATACCGTTTTCTCTTTTTTCTCTCCCTTCGACACCCCTTCGATCTCCGTACCTCGTTTGTGTTATTTTTTTTTACGCGTAATCCTTCGTTCACTCGTCCCTCTACCGGTCCTTAGCTCTGATCCATTATGTTCGTCTCGTTCATGTTGCTGCCTGGACAGTCTTTTTGAATAACCTCGAAGAGCGGCTGCAGTTCGGGAGTCGCCTTGATCTGCGCCACGAAATCGCTCAGCGATCGGTTTTTGTCTGTAATTGCATTCTTATTTTACTTTTGCGTTTCTTAATTTTTCACGTTTATTCGTAACTTGAATACTAGCGTCGAATCATCTGCGATTTAAGGGTAACTCTTGAATTCATTTTTTGTGCTTGAATCTTTGGTTTACAAGGTTAAGAATAATATGCAATTGGTTTTAAAGCGAAATCATACGAGATAACAAACTGAAGTGCGAAAAAGTGTTTACAAATTGATTTATTAGAAATTATCGTAATCTTTTATTTCCATTACATTAAGTTGAAATTATTACGAAACAAACTTGTAATCTTTTGTAAAAGAGTACCAAAGAAGTTTGCTGAATATTTTTGCAAATGAAATTTTTTTTTTAAGAAACGTGCGTAGATACTTAAAACAATTAAAAAAATTCTAAAAAAAACTATACAATATCTGAAATTCATAAAAAAAATCTAGTTTAAAAAAAACAAAAAATCCTCCTCATTTCTCCGGTGTTTAGTACCAACATTAAGGCCTTGTATACTTAAAAAAAAATAATCGTTTGAGTTTTCTATCGGCTTAAATTATGTGTAGACATCCCAAAAATTATGTGAACCGAAGAAATATGGTTTTGACAACTTTAAACGCGTTTTTCGTGAAACCGTGTTTTGAAAATTGGGCGGGCGCGTAGCTTCTACAATTTTTAACCGATTGACTCCAAATTTCAACTTTAGCTTCTTAGATAAATTTTCTAGCGAAGTACACGTGATTTTTACGATCAAATTAACAATTAACAATTTTTTAGTCGAAAATAGGACTTTTTTCCACAATGGTGGCAAATTTTCAAAAATCAATATTATGTAGTAATCGTATGTACTTCGCCAGAAAAACTCATGTCAATTACGAAAAAAAATATTGATTGTTCTAGGCACTTATGTGCGTCTTGACGGATTCCGCCCGTGGAGGTCCTAAAAAAAGACGTTGTCTTTTTACCGGCCACTGGGCCGCCATTCTGTATCTTTGTGGAAAATAAAAAGTTGATTTGAGTACCTACAGATATGTAAGATAAACCCCCCAAACATCAATTTGATGGCTTCATTAATATAAAAAAAAAAGAATCCCAAAAAGCTTTGTTTTTCGACTATGCGAAGGTGTGTATAAAGCCTTGAGAAACGCTTTGGAATTCGACGCAAGCTTGAATTCAATTTTTTTTTTATTCCACCACCGAAGGCTTGGAACGCCGAAGGCGAGGAAGAAGATGGCTTTGGACTGGACTGCCGCCATTGCTCATTGAAAAGAATCTTCGACAAATGTTGTCTTCCCTTTGTAGTGTATTTTCAGCGGCACCGACTACAAACTTTCGAGTAGTTTATTAAGGGCATGTACCAGGTCGACATAACCTCACAAATTGTTCAACCCAATTTTCTCATAGATGGTTAATTTTTTAGGAAAAGCAAAGCATTAGGCTCCGGAGAATTCCCTGACACAGAGCTTGATGATTTCGTTTTGCCCTAAATATTATTCATCTCTGAGAAATCTCCGTTCGAAAATTTCAGCTATCTCTCTCGCACTCATATGTCACGTAGTACATTTTCTGCTCCACCTCAACGGGCAACATCTACCTAGGTGGGTCAAAAAATTGCATTTTCCATAAATATTTTTGTTCGATACTATCACCTTCTAGCTATATTCCATGAAAATTCCATGGAAATATTCCTAAAATTGAATGAGCTACTAGATTATTTCCAAATTCACAGGAGATACGACGAGGAACATTTGAAGGTCGTCGACGATCTCCTCTTTTTTAAATCGATCCTCATTTTCTAATAGTTACGTAAACATGACGACTCTTTCATAGATTTTGTATGCTGGAGTTTCAATTCCAGGTTGGTAAAAAAATATATTCCAAAAATCGATTATCGTCAACGACTCGTATTTATTGTGAACTTGTATAACTCGTTTGGTTTTTAGTTTTCGGATGGGCCGTTTAAGCTGTGGAGTGTCCACCGCCAAACATCGCGAACAAAATTTTGCCATCTGCCAGTGCCCATGTTTTTGTTGTGTTTTTGTATTTTTGGGTAATTTTTCCAAAGGCTCTTAAAATATGTACCTTTGTGTTAAAAAAAATGCGTTACTTTTGCACCAGCCGTTTCCCAGAGAAAAATTCGGAATTAGGCCATTTTTTGCTGGCCTCTAGGTATATGTAGCCTTAAGGGGCTATATCAGTCTGACACTTTCAAAAAATCGATTTTTTTTGCCTTTTTCGGCCGTTTATACTTTCAAGAATATCATTATCATTTATATCATTTTATCTTGCAAAAGTCGATAGTTAAATCTTTAAGGATGTATCAGCGCCATAATCATAATAGTATATACAAAGTAAAGGCAAAATCATCGGATACAATTTTTTGAAGATAACTTTTTGAAAATTTGCCTGAGTCGTCTTGAGAGTCATATTATAATGTGTAAAAATTTGAGAAGGCTTCACCGTCTGGGAATCGAGATATTCAGTGACAAAAATCGCAACTTTTAACATACGCGCTTATGGGAAGTTACGAAAAAATACGATTTTTTACAACAAATATCACGATTTCTAGACGGTCAAACCTTCTCAAATTTTACCCACAGACTGTTAAGAAGGGGCGAACGAATTTTAAACAATTAATCTTTAAATTCGTCTATCGCTGATACTACCTTAAACGCGTTTTTCTCGAAATGAGATTGTTCAAATTTGCTGACATTGCAACTCAAAGAGCATTTATCCGATTGACTAGAAATTTGAACTGAGTTCTCTTGGATATATTTACTCTACAATGACGTAGGATATTTGTGATTGGATGAAAATTGACAATTTGGCATTGAAAAAACGACCATTTTATAGGCAAGAAAACAGACGTTTTTTTTCATAACTACGCCATTTTGTTAGATTTTGTCAGCAGTGGAGGAACTTTTTTGTGGCGCCTCCGAAAGCAGCGCATAAGTCGCTTGGATCTCAATATTTTTCTATGAAAAAAATTGTAATATAGGCGAAATACAGCCAAATATATTCTTAATTTTCCGAAACATTTAAGGGGGGATTGTCTTTTTTTTCGCAAAATTTACCGCTTTTTGGGAATTTTTTTGTGAAGAAAGTATACAACGGAAAACTTGTGAAACTTGGCATATAGTTTTATTGATCTGTTTACTACATACAAAAAATTTTTTAAACAATTTCATCAAAAAATCAGCCTCCCACCCCCCTCGACGCGCGATGGTCCTTTTTTGATGGTGTGCACGATTTCTCAAAAACTATTCAACCGATTGCCTTCAAATTTGGACAGAATGCTCAGCTGACATCCTTTTATCGTTTGATGAAGCAAAAAAGCAATACGTTTAATAGTTTTTTATTTATAACAAAAAATCGATCAAATTTTTCGAAACATCGATACTTCAAGTTCAAAACGTCACCAAATCGTCAATTTTTTTTCCCTTCATCGAACGATAGCTATATGTGTCTAAAGTAAAATGCTTTTTGGGTTTTTGTTGCAGGATGAACGTGAAGGCTGTAATCGTGCACACCATCAAAAACGGACCATCGCGCGTCGAGGGGGGTGGGAGGCGGATTTTTTGATGAAATTGTTTAAAAATTTTTTTGTATGTAGTAAACAGATCAATAAAACTATATGCCAAGTTTCACAAGTTTTCCGTTGTATACTTTCTTCACAAAAAAATTTCCAAAAAGCGGTAAATTTTGCGAAAAAAAAAGACAATCCCTCCTTAATTGAGTACTTTTCTTCCAAAAAATTCCCGAAAATCACCCAAATTTTCAGCGTTCACACTGGTATAGCCCCAAAACGTGAAAAAAATCGTCTTTTGGTCTCAAGACGGTTAGCCGTCGAGGTACGTCTGTTTCTCGCGAACTTCGATAAAATTTCGATTCCCTCACCGGCTTCGGGTATCGTCAACAGAGCGGCGACGGCTCTGAGCGCGGAACGTTTGAGCTCGTCTTGTTTCTCGTACTCCTGCTTCACCGAGTTCGCCTTAACCTTCATCGTGCACGTGTTTTTGAGCGGTTCGACCAGTCTCTCGAGCCCTGCAAAGGAGATCGCAATGTAGCGCGCGTTCGTTGATTTTACACATGATCGATTTGACATTGAAAGCCCTCGTCGAGCTCCGTTTTCACGCGATGCGACGATGGGCCGAAATGGCAAATTCGATCGATGCAAGGAGATAACTTACTTTGCAGAACAGCCGCGGGGCAGAGCTGGGCGAGTCGCGCGGTCATGAGATACGTGAGCATTTTGATGTCGTAATGATCCCGAAGACCGTTCTCAACGTGATTCAAGAACTCGAAGACGTCGAGCCTGTCGAGGCACGAGTCGAGAAGCGTGTACATACATTCGAAGGCTGCTTTTCGTAGATCGAGACCGTCGTCAACCGTATGCTTGAAGGGTCCCATTTCCACTTCTCTGATCAACTCTCTCTGTGATTCAATCGGACCATTGATTACGCATCATCGCACGGACAAGTGTAATTACATGCAGTGTTGGGCGTTGATCAATTAAATTTTCAATCCGTTCATTAATTGACTAAAAAAGTAATTGCAATTAATTTAATTGCAATCAACTATTAATTTATTTGGATTAATCTGTGTTAATTGCAACTTGCAATTAAAACAGTTGCGATTCATTTTTTTTATTGTTCTTGGAAACAATTAAAACTAACAATTAACCTATTTAACTTTACAGATATCAAATAAAAAAGATTTAGACGTTGCTTCGTTGATGCAATTCAATACTACTCTTTAGGTTTGTCTGGTTTTGTTTGGGTCCAAACAAACCCAAAGCGTAGTATCGAATTGTATTAAGGGGTAAGGCCACAGTAGAATTTTCAAAAAATCTATTTTTTTTCTCGCTAAAACGGTGCTTTATCATCATGAGAATAAGTTACTATTCGATTTATAGCAAGACATTTTTTTTTCACCGACTTTGGGCGTATAACGTAAGCCCACCTTTGGCCCACATTTGGCAAATAACTTCAACAATTTTCACTCGATTTACTTCAAATTTAAAATTTATGTTCCTAATTGCATTTCGCAGAGAAGTACGTACGGAGTTTCTGATTAATCGAAAGCTTTTCATTTTATGAGCAGTTTTGTACGAAATTTTTTCACTGAAGATTCATTCAAATACCTACAACTTAATTCAAATACCTACAACTTTTGAATAAAACAATATTTTTTACATTCCGTACGTACTTCTCTAGGTACTTTAATGTAGATTGACGAGAATTTTTGTTTTTTGTTCTAGGTAAAAAATTGTGAATGCTAAATGTTACACTGCGGAGCGCCTAAAAAACATAACAAAAGAAAATATTAGTAGTCGGCCATTTTGTAAATCGATAAAAAAAATTCTAAAAGCTTGATATTCATGCTAAATAGATGTGTGATTAATTTTTAGAGTGAATCACTTTTTCATACGAAAACAAATTGTTAAATTCGCACATGATTTTATACCCGTTACTGTGGCCTCTAAATCTAAATCGAACGAACCCAAACAAACTCATATACGTATAACATATACATTTGTTCCGACGCGACTCCGCGCCCCATACAGTAATCCACTTTAATTATTGATTTTTAATCAAATGCATTAAGAAGATTGAAAATTGATTAGTTTCTGATTGTGGAAAGTAACGATTAACAATTGATTAATTGTTAGTCGTGACTTTTCACAATTACAATTCATTAATTGTTAATTGTTATAGTCGTGATTAACAATTAATTAATGGTTAATCTTTAGTTGACCCAGCAATTAAACTTTGCCCAACACTAAATAGTGCGTTTCCATTATCGTTGGTTATTATCCAAGTATGGAGCAAGAGAAAACGAGACCTCGAATTTGCGGTCGATGATTGTGCGTGGCTCACCTTCGTTCGCGTCTCCGTGTAGAGTTGTGGCAGTACGGATTCGAGAAGATCCCTGATCAACATCGGTTTGTTGTGAGCCGCCGAATTAAATGCCACGAGAGCTACCCTCCTCACGTTTAGATCGGGATCTTCGAGGGCCGCGAGGAAACTTCCCATGCACTGCTTCAACATCGCGTCGATTGGCTGAGGCTGCGAACACCAGAGGACAATCGTTTTACTCACGATAATTGTCGATCAGCACTGATCGCATTGATGTCGATAAGATTGAGGACAATCGATACGGGGGAATTCGAACGGGAAGTCCGAAAAATCGACTGTTCCAAATATTTAGAAATTACGCTCCTACATTTAAAGGATTGAACACGGTATAATTGAAATTAAGTAAAATAATACCTTTAGGCGAGGAACATTTTTTTGCTGATTTTCATGATTTTTTTTCAAAGCAAAGATTTTTTTCACCATTTCTCACATTTTCGGTATGTTTTATGACTATGTTTGGCTGTTCAATCAATAACTTTTTGAGCTATGACATGAGCAGTTTTTCAAAAGACGCCTGAAGGAAGACCTCAAACGCCGCCTTTTTGTTTTGTTAAAAAAAGAAAAAAAATTACGCTTGAAAGTCGTAATACGATAATGTAAACTTTTTAAAATGATGCAATTTTTTTATCACCTTTAAAAAAATTCATGAAAAATGACTTATTTTCAGGCGTCTGAAGGGATTTGCCCCCTTAATGAAAGAAAAATCTTCGTTGGTTTCTTTTTTCATATTAATCCCGCCGACGCTACGTGTCACGTCATCTGACAACATCCGCCGCGATCTATTTAGAAGACCGTGCTATACCTCCGCCGTTTTCAAAGATTAATTAAAAATACCATTTAACAGCCAAAAGTAGTAAGAAAAAATACCCTAAGACTGAAAAATTGTGAAGACATCGTTCCTTTAAAAAAAATCATGAAAATCGGCAATTTTTTCTTCGCCTTGAGGTATCATTGCCCTTAAGTACACTCGTGGATTGATGTAGTCTTCGATTTTCGAGATCGCGCAATTCTACGGGAAATAACGATCTGAGCATGGGGCCGTGAATTTCGTGCGGCGCTTCAAAGACGCATATTTTTTTCTTAGAAAGGTTAAGGTATTCCTTTCACGTACCCGAATATTTAACAATTAACTGATTTTCGTCTATAATCAAGTAAAAATACATTCCAGTATACTGGTAAAATTTTAAGCCACGCTACCGAACTTTTAACGAAAAATTACGGCTCTAAAAATCGTCTCATTTTTACGGCACCTTATGGAGATGACGTCACATTTCTATCTAATAGTTTATACACAAAATAACTCTAAATGCCAGGTATAAACTGCTCACGCGTATAAAAAAATTCTAAAGGTTCCCTAACGATAATAAAAACGGGGTCACCGAATGTTGAAAGAAAAAATTAATGAGAAAACTTAGAAAAATGTGAGTAGCAGAAGACTTTTCGTAGCCGTGACTTTTATGAGAAAAAATTAAAGTGTCTAAATCCACTAAACTCGCGTCAATTATTTTCTTCCAGTTGGGCGGAATAATTGATTGGAAATTATTTTTATAGAGCGCCCCTGTGATTTACCAATGATTAAAAACCGCCCTCCTTGGGCCCCCACAAAATACGGCCTTTCGCGAGAAACCTCAACCATGTTTTTTCCAAAATCACGTTCAGTACAGTCGCGCTGTCGCTGAAAAACTCCGTAATCGGAAAAAATTAGGAGGCCAGTTTTTTTTACCGATGATTCTGTAGGTGCCGCGGGTGCTAAATCCAGGTTTGCCCAAAAATCGGGGTGCAGGGTTTTTTCAAGGGGATGAAGGGGTTTTTGTTTAAGGAGATAGGGGTGGATTGATGCCAAACTACAATCCCTATGAGGTCAGCGTCGGGAGACAAAATGTTCTGAAAAATCCGGCCTTTATTTTTGTCCACAGCGCCAAAGTCGTGGAAGTTCATTTAGAGGGTGAAAAAGTGAGGTGAAATTTTGATAAATCATTTTTAATTCAATAACTCTTTGGGAAAAATTCATACAATTTTTGTTCAAATGGGAACGTTGTATCCCTTGAAAAGACGCATCGATCGAGTATTTGGTCATCCCTCTCCAATAATAACTTCACCCCCAAAAAAATGGTTGAGGTATCAAAAAAAAAAATTGTTTACTGCATAACTCCAAAACCATCGATTTTTGGGGGACGGTTTAAATGTACAAAATGTAGAGAATAATTTTCTCTATATTTTTGTTTCTATGGACTACCCTTGAATTTTGATTTTCCAACCCCTCTCGGGGGTTGAAAATTCAAAATGAAATTCTGGGAAAACTATTGACCGCACAAAATCGCCGTCGTAGAACAATTTGTAGCTTGAACCCTCAGCTACACTTGTGTCCACACGCCAAACTCGTATCCCTCTATTTTCGGTGAAAAGTTTTCCCAGAATTTCATTTTCAATTTTCAACTCTCGAGGGAAATTGGATAAAGCAAAATTCAAGCGTAGTCCACATTAACAAAAATATAGAGAAAATTATTCTCTACATTTTGTGATTTGAACCATGCGCGGAAAATCGATTGCTTTGAAGTTATTCAATAAATTTGTTTTTGTTACTTCAACCATTTTCTTGGGGGTGAAGATATTATTGGAGCGGGATGACAAAATACTTGATGGACGCGTCTTCTTAAGGGGCTATACCAGTGAGACACTTTCAAAAAATCGATTTTTTGTTGCCTTTTTTGACAGTTTATACTTTCAAGAATATGAAATGAGATTTTTTATACTTTCAAGATTTTTATACTTTCAAGAATATGAAATGAGATTTTTCAAATTTGCTGGCATTGTAACTCAAAGAGCAATTATCCGATTGACTTGAAATTTGAACTGAGTACTCTTGAATATATTTACTCTACAATGACGTAGGATATTTTTGATTGGACGGAAATTGACGATTTGGCATTGAAAAAAACACCATTTTATAGGCAAGAAAACAGACTTTTTTTTCATAACAACGCCATTTTGTTAGATTTTTATATTTTTCGAAAATCCTACGTCAGTACAGGACATACCTTCCAGTTTAACATTTTTTCCTTTTTCGGTTCCAGCTACTCAATCGGCCGGAATCATGTCAGCAGTGGAGAAATTTTTTTTCTCGGCGCCTGCGAAGTGCATAAGTCGCTTGGATCTCAATATTTTTCAATGAAAAAATTATGCAATATAGGTCAAATATATTCCTAATTTTCCGAAATATTGAATTGAGTACTTTTCTTACAAAAAATTCCCGAAAATCACCCAAATTTTCAGCGTTCACACTGGTATAACCCCTTAAGGGCTACAACCTTCCCATTCGAACAAAAATTATATGAATTTTTCTTGAAGAGTTATTCAATTAAAACTGATTTATCAAAATTTCACGCCACTTTTTCACCCTCAAAATGAACTTCCACGACTTCGGCGCTGTGGACAAAAATAAAGCCCGGATTTTTTGGAACCCTTTGTCTCTCGGCGCTGATCTCGTGGGGGTTGTAGTTTGGCATTCCACCGCCATCCCCTAAAAAACCCTACACGCCGATTTTTAGGCAAACTTGGATTTAGCACCTGCGGCACCTACAAAATCAACTGTCAAAAAACTAGCCTTCTTCTATTTTTTTCCGATCCTAATATACAGCACGACTGTACTACTTGCCTTGTTAGAATACGCGTAAATCGCGCCAAAGTTTTTGTTGCCCGCTACCCCGCAAAGATACCGAGAGAAATTGAGCAGTCAACCTTTTTTATAACGCGGCACACTTGAACCTCTAAAATTCTTACGGCACACCTTCGTATTGGACTTCGCCCCGCGACACTCGTCGGTGCCGACTTTATCACGTGGTACATACATCCGCCTAATTTGCACACAAGTGCAACATTTATAAACTCACGACACGCCGTTTGGAATGCCGTGCCTTAGGTTACGAAGAGTCCCGACGTGGCTCACCTGATCGGAAATGGTAAATTTGACAGCGGTAACGGTGGTCGTTCTCATGAGGGGTGAGGACGATTTGAGTGATTCCTGAAGCCTGGGCAAAAGTGTAGCTGGATCGATGAGTGTCAATTTTCCGAGGCACTCGGCAACCACGTTGCGCGTTCCCTCCTCGGTGCACTCGGCGTGCCTGTACAGCAGCATCCATATCGAGGGTACGAAATTTTGCAGATGCGAGACGCCCGAGGGGCTGCTCGATTGGCAAGTTATGATCTCTTTGAGGGAGTGCAAAACGAGATATTGTCGTTTCGGCTGTGCCTCGATCTCCTTAAGTATGAACGGCAGGTATTCCGGCAAATTGCCCACAGCTATATTGCCGAGGGTGTAACTAGCGGCCGATTTCACTTCCTCCGAGTGTGACGAGAACGAATTGAGTATAACGTGTTTGAGGGATGCAACACCGCTGAGATCAACGTGCCGCCCGATTTCGCCGATAACCAGCAGTGCGAATATGTGCTGAGCGTCGCTCTGTGGATTCTGAACGTCCTTGATGAATTGCTCGACAACGACGAAGGCCTCCTGATGCCAGGGGATCGTGAGGGCAGCCGCGCATTTCGCGAGCGAGTGATAAGCCTGCTTGTGAAGAACCGCCTGTTGGGTCACCGGTGCGATTAGCATCGAGAGCAATTCCCGATAGCCGAGATCCGGAATGCACGCTTGTACGAGTGCCTGAAAGAATTCGAGCATCGAGTTGAGAGCGGCGCCTTGAAGCAGCGACGATTTCACGAGGACCAATATCTCCGGCAGTATGTTGTCGGAGATATTGGTTAGCGCTGCTGGATGCAGCGTCGCTATGGTCGTCAACAGGGTGAGCGTCAATTGAGCGATGTGAAGATCGGACTCGTTGAGCAGAGCGGGCAGTTCCTCGGTCACTTTATCGAGCATATCCGGATGAAGAGCCGAGCTGAATGACCTCACGAGTGTATCGAGTAGCGTCAACGAGCACAGCTTGAGGGCACGTTGATTCTTGCGCAGAAACGAGCCGAGTATCGGTATCGCTTCCTCCATTATTGGCTCGAGATCAACGACGAGGGGTGACGCGGCGATGCACGTTAGTGCCTTGACGGTCGTCAATCTTGTTATCTCGTTGCGCAATCGATCGAGAAAGATCGGCAGACAAACGGGAAATTCCTCGTAGAGGCTGTCGCCTAGATGGGCCAATATCTGTCCCATGCAA
Organism: Ophion ellenae; assembly: GCA_963210295.1. Classification (NCBI taxonomy): domain Eukaryota; kingdom Metazoa; phylum Arthropoda; class Insecta; order Hymenoptera; family Ichneumonidae; genus Ophion; species Ophion ellenae. Next base: position 39,067,440 of record OY723392.1, read on the forward strand.
GCGATCGCTCGTTCCTTAACCTCCTGATCGATGTCGGCAGTCTTCAGTCTCAACAGAGTGCACTGATATATTTCGGCTGGCAAAGAGGCGAAGTTCGGATCGATAGGACCGTTGTGAGGTCTTATGACTTGTACGAGCTGTTGAAGCACCAGCAGAGCTTCGGCGGTTATCTTGTAGAATGGATCACCGACCGCGGCTATAATTGGCGGCGCTATCACCGACATGTGAGGATGAAAAGCCTCGTGGGGATGCGTCACGAGGAGAGTGTGAATGAAGGCGAGCGTGTCGATCTTCATGTTCGACGAGGAATTCTTGTCGCCTAGGCTGTATTGGATACCGGGTATCAAAGCCGGTATGTGATTGGTCAGCGGACCCGGCAACACCGTCACGAGCTCCTTCAACAGCGAGAAACAGTCCTGTCGCGTTTTGATGCTCTTCTCCTTCATCTGACGATGTATGGCCTTGACGATCATCGGGACTTGCTGTTGCAGCAACGATATCGGCCCCTCCTCGTCCTCCATCGAGTCCGGATCGTGAACGACACCCGAGGACGTTCGCGTCTGGCGCAGAAGCGCTATGTAGGCGTGAAATATGTCGGATTTGACGTTCTCCTCGCGTTCCTTGAATCGCGCGATCAGTGCCGGCGATACGACTTTGTAGAGCTCCGAGAGCAACTCTCGCCTACTCGAGACGACAGCCTCGAGACACTTGGCAGCCGCGCGACGTACTTTCCAGCTCATATCGTCGTCGTCCGAATACTCGTCCTCGGCGTCCTCGTCACCGTCCTCCTCCGTCTCCATCACTATACCGTCGTTGTCCAACGCCTCGTTAATGTCGTCGTCGTAATTGTAATTCGGATCGTACGTTATGTAAGCGAGACAAATCTCGATGATCTTGTTGATGTGGGGGGTTATCTCCTTGGGACATCGATGCACGAACGCCTCGAACGCCTGCAAACAATATTCGCGCAACTCGTCGTCGTCCTCGTTGCTGTACTGAACTATCAGGGGCATCACACGCTCGATTTGCTCGCCGAAACGATGACCGGCCTGTCGGCATATCGACGCTATACACTGGATGTACGTGCGTATGACGTTTTTCACTTTTTGCGTCGTTAGACCCTCCAACAGGTGATCCAAGAGCTTCTTGTACAGATAATTGTTGCTCGACGTGAGGAGATGACTGAGCGCTACTATCGTACGCTTGCGAACCGCCTGCCGGGGCGACGACAACTGCGGCAACAGGGCGGTCAGTATTATCGGATGGAAGGTCACCAGGAGAGAGCCGAATCGAGAAAGCAAATCCGCCACTATGTCCAGAGCCTCCAACTGCACTGACACGTCTTCTTGCTGTGAAATATAAATGGTCGCGACGCTTTAAGTTGTTGGTAGAAAATATCGGGGTATATAGATATTAATCGGGGTGTCTAATTTTGACCAGAACTGAAATTGCATGACATTTAAGGATTTTTAAGGCAAGGAATGGGGATTTTTTCATGACTCTTAGTATGACTTTCTGGCATAGAAGTATACTTAATGATTCTACAGTGCGACCGACTTTCTAAATTTTTATATTTTTATTTTGCTCTTTCAAAGAGATGTGTGTTGTATGCCAATAAAAAGTATACGAAATGAACGAAAAGTCACCAAACTTTACAATTCCATATGTAGTAAAAAATGTGAGCTAAACATAATTTCAAGATTGCTGTAAAGAAATATATTTTGGGAACATCTAGAAAAATATTACATACATTTAGGAACTTTGAGTAATATCAGTCTAGACGTTTTACACGAATGACAAAGAAAAACTAATATGTTGAGATAACGCATCATTTTCTTTTACTTTCTTCTATTTTATTTTCTATCGATTCGATATTCGCGTCTCTATCGACAAGTACCACAAAGTTAGTTCATATTGAATATCAACTCAACGATAATTTAGTAGGGTATAGTAATTCAGGTAGACTGGTAATTTTTCATGACATTTCATGACTTTTTCAGGGTCGAGTGTAATTTCATGACATTTAAGATTTTTCATGACTTTTCAGGTCAGTAGACACCCTGTTAATGAAAATTTCACTCATCGTTATGGTAGATTTTCTGAATATACTGGCAAAAGGAGAACGGAGGTCTACTGCACTCGTTTATTAAATATTAAATTTTTAAGTTTACATCAATATCTACATGATCGCATTGGCTGTACGGGACAACGTCGTTACCATTTCATTTCCTCGCGTATACCTTCCGCATCTATGAATTAAAGGCGTGTACGATTTTGCGAAGATTTCAATTCAACTTTCACGCAAGCCTCTCACGAAAAATCACGTATTGTGCTGGAATTTTGTTATAAACGAAATATATCAAATGCAGGTAATTTATAATATTTTCATTCGACAATGTGATAAATTGCTTGGATTTTCATCTTTTGTTTTTATTTTAAAAAACGATGTAGAGGAACGTTTTGAACCTTCGTGGATAAACTTTTGTTTAACGCGTATGTAAAAAAAAAAACAGTAAACTTTAATATTCATTTGTGGGTACCTTTAAGTGAGGAAAAAATCTGCTGTTTTTCATGATTTCTTTTTGAGGGAAGATTTTACTACTTTTGCCTGATACATGGTATTTTTTTTTCTTAATCTTTGAATATAGCGGAGGTATGGCACGGTCTTTTACACTACATTTACAAAAATTGGCGTGGGATATAGCTAAAAAACTAAACGCCCGATTTTGCTGAAATTTGGTATTAATCTTTCGAACTTTATTGTCTAAAACATGACCGCAAATGTTTAAAAATTTAAAAAAAAAACATTTTTTTTTTGCAAAATGCAGCCATTTTTCCGACAATTCAATCTCTTTGTTTCAATGCGTACCTTTTCATCGAGTTTTAACATTTCTCAGATTTTCATGGTTAATATTTTGCGTATGAGTGTTAATGAAAGAAAAATCTTTGTTGGTTGTTTTTTTTTCAGATTAATCCCGCCGATGCTACGTGTCACACCGTCTGACAACATCCGCTGCAACCCGATTAAAAGATCGTACCATGTCTCCGCCATTTTTAAAGATTAACAAAATGAAGAAAAAAAATACTCTGTAACAGCCAAAAGTTGTAATAAAACATACCCTAAGTCTCAAAAGTAGTGAAGAAATCTTCCTTTTAAAAAAAAATCGTGAAAACCAGCTGTTTTTCCTCGCCTAAAGGTGTCTCCCCCCTTGAATAAGCAACAGTGGATGCGTATTCCTAGCTTTTATCCTGCAAATCAGCTTAAGAAAAAGGAAATTCGATTTTCTTTTCTTCTTTTTTCCATCTTTATGGTTATCCGCAAGCTCTTGCAATAGATTTAGGTCGCAGGTCTCTAACGAGGATCAATGTAGAACAAAAAACTATTTTCCGCACGTTCTGCGGCTATGAGAAAACTCTTTAAGGGCGTTGAATGTTCGAGATTGATTTTTACGAAGTAATAATCTGCTAAGTATTAAATATATCTATCTCTCATTAATCTTGCATTACTATGATCCTGAGGTTTGCATCATGGGAACGCGACGAATATTAATTATCTTCGATTGATAACATATCTTTTTGGTCAATTTACGCTCTGACCATAACTGGAATACTTTGATATATTCTCGTTAGAAATATACGACCACAATTCGCAACAAAAAAAAGATTTTCGATAATAAAAATAAAGAAAACAAAGATCATTGCATTCCAACGCTGCAAATTTCAACTTCACGCATTGCAAATCTCGATGATGACTCATTTTTGACCGATTTAGGCTCCCAAAATTACTGGAATACTTTTATGTATTCCCGTTAGAAATATACAACCACAATTTGCAAAAAGAAAGATTTCCGGTACTAAAAATAAAGAGAAAAAAAACTTTTGCATTGCAACAATGCAAATTTCGACTTTATGCATTACTCATCTTGATGATTACGACTGAGGCCTACAATCTCCGGAGAAAGTAAATAGGAAAGATATCGAAATAGTGAATATTGGAAGTAACGTATTTATCCGTGAGCCATTCAGTGGCTGTTACCTTTTCGATGGCACTGCTCAGTCGTCCGGTGATTCTTTTGCAAACGTTTTCGACCAGATCACTGGATCCGAGAGGTAGCTCGGAAATGACTGTTTTTAGGCCTATACTCGATATATCTCTGAGCTGCTCCTTGTCGGACACCATATTGGTGCACAAAGCATCCACTATGATCTCCACCTGATACTCCTTTACTTTATTGACTAGCGGACCCAGACTGAAAACAGAGGCGTTCGAAAAAGCCCATTTTTGCAACGGAAATTCTATATCGTTCAGTCCAAAGCAAAACTCGGATTACCATTTAACGGCGAGATTCTGTACTTCTCCGTTCTTGTCTTCCAGCAGGCGAAGCAGCATCCTGACGACTTTCCGCTCGGAATCGTCGTCGAGCTTGATGCTGTCTTTTTGTAATTCGCTCATGAGATCGTTGGTCGCCATGAATCTAAAGTCTTTGTCGCTGGAGGTCATCTGCGAGGACACGAGTGACAGATCATCAGAGGGCGATGGAGAAACATAAGGGAATCATGAAAAGGAGGTTATGTTGGACGAGAATAAACGGCGAGAGAAAAGTCCGATGGAGAAGCATACGATCTTCTGGACTTGACAGAGAACGTTGCCAAGGGAATCATCGATGTCGAGAGAAAGGAAAAAGCGTTTTTTTTCGTTCACGATGATACTCACCTTCTCCAGGAGATTTGCTATTTGATACGAAACACTGGCCATGATTGATGGTGTATGTATTTTCACACGGCCGGCCGAATTATCAACTTTTGTGCACAGCGCGTATCCGCGAGATTGATGGCAAAGGGGGAGAAAAAGCAAAAAAAAAAGGAGCCGAGTATATGTCTCGTTTGAGGGCACACAGTGAACGGAAAAAAATAAAAACTGCACCGGACCACGCGTCTCCGATCGAGTCACGATGGTATTTACGAAATCGATTCTTTTTTCCTCTCTACGGCCTCTCTTTAGTCGCGTACGATTCCGCCGGACAATGATGTATTATTTTTTTCATTGAAAAACTACACGACCGGTAGCATTTCGGAAAACCACTGCTGCGCTCTGCTTCTCTCTCTCGCTCGCTTTCTTGCGCTTGGGGCGGCTGCGGTTGGCGCGCCGGCCGCTAGAGGCGCCACCCCCCCGGCCGGCACGCAAATATTTGGAATAAATGCATCAAACAAATCGCGGAAAACATCCTCGGAGTTCGCGTAAATTTAGGAACGATCCGAACGAATTAATACGCTTTAGATGTTCGCGGAAATTCGTGTTGGTTGCTAGGAATAATGGGCGCGAATAAAAGTACCATGATTGTTCGGGAAAACTTTGTCAAAGTAGGCGTCTTGAAATACTGGATTGTTGCATTTTTAATGAAGTGACGTAAGAAACTTATCGAGGTTTATTTTCGGATCGAAAATGCACGAGTATAGGAACATAACGCAATCTCTTTCCATATGGAAACGTGCGAAACTTTTCTGCACTCTTTCAGCTGATTAAAAACGTAAGAACGTGCAGATTATTGGCTTCATTCGCGAACGTGTATACTTGCAGCGAATTATTATTACGTGCAGTTCACCGATGAATGTCAAAAGCTACGGATTTCCTTTTTACAGATACTTCCGATGATAATTCAACTTTGATGTTTCGAAAAGTTCCGAGACGAAGATGTCGCGAAAAAAATATCGAGGTGTACGCAATTTAGCAGTTTCTCATGGGAAGTCGCGAACTTAGTCGCAATATTTCTTGCTGACGTTTGGACGTTTAGACAATAAAATTCCAGCTTAATTCGCGATTTTTCACTGGAAACTGTATTCAATTGTCCGAATTGTGATGATTTTTTTCCGCGACAACGATGTGACGGAATTTGGGAGACTTCAAAGTTAGGGGTGCACGTAGTTGGAAATTTTAAAAATATCGTATATTGGTTTTAGGTGGTTTTTCAAAATATGACATTCCAAAAATATTCTCCCAAAATTTAAAATTGACTCGTTCAAAATTGAGGAAGTTGTAGGTGTTTATAGGTAGATTTTGCGAACCGACGAACTTTAAACGCGTTTTTCTCAAAATTACTTTATCAAAATCGGTGACCATAGCTCAAAAATCACTGACTCGACCAACTTCGAATTTCACAAGCTTCGTTTACATATAAAAAATCAGTGCTTCAAGCAAGGATTTTTTTTCGATGCATAGTTTTTTATTATTCATGAAAATAGAGCGTTTTTTTTACCAAAAATCGATAGTTTTGTTTTGAACTTTCGTTTTTGGCGCCTCCGAAGGCAGCGCATAAGTCGCTTGGATCTCAATATTTTCCTATGAAAAAATTATGTAATATAGGTCAAATATAGCCAAATATATTCTTAATTTTCCGAAACATTTAATTGAGTACTTTTCTTCCAAAAAATTCTCGAAAATCACCCAAATTTTCAGCGTTCACACTGGTATAGCCCCTTAAGGGATCTTCACAATGTAAAATTTCCAAAAAATCAATTTTTTTGAATTTTTTTTTGCAATGAAAGAGTTTTTAAGCTATGCGTCTCAAGTTTGGACATAACATTCTACCCCCATTCTTTATCTTGCTGTGGAGACTTTTTTTTAATCTTCATATTTTTTTAACGAAAAACTGTCGAAAAAGTAGGCTAAATTAGATACTTTTTTTTTTCAAACCGCCGCGTTTTTGTCAATTTTGATTAAGGTGTAATTTTAAATTAAAAGGTCCAAAGAAGCGTTTTTTCGGGAATTTGTTTAAAAGGGGAAAAACAAGTGAGCCCAGTAAACATTCAGGTATCTTTTCATGTATATTTGAAATGTATTTAAAAAAATGTTCAACATGTAACAGACTGTAGATTTATCAGCCTATTCCATGTGCGCCTTGCCACTGCAGTCCCCAATCGACGGGAAAGATGCAGCTCGTAATTCTTTACTGAACCAAATAAACCAATAAAATGTTCATTTGTCATATATTTTCTTCTGGGTGAATTAAGAAATAGCTGAAAAAATCATAAAATGATAACTTTTCTCAGGTTTGAAAAAAAAAGTGTTAAAAAAAAACTCTTTAACGTGCTATAAAAATGATTTAAAAAGACTTTTTCAACGACTTTTTAAATTCGCTTAGAAGAGATTTTCGTACTGAAGAAAATAAACTTTGGTTTGATTCAATAAGTCGTTTAGTTTTTTTGCTATCACGTCCGCCAATTTGGAAAAATTGTGAAAATGAAAACTGGAGAAAACGCGCTTCGAAGTTTTCAATAGGAGGAAATATCAATATCAAATATCAAACGCTTCTCTGCTTTTGGCCTTGTATCTCCAAAAACATTTTCTATTGGCCTCTGTAACTTTGTAAATATATTCTTGGATAGATTATCTATCGATTTAAGCAATTAAAAAAAAAACGATTTTTCGGATCTTCTAATTCAGGCTCCCGCCTTAAGAAAACCCCCATAGCAAGATAGCGGCTTCCATACTGATTGATAATCTTCTTACAAATTATCTTTCAGATAATATTCACGGCCCAACCGTGTATACCGCGAGGACTCCGTTTTTTCCAATACATTTTCAACCGTTAAAAAAATGATTAAAAAATCAAAATAAACGTTTAAAAAATTATTTGTTGTTCTTCATGAGTGCTTTAATTTGACATTTAAAAATCAGACTGGTTAGTTATTTTTAAAAATTAGTTATTTTTCGACCCCTTACACTTTGATGATCCCTTAATAATTACGTAAAAATGACGACTTATTTAATAGATTTTGTAGGCTCGAGTTTCAATGCGTCGCCACGTTGTTAAAAAATGATTTTGAAAATCGACGATCGTCAACACATCGTATTTATTGTTGACTTGAATAATTCGTTTGGTTTTTCGATTTTGGATGGACCGTTTAACGGGAGATATACACCTAGACGGTCGAGGTCGAGGATTTAGAAGCTATGAACATTCCGTCGACCGTAGAAGACCTACACTATAGGCCTGGTATCGACGATTCCATGTAAGTTGACAAATTTCATGATTTATTCATTCCCAAATTTTCAAACGCGTTTTTCTCAAAACCACGTTTTTCAAATCGGTACCCAAAATTTCTCGAAATCCAATAACCCGATTGCCTAGACGTTTTTTGTGGTTATTCTATACACCATTATCTAGTACTTGTCATAGGATTTTTTTTCCGTTACTTAGTTTTTGTTTTTATAGGCAAAATAATAATTAATTTTTGGCCCAAAAATCACTATTTATGTTCAAGCGTCCGCAATTTTGTTATAAATCGATATTTTCAAAATCGGCTATGACAAGTACTAGATTATAGTATCTAATTGGATAATCTTTTTGGTTTTTTTTTTCAGATGATTTTTGAAGAAACGCCAGTGGGTACCGTATACGCAGATTTTTCCTTGTATATACCCAGATATATCCTTGTATATTTTTGATATTTTTAAATAAAGAAAATTAAACACATTTTTGAATCTATATACTTTTAGATAACTAAAACCCCAATCCGAAATTTCAAATAGTTTTCCTTGAAAAAATTCACAAAAATACCTTTTTTTCCGGCTCCTAGGTGTATATCTCCCCTTAAGCTGTAGGGTCCACCGCCAAACGACGCAAAAAAATTTCATGTGCCGGCGGCCACGTTTTATTGTATTTCCGTATTTTTTGGTGTTTTTCAAAATTTCTCAATATACAGTGTGGAAAAAAAAGCATTTGTACATGTCACACGAAACTGTTGTTAAATTGGTTTTACTCGTTTGTTCGTGTTGTCACAAGATTTTTGTAAACAAACACCATGTATATTTAGGACAAGCCATCGAACACAGAAATTTAATAAATTAAATTTTTTTGGTAGGATAATTTGAAAAAGACGACGTATACAAATACTTTTTCACCCACTATATGTACCTCTGTGTATAAAAAAATGCGTTTTTTTCACCGACCATTTCCCCAAAAAAAATCGGAATTTGGTCATTTTTTCGGGCCTTTAGGTAGATGTAGCCCCTTAAGGGATATGCATAACCGTGGAATTTCAAGAAATAAATTTTTGATCTATTTTATTTTCTCATTGCGTAGAGTCTGACTATGATTTTGTTCGAAGATTTTGCAAAAATTCCAAAAATTGACCGAGTTATGACGATTTTAGTGGAGCAGGTCAGAACGTCCCGTTGCGTTACGGCTCCAGCGCTGCGCGGTGCATTGTATGGTTTCTAAAGGCGTTGATATGACTTTGTCCGATCCGGCTGTTTGATTGTTGTACGCTGCAGTAATTGCAGATTGAAGGTACGAAAAATAATTGTGATTTTATCTCAAGCAAGTAGTCCATACACCAAGGCATTTTCTTACGATTAAATTTTTCAAATAACAATTGGGACGAAAAAGTGCATTTCATAGATAGAAATTTTTAAATAAAAGGTGTTTAATTTTTTTGAATAGCTCCATTAGTAATGGGGATATAAGCGACAAAAATTAATCGCATCACCTCTCACTCAACGTTTTGCCCCTTTCACTCATCGTTCCGTCTTTCTCATAAAAATGTTCCTTGCTCGTATCTCCATTACTAATGGAGCTAGCGAAAAAAATGAGACATTTTCTATTGTCAATTCAAAAAGAAACATCTTTTATTTCAAACTTTTTCCTACAAAATGCACGTTTTCGTCACAATCGTCATTACAACGATTAAATTGTTTATAACGCGAAAAAAACGATTCTAGAACAAAATAAATGTCCTATTCGTATTGCCCGTTTCCGAAACCATAAAGAACCACCGAAGATATTGAGCAGACCTAAACATTTATACGAAAATGGTATACGGAAAAAGTGAATTTGGTACGTTTTCTTCTCTTGCGTTTATCTCGAAAGTATACTTTGCAATTTGGCGTACGTCATTCTCAAAATCCAATCGTCCGATTTACTTCAAATTTGGATTAGACATATTTTATAACATATTCAATCGACTGACCGGATGATTTTTTCATATGTTCGTCCGTTTGTTAATAATAAACGTTTAAAGTCGTTATTTTTGGTCGAAAATCGACCTTTTCTTTAAAAACAATGCTATTTGTGCAATTTTTAAAATTTCGATAATGTATCCAGTGAGTCTGTAGCTTTACCATTGTACTAAAAGTATATATTTCCATTTTTTACTTTAGGTGAATCCACTTACCGGAGTCATGTACGCGACCGAGCCGTGCGGAGGCTACAGCCTCGAGATTAAATAACAATGATTACGTTGTTTATATATATTTTTCAATAAAAAAAGACGACAACATGTCGAGCCTATGTGCTAACTGCGTGCGAAAGATCGACCTTATCATCCCAATACCTGAGACGAAAAAAAATATTGAGAATCGATCTGTTTTTGTTAACTTCAAGGTTATGCATATCCCTTAAATCCTTCGTCCAAGCACCAGATCACCTCATGCAAAAACTAAATGCGTTTGATTGTGTTTATTTCGGATGATTTGTTTCCGTTCAGCAGTGGTCACCGCGAAGGACGTTTTTCCAACAGCGGTCCGCCCAAACCGCATCTACCACATTTATAAATATATTCAATACACAAATTGTAAAAGATACTCAAAACGATACTCTTCACGGTGAAAAAAGTTAGACCTGCACGCGTTTACTCAGAAAATAATTCACGATAATTCCTCTTTATTCCACCCACGAGCTAGGTGTAGCCCGTTAAACTTTTACCAGATGAATCTGCGGCGAAAAAACGTCACTATCCGTCAAGATTGACCGGTGAAGCGTCTTTCTCAATCGAGAAAAGGTAAGGAACAGAAGAAAAATCAAACATATCGTTAAGAAGCTCGTGTTGAAAAGAAAAGAACTGAAATTATGTAAAATAATTTATGTATACACATTTGTATATAAGTATTTGTTACATTGGACAGGCGTTATTTTCAGTGACCGGATATCTTTACTGTACGTTAATAATACATTAAAATGAACTTCGTCGCTTGTCCGCTGTTCTCTTCGTTCGCCTATTGCTTCTTTTTTCACGTATTTTGGCGCATCAACAGAAAAATGGATTGATCGAAGAACAAAAATTGGGGGCTCTCGCGTAGACAACAGAGGCGAGTATTGCGCTCTCTTTCTTCTCGCGATAAAAGACACGTGGACACGGCGACAAAATTCGCCCCTCGCCCACGTGCAACGACCGACGAGAAATACTAATATATTTATAAATTAATTTCCTTTAATACTGAATCACGATGGCCTCATCGAGAACAATTTTAACGTGTTTTACGGAGCGGGATAAAAATAAATCTGTAGACTATTACATATTTTTTTTTCTTCGTCTCGGTTTCGGAGCCTTGTGTCGGTTTTCGATTCGCAATGCAATATACTTTTTATACCTCAGCAATGACGTGTATATGTTGTTGTTTTTAAAATGTTCCTCGCGAGTTTAACGCGCGAGGCAACATTTCGCTAAAATGTATTTATATAATTATATAACTATATATAATTAATATAATTATATAACCAGCCTGAGATTGCAAACTTTATAGACGCGCGTGTTATATTTCATAAACTTTCCTTCGTTTCTTTCTTCTTTTCTTTTCGTTCTCTTTCATCGTCCTGCGAATATGCCATGATAATTCGGGGAGCGAAGAGCAACATCGGATGAATTTACGATCATAGGACAGAGTGAGAAAGAGAGATTGATTCGAAAGCGCTACTACGGGGACACTTTAGAAGTGCAAGAAAAAGAACCCGAGGATGATTCGATCAGATAGGAGTCAACGATTCGGCAAGCCGATTTTTTTCCTTGCCTCTCCGGTGGTCGAAAACCGTGCGATGTTTTTTTTTTCTCGCGATTGAGATCCTTTTCTTTATTCGCTTTTCTTCGTCGCTCGTCGACTGTCTTTAATATTAATACCCGCGATCTCGGTATTCTTTTTCTTCCTCTATCGTTCAAGTGTTTTTCCCCGTTATACTTTTGGTTCTAAGCGTGTCTATGAGATCGGTGGTATTTCGAAGTTGACGCTAAGATTGGCGGATTGCGCTAGTTTCACGATCGTCGAAAGTTTCACGGCTATTCGTGCTGCCTCGTCGAGATCGTCGACCGGGACGATCTTCAAGCCGGCGTTCGCGACGAGCGCTTTCGCCTCGTCCACGTTGGTTCCCTGGAGAAGAGACGAAATAAGCAATTTGTCAGTTGGATCGTAAACATTCGATTGTCGCTGGGGGCGAGAGTCGGAAACATTGACGTGGCCAGCATTTTTTGTATGGGGGGGGGGGGGGTCAAAATTTATGGGGTTTTGAAGTTCGCGGAAACATGTGATAAAATGGGGCATTTTTGAACCCTTCAACGCCTATATTGGGTTTGCTTGGGTTTTTTTACGAGCATAAAATCCATTTTTCATTGATATTTTGCTCGTAAAAAATTTGTTTGGATTCGAAATTTTTTGCTTGTAAAAAATTTGTTGGGATTTGTTTGGGTTTGAGATTTTTTGCTTGTAAAGAAATTTGTTAATGAAAAATGTCAGCTTCCCCCGACTGAATATCATGATTTATAATCCAATAAATGAGAAAATATTTAAAAAAATGTTATGCTCATTTTCCGGAAAAGTCACTTATTTAGAGAATTACCAAAAATAAAATTTACGATGTAGTCGATAATCACGTAACACACATAAAATATGAAGCTTCGATTATACATTCATGTTAACATGAATATCAAACTCATGCAAGACTTTAAAAATAATCAACGAATTTCTCATCATTCTTTAATCCAGGTTCCAGTTTTTGAGCGTTACTTCCAGTAGGTACTTGATTAAATAAGTTTTAGCTTTTTATTTTTTATTCGAATCGGCTCAACACTTTTTAGTTGGAATTCTTACAAGCTTTAATTTAACTTGACTTTCTGTGAGATGCACAATGGAAAATCGATTTTCACCCACTTCCCGACTACTTAGAGCTCAGAAGTTTTGCAAACATGCATCTAAAAGGTGACAATGCATGATCCAACTTACAAAAAAAAAAAAAAATATCCATAAAATGTTCAATGTTTCTCAAAATTTCGACATATAATCTTTAATTTACATAAATCCGTTCACATATCAACTGTGTTTAATTTACTGTAAAACAACCTTAGATTTATTAAATAAAAATCCCGAAACTGACTATAAACGTGTGATAATAATTTGTTCTCTAATTACTATTGTGCCAAATTAAATACGGTTAATGAAACTGAATTGATCAAATTTATGAAACATTTAAAAAGTTGAGGGCCCCAAGCTTTTATTTATAGTCACATCAGATTAAAGCTTGTTTTTTGAAAATATTTTTTTTTTGCTATCTACATTTTTTTAACGACTTCATTATCTACGTTCAGCAGAAAGGTATGAGAGAATCATTCCTGAAACGTTGGGCTTCTAAGCCACGTTTTTATCCGGCTCATGGCAGAAAAACTCCTTGCACAGCCGGCGGACCTCGCTGAAAGTATTATTGCTGCTTGGAAAAGTTTATATAAGTTAGGGCAGTACTACTTTTTAACATGCTTTCTTAAATCCCCAGCATTTGTTTCATCGTTTTTAAACGAAAGTCTGTTTTTCGCTTCAGCTTCTAAGGCTGGCATATCAATTATTAAGATTTTTCAATAATTATGGTAGAAATCGTCTCCGTTCTTCATATTCAATTTCAACAATGCCTCGACAGCATGAGCTAACTGTAGATTCTCAAATCGGCATTTTACATTTACAATGATATTGTCTATTACTTGGTAGTGGATGTTGATCCTCCAGTATTCTTTTGGTTGTGTATCGGCCGGGAAATCTAATGTATTTATTTTGCCCACTGTTAGCTTGATTGTAAAATTTAAATATCTATTCAATATACGCAATGAAATAGTTCCTTTTTATAAAATTTACGATATAACGACGAAGAAAATAGTTCATGTTTCATTTAATTATTTCCTTATGCTCGCTTGGGTGGAAAAAAATAAAATTAATCGATTATTTAAATTTGAGGGGTAACACCACTGTAGAATTTATAAAGAATTGATATTTTATTTATTGGCTTGAGAGATGCTTTGAACCATATAGAATAAGTTTTTCTCCGACCGTTTTTCTCGGAACACAATTTTTCAAAACGGCACGCAGCATAACTTCAACTATTTTCATTCTATTCACTCCAAATTTTGAGCACATCTTCAAAATAACATTCGGAAGAGAAATACGGACGGGAATTTCCATCACTTAATTATAACATTATTTATTAACAAGTGATTGTCCTTTTTATGTCGAAAATTGAGTTTTTACTTTAAATGCTTGTCAATTACCCAAAAATTCATATTTTCGAAATCCCCGACGTTCTCTTGCTATACTCGTGTAAATGAATAGAATTTGTTTTTATTCTTTTCCACATTCAAATTTGCTTTAGTTATACTGCGTGCCGCAGAGCGTCTCAAATTCAACATGCCCCGCAAGAATGGCTCCAGCGTCGCCATATTGTATATTTTTTCAATATAAATTTTTTTTGTTCACTTGAATATATGTCTAATAAAAACCTTGAATTTTATGATCCTCTTACTTCCCCTTCCGCCCAAAAAAAAATCGCAACAAATCGCTTTATTTCAGACGTTTACAGTGGTGTTGCCCGTTAATTATTTTGGATCGATTTTTGTCTGGCGCGATCGCGCCCCCTGGCTACGACAATGCCCAGGAAAGGTCTCTTGAGAACCGGAAGTAGCGAAGTGTAGGATAAACGTGAAAGGGGCGGAATCGTAACAGCCCGTAATTGTTTGCGGCTATTACGAGAGGACAGCCCTCTGACACTGGTAGATAAATACTGTTCGCAAAATGTCCTTGCCGCACTGTGGCGCTAGTAGTCGTGTGACAGACATGCATATATATATGTGTGTGTGTGTGTGTGTGTGTGTGTGTGTGTGTGTGTGTGTGTGTGTGTGTGTGTGTGTGTGTGTGTGTGTGTGTGTGTGTGTGTGTGTGTGTCTGTGTGTGTGTGTATGTATTTTGCACTGGTGTTTCTAATATTTTACACGAATAAAAGTCAATGGTAGATAACTTTATGAAAACCATTATTTGCGTGTATGATGGATTTGAATCACAAATGAATTGTTCAGCTTAGACTATTTTCGTATATAACATACATTAGGGTGGTTGACAAAAATTAATTTTTTTGTCAACGGAAAATTGAAGTATGTTAAGAAAAAGAAAGTTTTTCAAAATTTGGGGGTGCTAAACAATTTTTTAGTTGATGCTCCAACGCCTTTTTCATTTTTTTTTCATGATTATAGGAATATTCATTTTTTTATCTCGATGCAGAAAATATTAGTGCGCGATTTCTTTGACTGTCCGCGAGTTCTTTTCGCGATTCATTTGACTGTTTCCAGTAGTTGCTGTATTGAGGTACGTCACAGTACACGTAAAAATAAAAATGTAAAAAATGATCGCGGGTTCGGACGATAGTGAAAGTGCCGAAATTTATCTGATTGGGTCGGAAATCGAAGAATTTGTGGAGCGAAAATTACCCACGAATAAAAAAGCATTAAGTCTATACTTTTACCATCGTAATACTGTTAAATTTTTTGTTCGAGAGAGTACACGAAATGTTATCGACAAAATAACTAATATTTGGAGCGAAACCGGAATTTCTCAACCTTGCATCAATTTCAAAAGGTTACAAAAATTGCGACTGGAGTGCAGCATTGAAAAAAAATTATTTACGGAAAAATCAAACTGATCAAATCAAAAATAAAAAAATGTTGAGAAAATTATACTATTATGTCTATTGGCGGGGGAAAAAAATTGACGAAAAATCGAGAAAAAAAAAATTGCAGTCGTTTGAGCCCTACCTAAAAAAATGTTTAACCCTGTCAAATTTTGTATGAATTACTTTTTCGTAACGTAGTAACATTTTCCGTTGAGTACCACGAAAAAAAAATTTCTTTTTGAACCACCCTAATATACATATAAGGATGGTCCTTATTTTGGGTGTTTTCGAAATTATGTTGAGTTGCGCATGCGTGTTAAGAGTCGAAGACTGTCACATAACAGCCAACGCTACGTAGTGGCGATTTCAAAAACTAAAAAGCCGGGAAAAAGGTGTTTTTGCTTATCGTATAGGAATAGTAGGCCAGTGTCAGGGGGCTGCGAGAGAATTACCTGTAATCTAACAACAACGGGTATCTTGAGGTCGAGTTCCTTAGTCGCGGCGATTATTCCCTCCGCTATAACGTCGCATCGCATTATCCCGCCGAATATATTCACGAGAAGAGCGTGCACCTGCGAAACGTGAAACGATTGCACCTCGTCAAAATCTCGAATTTCTTCGGCGCGCTGATGGACGCGCGCCAGCGTCAAACCCGACCACTTTTCCTCCTTACCCTTGGATCCGAAGTGATGATCTTGAACGCCTCTTTGACAGCGTCTTTGGTAGCACCGCCGCCAACGTCGAGGAAATTCGCGGGTTCGCCACCGTGAAGTTTTATTATGTCCATGGTGGCCATCGCGAGGCCAGCACCGTTCACCATACACCCGATGTTTCCGTCGAGCGCTATGTAATTCAGATCGAACTTTGCAGCCTCGACCTCCTTCGGATCTTCCTGCGTCCAGTCGCGGAGCGCAAACAATTCCTTTTGTCGAAATTCGGCGTTGTCGTCGAATCGGCACTTGCAGTCGAGGGCGAAGTCTTTGAGAATGCGGTCATTTTTCATTAGGAAAGACTTTTTATCGAAAAATATATATCGATAACCGTACGTATATTTTAATAATAATAATTATTATTATCGTTCTAGAATTATTCTTCCCGTTTAAATGGACGGGCTAGATCTACTAAAAAAAATTGCATTTTCCCAAAATATTTTCATTCGAAAGTATCACCATTTAGCTATATTTCCTGAAAATGTCATTGAAATATTCCTAAGATTGAATGAGCTTCAGCTTCTAACAGTCGGCCGGGCCAGCGGTGGCAGCACCGTACTTTAAACCTTAAGGGGGAATATACATTTAGACGCAAAAAAGTTATGCAATTGTGAGAAATTTTTCAAAGTGAGAAATAATGATTCCACATTTATCAAACTGTAGCTATACTTTAAGGCGGGATATACATTTACTACGAACAAAAAATTGATGAGATTTTTGTCTCTTTAAACAATAGAACTATATATGTAGAATATTTTCGAAAAGTTTCAAAGCGAAATTCGAAAAACTTCGAATGTTACAGCCCGTCAATGCTGTGCCTCACCGCTCGGATTCGGAGCGGGCGTGAACTTCGAACGCGCTTTTCTCAAAACTGCATTATCGAAATTGGCGTGCAGGATAACTCAAAAACTATTAAGCCGATTGAGTTGACACTTGGTAGAAATATTGATAATATTGGTACCTTCTACTCGACGAAAATTGGTTTTGACAAATTGGGAAAAAAAATACTTTTTTCACATTTTACAGAAATGTTGCGTGAAATGTTGATTTTTTTTTGTAAATTCGTGCCATTTTCTCAAATTTGCATTTTCTTCATTTTAATTAGCGTCATATAGAAACTATACATGTTGCTGTAACACTCTGCCACAGCTCCGCCATTTTGATGATGAATTAATTTAAAAAAATGGTTTCGTATATTTAAATATATTATTAAAATATACCTAAAGTTTTATAATTGTAGAATCATTATTTATTAGTTTAAGGAGTTTCGACACCAAAATCGAAATGCTTGTAGACGATTGAAGTTCATATCACCTAGAGATTAATTTAGGATGCATTACGAAGTACCACGTGCCATGAAGGTTCGACCCCAACCTTCATCCATTTCGAAATACACGTGGCACTTTGTAAACACTAGTTATAGGGCTGTAGGGGTTTAAATAATGCTTCGATTTAAATTTAAAAAACTGAACAAACTGCGATTAGTGTCAGGAATGTCGTGTTAAAAAATTAAGCGGTTTCTCCACTTGGTTCATTAATAATACTCGAACGAAACTCAACTTGCACCTTCAAAATCTCCGAAACTATGTGGTGAAACGGGTTTATTTTTGGACAGTTAATGCATCCTAAATTAATCTCTCGGTGATATGAATTTCAATCGTCTACAAGCATTTCGATGTTGGTGTCGAAACTCCTTAAAAAATCCCCCAATATTGCTTATTTTTTTCCTGTCTAAATGTATATCCCGCCTAAAGAGAATTGCACACATTTACAAAAAAATCAACATTTCGCGCAATTTTTCTGTAAAATTTACATTAAAAAAGTAGTTTTTTTCTCTAATGTTTCAGAAACGATTCCCGTTAAGTAAAAGGTAGCAATGTTATCAATATTTCTACCAAGTTTCAACTCAATGTGCTTAATGCATTTTGAGTAATCCTGCACGCCCATTTCGAAAATGCACTTTTGAGAAAAACGCGTTTAAAGTTTGCGCCCGCTCAGAATTCCAACGGCGAGGCACAGCGTTGACGGGCTGTAACATTTGAAGTTTTTCGAATTTCGCTTTGAAACTTTGGGAAAATATTCTGCATATATAGTTCTATCGTTTGAAGAAGAAAAAAAAACGATTTTTCGATCGTTGTAAATGTATATCCCGCCTCAAGGGGAGCGATGCAGTCAGAATTTTCGAAAAATCGATTTTTTTTTACATTTTCTTGAAGTATGATGTTTCGAAAATATTCCGTGAAAATTTGGAGTCAATCCGATGAATAGTTTCCGGGATATTCCACAATTAGTGAAGGGGCCGAATAGGTTGAGAATAGACGTGGCTGACAAACGCGCAAACGATAGTACCCGGGAAGGCAGAATGCTTCGAAGACAACAAAAAATTGATATTTTGGAAGCTTCCACATCGGCAGAAGCCCTATTGTATGGGCCAGGAATTGATGATTCGATGTAAGTAATTTTTTAATTTGTTTTTCTATACATAAATCAAGTGTAAAATTGGAAAACTCTTTCAGAAATTTTCAAAAATGTATTACTCAAAAACAATGAACTTCGGCAAAATTTTATGAAGAATACTTTCGTTTTAAAATTGCCCAAAATGTGAAAAAAACAATTCATCCCGAAAAACTTTGATTTTTTGAAAAATTGTTTTAACAATCGGCTATAAACAATTGAAAGCTCGACTTTTCGGCAAAAATTGTGATATTCGGATTCAGCGGATCAAAATATATGAAAAAAGTTTTGCTTCATCCATCGAGCTCAAAATTTTACGCACATATAATACCGTATCCACATCGAAAAACTTTAAACGCGTTTTTCTCGCAACTATGTTTTTCAAGTCAGTGAGCACTATAATTCAAAAACCACTCGATGGATTTTGATGAAATTTGGTGTGCTTGATAGCATTAAAAACTAGTCCTTAATCGAAGGATTTTCATTTCCGATGAAAATTTCAATTTTTTAAAAACAAACGAGCGATTTTTTGGTCGAAAATCGAAAGTTATCTGTCGGAAGCCGCCATTTAGTTGATTTAAAAAAAAAAGCTTCGATTAAGGACTAGATTTATTATTAAACTAATGATTTTTTTTTGTTGGTTTTTTGATTTCAGAGGATCAATCAATAATCAATATTTTTCTTTGAAAATTTGTACAAGTCAAGTTGAAATATAACATAAAAAGTCTGTGTAACCACTTTTGTAAACCAAACTTAATTACTATAAAAAAAAACTGATCGAAAATGCTCGTTTTTTCACGCCTCTGACTGCATCTCACCCCTTAAAGGAGAACAAAAAGATGCAGCGCAACGACGAGTGAGCCAAAAAACTCACAATTCCCTTTGATATCTTCGGCCAGAGGATTGACTTCCAGTAGGAGAGCGTCTTTCTTGAGGAACATGGCGTACATGCTCAAAATGATTTGTGATATATAGTCCTTGACGTTTTCCAAGCCCAACTTCACGGCGATTCGTTCCGCCTGATCTTTCGTTATTCCTTTCGTAATGTCGATTGGCTCGTACATTATGGCCGTGGGATTCGTCGCCGCGACCTCTTCGATGTTGACGCCACCTTGGCTCGAAGCGATTATCACGGGTCCCTGAATTGAAAAGAAAAATAGAGCAAAAACTCGGGCGTCGAGTGGTGCTGAAAATAAAATAAAGATCGTTGGGCAAACTTACGCCGAAGGCGCGTTCCATCATCACAGCGAGATAGTATTCCTTGCGGGGGAACATTCTCTGGGCTACCATCACAGCGTTGCATATCCTGCCGGCCTCGCCCGTCTGTTTCGTAATGAGCAATTTTCCCAACATCTGACTGGCCAGAGCTTTGGCTTCTTCAGGCCTGAGGGCAATCGGGGAGGAAAAGAAAGAAATTGGCGTCTTTGTCGAAGCTCAACGATCACAGCTGCTGCGGAGCTTTTTTTCAACCTTTTGGTTGAGACACGAACTTACGTTTCGCACATTTTGACACCACTAACGGTGCTGTCCTTGAAGTGTCCCTTTCCTCGGCCGCCCGCGAGCACCTGAGCCTTCAGTACGATGTCCTTGGTGTTGAGATCGGTCGCGAACTTTGCCGCCTCGTCGGGCGTCCTCGCGACGCCAAATTTCGGCGTCGGTATGCCCGCCTCGTTCAACAAACTGTAGCTTATGTGCTCGTGAACGTTGAGGTTACGCACCGACTGCTTGACGAGCCCATTCTTGCAGCTGAGAATCTGCAATTTCGAAAAACGTGGAAACGGTGCTTCTAACGTTTTGTATGGTGTTGAAGTTTGCATCGTTGGAACGCAACGAAAGTTCCGTTTTACATTTTATTTTCAATATGGTTGTTATTATAGGCGATATTTTTGGTATATTTATCATGTAGATCACGAAATAAATATCTTAAAAAATGGTTCAAGGCTTTTGGTAGGCAAAATATGCAAAAATAAATTAAATTCGTTGCAGTCCAACGATGCGAACTTCAGCATCATACGTTTTGTTACTATGTCGGTTGTACATATGGCTGATTTAGGGACAGTCCTCAAGGGGCTAGGCTAATGTGTGAATGACAAATACTCGCTTGCTTGGGGCAACTCAACCTCAATATTTTTTAAAATTGTAACAAGATAACAAAAAGCTCGGTCAATTCTTAACCAATATTATCTATTTAAAGAAACTCGTTTTTTTTGGTGGATAGTCTTAACCGACGTTTTTAAAGCTTTTTTCTCATTAGATATTAACACTAATGTCATTTTTCCTCGAAAAAACGATTTTTGTAAAAATTGAAACATGATAACAAAAAAAGCTCGGTCAAGTCTCAGCCAATATTATCTATTTGAAGAAAAAAAACTCGTTTTTTTTTATTCAGTGGATAGTCTTAACCGACGTTTTTTCTAAAGCTTCTTTCTCATTAGAGATTAACACTAATGTCATTTTTCCTCGGAAAAACAATTAAAAAAAAATTGAAACACGATAAAAAAAGCTTGGTTAAGTCTTAGCCAATATTATCTATTTTAGGGAAAAAAATGCGTTTTTTAAATTTAGTGTATAGTCTTAGCCTTGACGGACGTTTTCCTTCTTAACTTTTTTCTCATTAGATATAAACACTTATGTCATTTTTCCTCGAAGAAACGATTGTTTTTTCAAAAATTCCATTTAAAAGAAATTGAAATACGATAACAAAAAAGCTCGGTCAAGTCTTAGCCAATATTATCGATTGCAAAAAAAAAATCGTTTTTTAAAATTCAATGTATAGTCTTGAAGGACGTTTTTCTTTTTAACTTTTTTCTCATAAGATATTAACACTAATGTCATTTTTCCTAGAAGAAAAAAAGATGTTTTTTTTCGAAAAATCAATTAAAAGAAACAGCAGCACGATAACAAAAAAAAGCTCACTCAAGTCTTAGCCAATATTATCTATTTTCAGAGAAAACTCGTTTTTTTTTGTTTCAGATCAACCGGGTGGCCGAAATCAAGTACACTGTTGAGCTCCTTACGTGCAAAGATCCTTCAGGAGATTGTTTATAACATCTTCGGTTATTAATATTTTTTCATGAAGCTTGGGACACAACTTTGTTAATGTACAGACAAATAAATGTCCAAATGATTTTTCAAACGTCTTACTTATTCCTTCAAAATGAACGCTTTCAAATAACCCTCATTTTCTATTTGTCATGACGTTGAAGTTCACACTGTTGAAATGTAATGGAAATGAATTCTTTTTAATCGCTTACATTTTTTTTGCCAATTTTTGCAGTGAAAAATCAGTCAAACGGTTTTACATCTTCTTATTAGAGATCTATGACCTCAATTTGCAAAAAAAAGCTTTTGATAATAATCAAAATGAAGAAAAAAATCGTTGCATTCCAACGTTGCAAACTTGAACGTCATGATTTGTCCCAGTAGCTTGAAAGTTTTTTCAAACCCACATATATATGGGGCATTTTTTTCAGATTTCTCAAAATAAATTTGAGCGCGTCATGAATTTTTGAATTTTTTTTTTTAACACCTCGATGGCTATAATCGGAAAATCTGGAAAAATTCCCAAAAATACAGTGCCAGATATAAAAAATGTTGGTGTAAAATTCATAATGTCTGGGCTTTTGCTTCAACCCGTTTTTTAGCTTTTTGAGCAAAAAAAATTTTTTTAAATAAGAAGCAGAGGTCAATTTACTGTAGACTGTTTCTCGAAATTTGGTATGCATAATACCAGATTTAAAAAAAAATGTCTCCGATTTTAGTAAAGTGTATTTTGTAATTTTCGATTTTTTTTTTATCATGGTTGACAAAAACCCTAATTAGGGGTTAAAGCAAAAGCCCAGACATTATGAATTTTACGCCAACTTTTTTTATATCTGACACTGTATTTTTGGGAATTTTTTCAAATTTTTCGATTACGGCCATCAAGGTGTTGAAAAAAAAAAATCAAAAATTCATGACGCGCTCAAATTTATTTTGAAAAATCTGAAAAAAATTGTAATTGCTTGATAGAGTGAGAGTAATGATAGAAAAAATCGGGAACCAGATTTGAGGGGTCTAGGGTCAGACCCAGGTCGAATTGGTATGGAATGCCCCATATATAGAAAATCAATTTTAAAAAAATACCATATTGATCAACAATCGAAATATCAATGGCACCTGGTTCCCAATCGCTTTTTCTCTTCTTCCTCATATGAATGCAAGATATTTCAACGTGAGTGAATGGAATTTCATGTCTTGGAAGTTGAACCGTTCCAGTAAACGGATCTTCCAATTCCTTCGCATTGCCTCAATCGAGAATAATCATTAGCGAAACACTCGGAGGGAAAAGAAGGCCTTGCTCTATCAGGAATTTAGGAATGCTACGACACCTTCAGTCGTCGCGGCCCTGACATTGAAGCGCCGATCGAGATTACTCCTGCAGTATCGCGTCTATTTTTGTGACAAGTTCACACAAGAGTACGCCTCTGTGTACGCCCGACGTACACACGTACATTCATCATTGAGATATTGACACTCGGTATATAAAAAGAAACGTACAGAGATAAAAATACGTTTACAAGCGCCGAGTACCAGGCTTAAGTGTTGTAATCGAGACTGCCGAAAAAACAATTGCTCCATTCTTCGTACAAACAAAATTGCCACAGGAGTGCAAAAATACGACAATAATCATCCGAAATCCTCTCTGGAAATTTTTCCATCCCGATGCATTCTCTCCTGCAAATTTTCACTTCTGAACCAGTGACAATTTTTTCTTTGCGCAAAAAATTTCACCGTTTTGTGAGAAATTAGAATGAATTCGTAACGAACGTCGCGAAATAATCTTTCGTTGAAAGATCTTTGGAAAACAAAGCGCTTGTTTTTTTTTCCGACGTAACATTTTTCCAAACGTGAAGTAACGTGTGAGTGTGACATTTTTCGCCTCGTGAGCTACAAACGTCACTGTGCATCGTGAAAAAAGAAAGAGATGCAGCTGTCAAGACGCGTTGGGGAGGGGCAGGGGGGATGAATCATAACGACGTTCCAGAGCGCAGATATAGGCAACGGGAGTCTCAAAGAGACGCAGATCGCCCAACAATTACGTGATAAATATATCGGGTGTGTGCGTGTGTTCAAAACCGCAACAAAAAACAATAGCACGCTCGCATAATTCGTTCGAATCGAATGCATTTGAAATTCGATTTCGCACGAAGCGCGTTATCTATTGGCGCTCCTGTTACATAATTGTCGAAACGAACAAAAAAACGATTAGAATTATAATGGAGATATATAAAATGTCGCTTATGTACAACTTAGTGAAAATCCTTGGCTTCGAAACGCTTTGACCCTGGCGCTCAATTTAGCAGACTACACACACGGCAAATCTAATATGGTGATCGCCCCACTCTCGCGCAGGGCGAACCTGACATTTTTTTCTCAATGATTCGACAATTTGCGCTCGCTTGTTTACGAGCTTATCAAATTTGTCGTCAGACGCGGGATACGCGAGGCACTTGTCAATGCGATCTTGTTTTGTTTTTTCGCTTTTTTGCGCGATTGGATAAAATCGATCGAACGTACCTTGGCCCCGTTGAGACGGGTGAGATTCTCCGCCAAAGATATCGTCCGAGACAACATAGTAGCCATCTTTCTTCGACTGCGGCGGCAGTGAACTGTTAGTGTTGAGTGTCAATCCGGCGGGTCTGCCTCGCGCTTCTCCCCCCCACTCTGCTATCCTCCTACGCGCATGTATAGATGCTCGACGTATATAGAGGCTGATTCATAAGTGCGGAAACTTCGAATCCCGACTGCGCGTCCTCAAATCCAGGATGCACATTCTACTTTTTTTTCTTGATTCTTCGCATGAGCGTTGTGCAGCGTAACATCGGATTTATCGGCAATCGCGTAACTTTTCCGACAATTGTGTAGAATTCGAGAATTCGCGATCCCCAAAAGTCTTGGCGCCTCTCGCGGCCTAAGGCAGAAGCTCTAGTGTAGTAAACTTGGTCAAAATTGATAGCGGACAAAATTTTTAAAAACGAAAAATGACTCGTGGTTCTGCTGTGTTCCACGGTACAAGACGGACAATAAAAGTGAATTGTCGTTCCATAAGCCACATGAAAATAAACTCTTTTAAAAAGTGGTCATTGGCTCTGAAAATGACTAGGCCACCGAGGCGAGTTTGTAGTCACTCCACAAGGTTTTTTCTTTCCAAGTTTGTATTATTATAAATAACAAATCGAGCAATATTAAAAGTCATTTCTGTTATATAAAATGTGTCAATACAATTTCAGACGTCCCTTGTAAAAAGTATACTCTGAAAAATGGAATCACTCGAAACCTGCGAGTGACTCTCATAACCTTAAAACAATCTACATCCAGAGCTGACGGAGCTAAAAAAGGGCGAAAAATAAATAATTCACTGCAGTCGCATCTTTACAATCTAGAACGGGCGTAAATCCAATAGCCATCTCGCAGGAAATCGAGAACGAATAAATTGTTTACGTTTCAGGCTATACTTAGACCGGCCATATTGAAATATCGCTGCGCCACCTCTAGGACGGGAAAATCGCGGATTGCCGAATGTTTTGTAGAAGGGGCCTAGATACCGGGAGACTAAACTCCAGCCCCCTGACACTGATAGATAAATGCTGGTCGCAAAATGTCCTAGCCGCACTGTGGCGCTAGTAGTCGTGTGACAGGCATGCATATATATATATATATATATATATATATATATATATATATATATATATATGTTGCGCCGGTGTTTCGAATATCTTACATGAATAAAAATCTATTGATATATTTGGAATGATTTTCCATTTAAACACAACAAATAACGTCGCCATAACGATAACAGGCGAAAGCCACGAAAGTATCGAATCGTTCAGCTGATCGAAGTATTTAGAGCCGAAGGCTGACACACAACAACCAACGCTAGACAGTGGCGATTTCAAGAACTAAAAAACCGGGACAAAACGCGTTTTGGTTTATCGTATAGGAATAGTAGGCCAGTGTCAGGAGGCTGGCAAAGACTGAAAAAAGCGTACCCAAAAATGTGACCAACAGTGATGGCGCTGCGGTGCCGCGGAGCCCTATATATAGCTGGTCGATGAGGTGGAAGTGATCAGATGAGTTTCTAACCTTAGTTCTAACTTTATCGCTTGTAGAGTAACTTATTCTATATAATTGGTGACAAAAGAAACTTTCTTGTTCACTGAGAGTCTGGACGGAAATAAGTTCTTTTTTGTTATAGATGTTACGAATAATATACCGTACCGCTTCATCTGTAACGTATGCGTATCAATCACTCGTCTTAAATTTTATTATAACTCTGACACTTAAACATGAATGAAGGTTAGGTACGTCAGATGTGATCTGTCTTAAATCGGATGTTTTGTAATCTATATCGATTCAAAGTCAAAAAGTCGTCTGCTAAAGCCCATCTTACTGTACAAAGAGTCTGAGCGTGTTCGTCAGTGTCGGTGGTACTCAGTGCTGCTATTTTTTTCATTACTTGGCGTCGAGACGCTGCCGTGTCTCTTGATATAGGGCTCCGGACCACCCCAGCGCCATTATAACTGGTCACCGTTATAGAGACGAGTTGAAAGGCCGAGTGTGGCCTCCTGTATCTAAGCTCCACGACTTTGTACGCGGCGAGCAACATGGCGTCTCGTCGCTCGCTTCGAAAACCCGTTCTTCGGTATCTCCGAAACGAGGCGAGCGTTTCGGATGAAATTTCTCTCTATCGATGCAGAATTTCGGCAAGAAGCGACCGAATAAGCCATTTTTTTTTCTAAAAGAGTCGCCCATTTTGGAATACAGCGGAAATTGGCTTTTGATGCGGTCTCGATTGGGCGCAGCCGCGGATCCGCGTGAGCGTATTGAGTACTACGTTAGAGACCAAATTCAAACAAGGAACACATGCAAGAATACAATATTTCGAATATGTTCAGGAATAAAATAGGCAGTACCGTTCGTTTATTGTTCACGAAATGTAAAGAGATTTATTGCTTGACAAGTTTCCTCAAAATTCATACAGTTAACGGATTCATTTTTGTCGATTACTAAAGTAACTAATACGAGTCGGCGATTATTTTGGGTAATTTGATCGGTAATTTTACATCACAGCATGACACAATAATCTTAAGGAGTGAGACAACTGTGACCCGATAATCAGGGTTTAAAAAAAATTAATTTTGACGGAAGAAGTAAGATTATTTATAAATTTGGTTTGGATATTCATTTGTATGTATATTAACAAAGTTGCGTGCCAAATTTCATAGAAAATATTAATAATTAAATAAGTTATAAATAATCTCGTGAAGGACTTTCGAACGTGAGGGACTCAACGGTGTACTTGATTTTGGCCACTAAGTTGATCTCAAACACAAAAAACAAGTTGTTTTCTTAAAATGGACACTATTGGCTAAGACTTGACGGAGATTTTTTCGTTATCGTGTTTCACAATCAATCATTTCAAAAAATTGATTCTTTTTCTCTATTTTTCGAGGAAAACATACATTATTGTTAATAACTAATTAAATAAAACGGTTGAGAATAAAAACGTCGGTCAAGACTAAACTACTATTACACTGAATAAGTGTACAACATTTCAAGTCAATCCGTTCATCAGATTTCGAGAAACCATGGACACCGTTTGAAAAACATAGTTTTGGGAAAAGCGCGTTCAACCCTTCGACTGTACGCATCCGCCACTAACCTCTGACTGCATATGGGGTCGATCCGACCCCAAACATTTTTCAGACGGTTGTATTTCAGTAAATGTGGACTTTATTTGTAGACACCCTTTTTGTCGTCAATGATCCTTTTTTTATGGCTTAAAATTTATTTTTTGCAAAAAACAAAAATGAAGTGCCCAAACATTCGTTCCCAGTGGGAGATGCGTTAAAAATACGTCCTTGCACGAAAAAGATCATAATCTGTTTTCTTCAAAATTTAAAAAGAAGTCCTTTAAGGTTTTTAAAGAGGAAGGTTTGTAGATACGAAAAAAGACAGTGTCGACCATCTTTCCAAAAAGTATATTTATTCCGAGATTTGAATTTGAGCATTTCCGGGATAGTGGGAAATGGAAAAAATCGACTCTTCGTCAGATTAATTGTTGAAAACGTATATTTTCCGCATTTTTTCTTCAATTACTTATTATTATTCACATTTACCGCAATCGACGTATAAGTACATTCGGTGCTCGTTGCACATACCCCTCCTGCATAACGTACACTTGCTTTTAGTTTTATGATCGACATTCTAAATATACAATTTACTATAGTAGCGCACAATAAAAAAATATCTATGAGCATTTTTTATCGTAACTCACTTACATGCAGTAATAAAACACCAAATTTCACGAAAAAAAATGTTTTCACTTTCACCGCACTACTGCATAAACGGGGTCGATTCGACCCCAGGTCCTTTTTCGACCGCTGTCCTCACTGGCAGGATGTAGGATGGGGGCCGAGTGTCCATCTATAGAGTAGGAGTGGGGGAACATTCGAGCGACGCACTGCAGCCGAGTAGATTACCCCGTTTTGCGATAGTCAGTTGAAAAAAACAGTGATCGTGATGATAAGTTTACCTTCAATTTGCCATTCCTGCGGCATTTGTTGGACCTTCCTCTTCAATTTTCCTACAGTAGCCTAACCCCTCAACGGGAGTGATGGATAAAGATACTCATTTACAATGTAAACTGGAATATATATATTCTATTTTATTTCTATATATATATATATATATATATATATATATTTTTTATTTTATTAAAATATATCCAAAATAAACAAATTTAAAAAAAAAGCCCGTTTTTTCACAGATTCGCTTGATTGTCGTATAAGTTGCATCAACTTTTGAATCACACTCTACGCACATCGGCAGTTGTATGTACAACGATATTGTACTGTAAGATATTTTTTCCCCGTTTGCATTGTGACGTAGCAGTGCGAAAGTTGGCAACCTCGTTGACATGAGCGCACAGTCCAAAGAGCGAATATTTTTCTTCTCTCTCTCTCTCTCTCTCTCTCTCTCTCTCTCTCTCTCCTCTCTCTCTCTCTCTTTCTCGAATAGCGCGGCAACTGAGAACGTTTCGAGGACTTTCAAAATGAGAATGCAAATTTCACAACGCACAACAAATTTATTGGCAAAACCCGAAGCGATAAAAAAAAATGCAACGATGTTTGGCACGAGTTTTTGCGAAAATGCAAAAAAAAAAAGTTTTATCAGCGACTGAAAAATTACGTTTATCTGGTACAAACGTATGCGGATATGTCTAGGGATAATTTTGACGACTAATGACATTCGGGTGAATACTTTGAGCGTCGCTTATCGCGACGTTCATCATTTTTCAACGAAATGTTGACTTCGAGATTCATGGACTTTGCCAAGTTTACCATTTTAGCTAATTTTACGGACGCGTCAGCGGCTTCGCTCATGTCGTCGATAGGAATTATTTTCAACTTTGCATTGGCTAGGAGCGTTCGTGCCTCGTCTACCTTCGTGCCCTGTGGAAAAAAAAGCAGCCAATGTAAATGAGCGGATGGAATGTGGTGGAGAGAGTCAACGAACCGATACAATTTGAGCTTGCAGATGGGAAATTTACGATTTCAGTTTGGGGAATCACGAGTTACCTGCAATCGAGCTATGACGGGAATCTTGAGATCCAGACTTTTGGAGGCCTGAATTATGCCCTCGGCTATTATGTCGCATCTCATTATGCCACCGAATATATTGACGAGTATGGCTTCCACCTGATGGATAGGACAACCTTATTGGACTTTACTCTTTCGTTCTCATTATCCTTATTTGTTCTTATTCACCCTTATTATCCTTATTTGTCCTTATTATCCTCATTTGCCCTTGTCTTCCTTATTTGCCCTTATTATCCTTATTTGTTCTTATTTGTCCTTATTATATATTCCTGATATTAGAAAATTGCAGACTCTGTGTATTCGTTTTTTTTCAGCTGGTAATGAGCCAGCAGGTTTAAGAAATCATCAGTGTAACATTTTCAAAAAGTCGATTTTTTTTGCACTATCCGATAGTATAGGTTATAAACATGGACCTCGTAGATTGATCATAAGTAGACAATTTAGATGAAAACTCCACACTCGAAACTTGAAAATGCGTTTTTTCCGAAATGTCATTTTTCAAAACGGTGTACACTCTCTAAGGAAGAGTCTCCAAGCTATCCGCCTCAAATTTTGATACAACATTCTTCACGCCATTCTTTGTTTTGCATTGGAAGCTTTTATTTCCGAAATTTTTCATACTTTTTTAACGAAAAACCGCCGATATTTTTATTTAATTTTGATTTTTTTTTCAAACCATCGCCATTTTGTCAATTTTGGTTTTAAAAAAATCTCCATAGATAGGGGCTTTCATACTTTCATCTTACTTGTTCTTTCAAAATTAATGTTTTTAAATTACCCTGATTTTCAGGTTGTCACAGCGCCTAAGCCCTCAAAAGGGCATTGAGGCGCAATCCCTTTAGCATTTATAAGGAAGCTCTTCATTAAATACTCAATTAGAAACAGCCTCGTTAGCTTTAACAGGCTACATCTACCTAGGTGGGTCAAAAAATTGCATTTTCCAAAACTATTTTTATTCTACAGTATCACCTTTTAGCTATATTCCCTGAAAATTTCATTACAATATTCCTAAAATTGAATGAGCTTGAACTTTAAACGCGTTTTTCTCGAAACACTGTTTTCAAAGTTCACTGGTTCTCGCGAACCACTTGATGGATTGTTTCCAAATTTACAGGAGATACGATGAGAAACATTTGGAGGTCGTCGAAGATCTCACTTTTTTTACATCGATCTTCATTTTTTCAGTTACGTAAAAATGCCGACTTTTTTCATAGTTTTTGTATGCTCGAGTTCCAATTCGTCGCCACGGTGTTGAAAAAGTGATTAAAAAAAAATCAACGGTCGCCGACGACTCATATTTATTCTTAAGGGGTTAGGCCACAGTAACGGGTATAAAATCATTTGCGAATCTAACAATTTTTTTCGTATGAAAAAGTGATTCACTCATAAAATTAATTAAAGATCCATTTAGAATGAATATGAAGCTGTTAGAAAACATTATTATTTTTTTTTCTGATGTACAAAATGGCCGACTACTAATATTTTCATTTGTTATCTTTTTTTAGGCGCTCCGCGGCGTGACATTTAGCGTCCACAATTTTTCACCTAGAACAAAAAACAAAAATTCTCGCCAATCTACATTAGAATACCTAGAGAACTACGTACGGAATTTAAAAAATATTGTTTCATTCAAAAGTTGTAGGTATTTGAATTGAGTTGTACGTATTTGAATTAATTTTCAGTGAAACATTTCGTATAAAACTGCTCATAAAATGAGAAGTTTTTAAATTTGAAGTAAATCGAGTGAAAATTGTTGAAGTTATTTGTCACGCCAATTGGGAAAAGAACTTTTTTTTTACATTTTTTTTCATATGAAAAAGTGATTCACTCATAAAATTAATTACTCATCTATTTAGAATGAATATCAAGCTGTTAGAAAATATATATTTTTTTTTCGATGTACAAAATGGCCGCCTACTAATATTTTCTTTTATCTTTTTTTAGGCGCTCCGAAAAAAAATGATTTTTTGACAATTCTACCGTGGCCTTACCCGTTAACTTGAATAACCCGTTTGGTTTGTAGATTTCGGATGGACCGTTTAAGCTTGAGTATCCGCCGCCAAACGTCGCGAACAAAAATTTCGTCATCTGCCGGCGGCCATGTTTTTGTTGTTTTTCTGTATTTTTTGGTGATTTTTTTAGGCTCTCAATATATGTACCTTTGTGTTTAAAAAAATGCGTTTCTTTTTCACCCAACTCCTGACGTCTGTTTCCTGCTGATGTGACTATGTGTATTTTTTTAACCTATATAGAAAACGCCTTTTGAATAATAACCTTCGTATATTTGATTAACCCTTAATAACATACGACCCTAAAACTCTACATTCCAACTTTGGAGTACCGAGTACGATTAAACGTCTCCAACGAATACAAATTTTCGTTCCTCGTACCTTTGGGTCAGCGGACAAAATCTTGAAAGCTTCCATCACCGTAGCCGCGCTCGCACCGCCACCCACGTCAAGAAAATTCGCAGGCGCACCACCGTACAGTTTTATAATGTCCATGGTGGCCATAGCGAGGCCGGCGCCGTTCACCATACACCCGATGTTCCCGTCGAGGGCGATGTAATTCAAATTGTACTTTTCGGCCTGCACCTCGCTCGGGTCCTTCTGCGACCAGTCGCGAAGAGCGAACAGATCCTTCTGACGAAATTCCGCGCTGTCGTCGAAATTGCACTTGCAATCGAGAGCGTAATCTGCGCTCGCGAGGACGAAAAAACACTTCGTAAGATGTACTAACTGTACAGAGGGTACAGTTTTTTCATAAGTTTTTCACTGCACTTTTAGCGTCAGGCGAATAGACATTTTTACAAGCTTTTATTTAACTAGACTTTCTGTGAGATGCAAAACGGAAAATGGATATTTTACCCACTTCCCGACTACTCAAAGCTCGGAAATTTTGCAAACATGCATCTGAATGGTGACAATGCAAGGTTCAACTTAAAGGGAGGGTTTCAGCGTGAAAAAAAAACACTTTTTTGCGAATTTTTTTCATCTATATGGATAGAGTAAATTTATTGGAACCTTTTGTACATTGTTGAGTGTCATTTTAAGAACATTCCGTGAAATTTGTACGCGATAATATCCACAAACAAGCCGGTGCCGCGTTTTTCTCGAAACCACTTTTTCAAAGTCCGTGTTCACTGCCATTTGAAAACTACATGACCGATTTATTTCAAACTTGGTACACACTGTCTACATATAAAATACCTCCCCCCAACGGTTAGTTTGAGATTTTTTTTACATCGAGGGGGTCTTCCACCCCCAAAATGGCGGAATTTTTCGTGAAAAATAGCACTTTTCACTTTACATGACGACCAAAAATTTTGAAATGAAAAAAAAAAATTATCAAACACCGTTGGGGGGAGGATTCGATGATACTTTGACTAAATTTTAATGGTACTTGATTTCAGATAATTTCTAGCTGAGATACAGTGAACACCGCAAATCGTGTTTTTCCAAAGGCGTTCTGGGAAAAGCTTTATCACCGGTTTGTTTGTGGATATTTTCGCGTACAAATTTCACGGAATGTTCTTGAAATGACATTTAACAATGTACAAAAGGTTTCAATAAATTTACTCTATCCATATAGATGAAAAAAATTCGCAAAAAAGTGTTTTTTTTTCACGCTGAAACTCCTACGCTCCCCTTGAAAAAAAATATCCATAAAATGTTCAACTTTTCATGTAAAATTAGTGATATCTAATCATCCATATAAAATCTCACTAACACATACAAACAAATTCGTAGCCGACTGTGTTTGTATGTGAAAAGTTTATATGCAGCAATTAGTCGTAAGTTCAATCCCAATTACAATCTTTGTTATTATTTACAAGCATTCCACGTTCCTAACGTACAAACTCGTAAACTAGTAAACTACTAGTAACAACTAACTAGTCAAATCAATTGAAGACTAAAAAGTATAAAATAATTGATACTCAAAAAAAAAAAAAAAATTCCAAAAACAAGCTATTATTTAATGTACGAAAAAGTAGAAAATGATTTTTTTTAACCAATTTTACCAAGTCAAATTATTTTCTACTTTTTAGTACATTCAATAAAAGCTTGTTCTTTTAAAGATATTTTTTTACATATAAATTTTTTTTTTTTTATCGTAGTGAAGAGAACGTGTGTGGATTTTTTTGAAAAAGTCTTTGAAGTCTAGAGTGTCTTTTTTATCTATATATGACTATAAACAAAAGCTTGGGGCGCTAGAAATTTATACATCTAATATTTAATTTACATGAATTCGTTAACACATCAACTGCATTTAATTTACTGTAAAACAATTTTAGAATTTTTAAATAAGAAGCCCGAAACTGAGTATAAACGTGTGATAATAATTTCTCTAATTACTATCGTGCGAAATTAAATACGGTTAATGAAACTGAATCGATCAAATTTATTAAACATTTGAAAAGTTGACCGCCCCAAGATTTTACTTATACTCACATATAGGTGACTTGGTAAAAAAAATTCTTTTCTACTTTTTAGTACATAAATAAAAGCTTGTTTTTTTTTAAAGATATTTTTTCACATATCAATTATTATATTTTGGTATCGTAGTGAAGAGAACGTGAGTTTGGATATTATTTTTTGTCGTGAAGATTGACAAGCTCACAGTCCCCACATATATCCTCGACGAAGGGATTGATTTCCAAGAGAAGAGCGTCCTTTGCGACGAATAGATTGTAGAGGTTGCAAACGACTTGGACAACCGAGTCGGCATTTGTCTCGTCGAAGCCGAGCTTACAGACTATCTTCCCAATTTGTTCGTCGGTTATGCCTCTTGCTGCGTCGATTGGAAAATATCCGATTGCTTCGGGATTGCTGGCAGCCGTGTCCTCGATGTTCACACCTCCCTCTGTCGAGACGATGATTACTGGGCCCTAGGAGGCCAACAAAATCAATTAATCGTATCGAGCATTTATAGTGGGTGGGTCGGAAAAAGAATGCAATTTGACCTCTCTAACTCAAGTCTAAGGGTAGCTCATACCATTTTGCTTCATTTGTTACGAATGGAAAATTTCAACCGCGGAATATTCTCAACCCTTACAGCTTTAAGGGGTTACGTGGGTTTGAAAATTTAAAAAAATCCATACTTTTTTTTTTAAATTATCTAATGGTACAATATGTCTAGAATATTCTTCCAAAGTTGTAAGTCAATCGGAGTAAAAGTCTAGGAGGGAGAACCTTTGGGAATTCCCCGCGTTGGGAAAGACTGGCCGGGAGCGACGCAGGTAATCGCATTTTTCTCAAAACACTATTTTTGAAGTCGGTGGACACGATTTCTCAAAAACTAATGCAACGAATCTTATCGAAATTTTGCACATTTCTTCAAAATAACATTGACTAGTGATTGAACGAAGGTTTTTTTTCGATTACATCTAATTTTATAAGACTATACGTAGTGTAAATTGTACCAAACATTGAACTATTTTGCATACAACTCTGCCAAAAATTCAAATTTCAATTTTTTTTAAATCCTTCGTTCAATCACGAGCTATACTTATCTACTGACAGAATAAAATTGGTTTTTTTTTAAATTTCGGATAAAGCTATCATGAGTTATCCTGACCATCACGAGGACCCTTTTTTAGGGGTCTCCGGAAACTAGGCCCCACCGGCTGAATTTCCCAAATTTTTGGATCGATTTTTTTTTAAATATTGCTGAAATGTTGCTCTTTTATATGCTTAACACTTTGAATAAAATAATTTAAGTATTATTTTTTTTAATAGAGAAAGTATGCTTTTCTTGCTTCGAAACCCCTTGAGGGTTTAGGGTGCGGTGAAAATGACGAACGCAGATTGAAGGATAGAACTGCCAGTAAAACTTTAAACGCGTTTTTCCGGAAGCTATGTGTTTCAAAACAGTTTACACGATTTTTCGACATCTAAAGAACGAATTAACTTGAAACTTGGTACACTTATTCAGTGAAATTGTAGTTTACTTTGAACGACGTGTTTTTGTTAACATTTTTTCCATTAGTTATTGGCTACATTGTAATATAGTATATGTAACTTCATTGCAACTCATTTAAGGCGGGATATACATTTAGACAGGAAAAAAATAAGCAATATTGAGGGATTTTTTTCAACTAAGAAATAATTATTCTACAATTATCAAACTTTAGGTACACTTTAATAGTATATTTGAGTATACAAAACAATTTTTTTAAATTAATTTATCATCAGAATGTCGGAGTTGTGGCAGAGTGCTACAAAAAAATCAACATTTCACGCAACATTTCTGTAAAATGTGGATTAAAAAAGTAGTTTTATTTCCAATTTTTCAAAAACGATTCTCGTCAAGTAGAAGGTACCAATGATATCAATATTTCTACCAAGTTTCAACTCAATCCGCTTAATCTTTTTTGAGTAATCCTGCACGCCAATTTCGATAATGTATTTTTGAGAAAAACGCGTTTAACTTCATTGTAACAGTAATGTCATTTTTCCTCGAAAAATGTAAAAAAAAAAACTTTTTTTTAAATTATTGGAACACGATACCAAAAAAAGCTCAGTCACGTTTTAGCCAATATTGTCTATTATGAAAAAAAAAAACTCGTTTTTTGTTTGTTTTATTCAAAGGTCCTTCTCCAGATTATTCATAGCTTCTTTGTTTATTAATATTTTCTAATGAAATTCGGTACACAACTTTGTTAATGTACATGCAAATAAATGTCCAAACGATTTTTCAATCATGCTACTTATTCCTCCAACATTTGTTTCCACCAAATAACCCGATTTTCGTTTCGTCACAGTAGCCTAACCCCTTAAGGTTTTTTTTCTCACCGATATCGTTATTTTCGCACAAATGGCAGCTACTTGAAAACGCGCGTACTCTCGCCGAAAAGGAAGTAATTTAATACTGGGCAAAATGATAAGGTAGCACTTCCACTTCGACTTGAGTTGAACCTCATAAATACTCTTACTTGAAGGCATAAGAAATGATTTTCTTTCGAGTTACTCTGTGCGTCAAATACGTTTCAATTCGTCGATCGATTATGTTGAAATTGTTCTTACACCGAAACTTCGTTCCAGCATCACCGCGAGATAATATTCTTTCCTGGGAAATTTTCGGCTCGTTATCATCACCTGATTGCACATTTTACCCTCCTTGCCAGTTTGCTTCGTGACGAGTGCTTTGCCGAGCATTTTTCTCGCATTGTCCTCGGCTTCCTGAGGTCTGGATTTTTATTTGATAAAAATCATAAGTATCTTCGACGAGTAATTAGGGTCGAAATTT
Organism: Ophion ellenae; assembly: GCA_963210295.1. Classification (NCBI taxonomy): domain Eukaryota; kingdom Metazoa; phylum Arthropoda; class Insecta; order Hymenoptera; family Ichneumonidae; genus Ophion; species Ophion ellenae. The sequence continues at coordinate 39,104,181 of OY723392.1, forward strand.
TGGCAAACTCACGTATCGCAGAGAACGACACCGCTGACATTGCTACCTTGGAAGTGTCCCTTGCCACGTCCACCAGCGAGTACTTGAGCTTTCAGAACGATATCCCTGGAGTGAAGCTCTTCTGCGAGTTTGCCAGCCTCTTCCGGAGTGCTGGCCACGCCGAACGGTGGCGTCGGAATTCCAGCGCCTTTCAGAAGCGTGTACGCCACGTGCTCGTGAACGTTCAAATGCCGTCTCTGTTGCTGTGGCGCTTTCAGTGCCAAAAGCTGCGGGATCACATTCATCGTCGATTAGAAAAAAAACGCATCAATGAACTTGTACGATATGTAAACGAGAAAGAGAAACAATGGAGCACCCGATTACGCGTGTAAAAGGAAGAGGGCCAATATCTAAGGAAGCAAAAACATATACAGAAAAGTGGGTGAAGGGAGGAAGGGAAAAGAGGGGAGTAGAAGATAAATGAAGGCCTTAGGCCACTCTAAAAGCCGAAAAATAGGCTTTTTGGGGATTTTTTTTTCAGAAAAACTACGAAATAAATCGTGATTACAAAAAAGGGTGTTCATCATACAAATCAGTGACTGTATACAATAATTTTTTTGAAGCGATCAATTTCAAAATTGCGTCTGTGCAGCGTTTATCTCAAAACTGCATTTTTTAAGTTGGCCGAAAACATAACTCGGACAATTTTCAACCGAATCATTTGAAATGTTGAATATATCTTGAAAAATACATTGTCTATGGAAGTACGTAGGATTTTTTTTTATATTGCATAGTTCAGTTATTAATAATTATCTGACGATTTTTTAGGCAAATTTTTGGAAAGTGAAAAATTTCGTCAGATAATTGTTAATAACAAATGAACTATGCAATATGAAGAAAAAATCCTACATACTTCCATAGATAATGTATTTTTCAAGATATATTCAACATTTCAAGTGAATCGATTGAAAATTGTCTGACAATGAACATCCCTCAGGTGACCCCCTTCGATTTTGTTGAAATTTGGATATGTTATAACGCTCGGAAAAGTAAAAAGTAAAATGCACGGAAAAGTAAGCGATACGTATTTTTTTGTTATCAGCATACAACGGTTTTAAGGGGTGAAACCACCCCTCGAAAAAAGGCATTTCAAGGGGTAATATAGCAGTTTCACACACAAGGAGTCCACCGATTTTAATGAAACAAAAACGAAAATTCTCCTAATCCGAAGCAATGAAAAATCCACTATAGTGACATTGCAAAAAAAAGGGTTGAACCACCCCTATATTAAGGGGTGGTTTCACCCCTTAAAAACGTTTTTCCGCTGATAAAAAAATATCGTATCGCTTACTTTTCGGTGCTTTATAACATATCTAAATTTCAACAAAACCGAAGGGTGTCACCTGAGGGATGTTCCTTGTGAGTTATGTTTCCGACCAACTTGAAAAATGCAGTTTTGAGATAAACGCTGCACAGCCGCCATTTTGAAATTAATCGCTTCAAAAAAATGATTGTATACAGTCAATTATATGTATGATAAACACCCGTTTTTGTAAGGTCGATTTATTTAGTAGTTTTTTTGAAAAAAAATCCCCAAAAAGCCTATTTTTTCGGCCTAATCTCTTAATAGGGTTGCTAACAAGGAACATCACTTTGGTGTCCTCCGCCGATTTTGTTGAAACTTTTTTATGTGGAATCAACTGTTTTTAAGTATCAAAATTTGATTTTAAGTATCAAAAACTAACAGACACGTATTTTTTTTATCGGCGGAAAAACTGTTTTAAGGGGTGAAACGCACCCTCGAAAATAGGGATGTTTTTCGTTTTTCGTTTTTCGTCGATAACGTTATCATTCTTATCTCTAATGTATAGTTCACAAAAAAATAAACATTGTTGCAATTTGAATTTTTTTAATATGTCGTACCGTTAAAACGTTATCGACGAATAACGAAAAACATCCCCATTTTTGAAGGTGCGTTTCACCCCTTAAAACCTCTTTTCCGCCGATAAAAAAAAGTTGTCTCTTAGTGTTTGATACTCTTTCACATAAAAAAGTTTCAACAAAATCGGAGGACACCAAAGTGATGTTCCTTGTAAGAGGGAGACAGATGTTTATGTGTAATTTTTTAAGGGAAATATGAAGAGAGTGTGAGAAAAGAGAAACGGTGGTAATCGAGAGCGAGAATGCAGAGTGTGATGAAAATAAAGAATTAAAAAAGAGGAAAGAGAAGTTGGATTGTAAGAGAGCAATGTTAAACGGTGTAACAGTTTTGGGAAAAGCCAAAAAGGCGATGGAAATAAAACTTCTTACTACTACTATTACTAATTATAATATATCAAGTTGTGGTTGTGTATCGAAAAATCGAATGCAAATGTATAGAGTATTAGAGTAAATTAGTTTGTTTTTGAAATTTTCAATGTTAGGCACTGATATAACTTTTTCTTCTATATAGTGAAAAATAATCTAAACATCAAAAAATATTTATTTTTATACTTTTCCGATTTTTTTCAAGTGGGTTTCACTTCTCGTAATTCTTGCCAAAAGTAAGTTCTGGAAAAATTCCCTAACTTTTCCCTAATTATTTCAGGACGAAAGAAAATTCCCGGATTTTTCTTTGTTTTCCATATGCGTAACAGCCACGGTCTTTTATGGAGATCTTCATTTATCATAAATTTCTAAACATTGCTGTGTTCGTAAATATATCCAACTCAACATAAAATAAGTAAACAAAAAAAAAGTAACTTGTGTGAGGTGGAATATGGTGGGGAATGTAATAAGATTATTACATTATTATTCTCTAGATAAGTAACCCCGTACAATGGAGTCTACGATAGTAACTTATGTAAATAAAAAAGTAGTACACAAGCAAAATTAACATTAGGAAGTTTTATACAAGGCAGGGTAGTAATAGCTACCGGAATGTAAACAAATGGCATAGCTCCTGACAGGCAGGCAACACCATGGTCATTTCAATTAAGGGGTTACCCCCACTTGCGATTTTGAAAAAATCGATTTTTTTTATTGCATTTTTTTGAAGTATAAGTATCTGAGAATATGTCCTAAAAATGTCAAGTCGATCCGAACAAAATTGACTGAGATATGAGCGTTGAAAGAGAAGAATCCGCGTTGAAAGAGAAACTTTAAACGCGTTTTTCTCAAAATGGCATTTCTGAAGTCGGTGACCAAGATTACTCGAACACTAATGAACCGATCTTCTTGAAATTTTGCAGGCTTATTTAATACATAAAAATGTAGTCTTTAATCGTTCGATTTTTTTTTCGAAAAAAAATGGCCGTTTTATAGCCAAAAAACGGCCGTTTTTTTTCGTTAAAATCGAACCATAAACTTTGACTGTCCGCCATTTTGTGAAAAATGAATATTTTTTAAAATCCTTCGATTAAAGACTAGTTTATACTTATATTTGACTAAATCCATCCGCATTTTTTTTTCAGATGATCCACTTCGCCGCAATGTTGGTCACCGCAAACGGTGTATATAAAAACATTATTTCATTGACGGCCATTTGCCACTAAACAATGTAATATTTCTCAATAAAAAAATTACTGAAAGTTCTTCAAGATGTGTTCTTTAAGATGGTATATTGATCGATTAAAAAAGTTATGTAGTTTTCTTTAAAAAAATTCATGAAAAAGGCCTTTTTTTGCGCTACAAGTGGGGGTAACGCCTTAATGAGATTGAGATTGTTGAAACAATGACCGCAAAAAACAGAGGACATCTGCAGTTTCGTCGGTTATTCTCTAGATAAGTGACTACTCTGAAAAAAGAGCCTAACTTTTTTTTGTTGCTATTTTCTCATTTATTGGGTTATAAATTATATTCAGTCGGAGAAATTAAATACCCCCCTAAAAATTTATGGGGTTTTGAAGTTCGCGGAAACCCGTGATAAAATAGGGCATTTTTTAACGTTTCGACGCCGGGGTCGGGTTGAAATTCCGAACTTTGAATGGTCCGACGGTTTAAAATTCCGAATTTTAATGTTCCGAAATTCAAGATGGGGCCGGCTTGAAATTCCGAACTTTGAATGGTCAGAACGCTCAAAACTCCGAAAGAATTTTACACGAAAGACCAAAGCTCCGAAAATCTTAACACCGTCAAAATAATTCGACTATGGAAGTTTTAGAAGTTTCAACATTTTCAATAAATCGACGAATTATTTCAAGAATGTTTTTTATTAAGAAGTGACTGTGCGTCAATTTTGAAATTTGTCTAGAGAATGTTATACGTTTTACATCATTTACAGTCAACTGTGTAGACTTTCACTGCCATGATCTTGACATGAGGGTCAGGTTGAAATTCCGAACTTTGAATGCGCCGACGGTTTAAAATTCCTAATTTAAATGTTCCGAAATCACAAGGTTCGCCAAGATTATGCCAGTGAAAGTCTACACAGTTGACTGTAAATGATGTAGAACGTATAACATTGTCTAGACGAATTTCAAAATTGACGTGAAATCACTTCTTAATAAAAAAAACTTCTTGGAATAATTCGTCGATTTATTGAAAATTTAAAAACTTTTAAAACTTCCATAGCCGAATTATTTTGACGGTGTTCAGATTTTCGGAGTTTTGGTCTTTCGTGTAAAAGACTTTCAGAGTTTTACGTGTTCTAATCATTCAAAGTTCGGAATTTCAACCCGGCCCCGTTCAGATTTTCGGAGTTTTAGTCTTTCGGGTAAAATTCTTTCGGAGTTTTAAGCGTCCCGATCATTCAAAGTTCGGAATTTCAACCCGGCCCCGTTCAGATTTTCGGAGTTTTAGTCTTTCGGGTAAAATTCTTTCGGAGTTTTGAGCGTTCCGATCATTCAAAGTTCGGAATTTCGACCCGACCCCTTATATTGGGTTTGTTTGGGTTTTTGAAAAATTCGAATTTATTTTGTAACGATATATCGCTTGTAAGAAATTTGTTAATGAAACATTTCAGCTTTCCCGGACCGAATATCACCATTTATAACCCGATAAATGAGAAAATAGCACAACATTTTTTTCGGTAAAGTCACTTATCGAAAGAATTACCGTTTCATATTTCAAAGACACCCTTACCTTGTTGCAGGTGTAAGTTGCGGAAGAAAAGGCCCTTTCTGATTCCACCCTCGTGGATAAATAAACATAGTAAAAAAAAACAAGTAAAAATAACTTGAAAGGAAATAACCAAAATTACGATATTTTAACGTTTTCAACTCTGACATCGAGATACCAATATTATTCGAGTCCAAAATAGGTTTTTCAACATTGGATTTTTGGTCCGATATTCCGATATTATAAAAAAAAACCGGTATCCACGCTCCAAGTGCAACATTCCTTACACTACGATTCCGTCTCACCTGTTTTCCAATATTCGTCGCGCGATACCCCAACGCGGAAATCAAACGCGATGACATTCTGGCCAAAGTTCGCGTCGCTTCTTCAATCTCCGCTCATTATCGCTCACTGTACGCGCCGTCGACGTAAAAGGAAAAAAAAAACGGCCACCTTCCGCCCTCAGGTCCAAAAATGTGTAGATGATAGCGAAGATTAACTACGAATTTAAAAATGTCACCGAGTTGTCAAAATGCTTATTCGTCCTTTTGTGTCGACGACGAAACAAAGGAACGGTGCACGATCGAGTGTGAACGGTGGAAAGACGAAGCTGCTCGTATGCAAATAAGAAAAGCCTCACTTGACGAAGCAACTGATGAAAGTGCGACTTGCAATGCTGCGCATTCTTCCAAAACAAACTTCCGATAAGGTGACCTTGCTTTTCAAACGAAAAAAAAAAACTGCTCGCGCGATACGACATCGAGAGTCACACTGAGCCGTTTTTTCTTCCGGATGTTGCACCATCTTTCTCGTTCGTAATTATGGAAGCTTTCATTCATTCGAAAAAAAATGAACGATAGCGAGGGAAGAGGCCTCTCGCGCGATTACGCAAAAAAGAACGCACACTCAAGTATTTTCTGTACATTACTTAACAATACAGACCATCGTGTTTTATTCGAGAGCAAAGTGCTTCGCTCGGAGTATCATTCAACGATGTATATCCTAGTGACGATATTAGTCGTTAATACACTTTTTTTCTTCTTTCTTTTATATTACATCTTTGTCGTTAAATGGTTTCATTTGTGTGTGTTTATTTTCGTTCCATCTTTCTCTCGAGTTCGGCGACAATGTTCGAGTGAAAAGAAACTTTCTCGCGATAAAATCTTTATCGTTACTCGCGAGCCGTACGCGAGTAAAAGAAACGTCGCTTTGTATCGTGACGATAATTCGCCTCTCCCGCTTACATTTCTGCCTTCCTCGTCATACGTATTCGTAGTACTATCGCGATTATTGCTCGTGTCAAGTGAGCTCCGAAAATTAACGTACGTGAACTACGAACAATTTTAAATTGTACACGGGGACAGTTTTTCTCCTAACGTTTTTTTTTCTTTCTCTAAAAGTGTCGAGGCAAAATTTCCCATCGAATTTACGGGCGCAGCAAGAAAACTCCTCACGGAAAAAAAAACGTCATCGACGCACGAGTGCTCAGAATTTAAAAAGAACGTTGACGGAGCGCCGGACGATTAAAGAGAAAAAAAAAAGCATGTCCATAGGACACAAAGCGTTTTAAGATGTTGGCTCTTTACCGAGAAAAAAAGAAATTAATAGAGCTCGTTCAGTCCTGGCAACGTTATAACTAAAAAACGAAAATAAAAGTACGTAAACTCAAGTGTTTAATATTTAATATTCTGTACATCCGTACAGGCGATGCGGAGGTGAGCTTTCCCCGTTTGCTTCTCGTCCCTCGCGCCTCCGTCGAGAATTCCGGGCGAAGACCAAAAATAAAAAATAACCGCGCCTCTCGCCGCCTCTTCACAGCAGTCTTTTTGAGTTTCGTATTTATCGTATGCTTTTCATTCATCCTCCACTCACGTTGTTATCTCTTATCCGTTCGTTGTGAACTTTCTTTAATTGTGTCGCGTGTTACTTAGAAGCTAAATCTATCGTTGAGGGTCCGCTTGGTGACGCCCAAGTTTCCCGTAAGGCTGTACATCATCTCGCTGAACGTGCGATCGTCGACTGAGGCGCCCGGTTGGACGATCGGCACGTTGCGCGAACGGGAACGCGAGCGCGACCTCGATCGGGAGCGTGGCTGCCGCGTAAACATCGGCGGTCGGGCGAGCTGCAATTTACCAAAAATAAACGCTTGACACGTCGTTTCTCGTTCGCCGAATGAAGAAATTCGTTCAATAAACCTTTCTCTGTTGTACATAGAGTGTACAGAGAAAACTGAGAGAGAGAGAGAGAGAGAGAGAGAGAGAGAGAGAGAGATTTATTTATTATGCCCCAGTGTAACTTTCGGGCAAATGAAGAGATAACCAATGACTACATCATGGTGGTGTACAATAAAGAATAACCTAGTAATAACAGTGAAGATAGTGATGAAGATGAAACGAGAATAAAAACAAAATTAAAAATTGAAATGAGAATACAAATAAAATAAAATTCAGCATTTCAAGACCAGCGATGCTCCAGCCACAATGATTCGAAAAGAAAAGAAAAACAAAATAAGAAAACGAGAAATATAACCAACGGAGCCTGCAAAAGGATAATCAAAGTAACGGCGGAACGCAATAGATACATAATAACTTAAAATTAACTTAAAGTAAAATTAGATAAACCAAAAATAGAACTAAAAATAGAATATAACATAAACGAAAAATAAGAGAGAGAGAGGAGAGAGAGAGAGCTCCGTTTTGAAGTTTTTTTTCCAGATACTTGCTCTACAGTTTTCAAGCGGAATTGAACGATAGTTTCAATTCCGCTTGAAAAGTTTAAAATTTGACAGTTTTGAAGTTTGCTTCGGATTGCAACGGATTTTTTTTTATTCTTCAGCTTCTCCATACTCAAACCTTATCCGGCAAATTTGGGCTGCAGATGTCTGATGAGGGTTCATGGTTGCTACGCATTATTGACTCAAAAATTCCCTGACTTTTCCTGGTTTTGCAAATATACCAAGGGCATTGGGGTCAAATAAAGAACTTTTTTTAAAAGGGACAACACCACTTTAGGATTTTGGAAAAATCGCGTTTTTTTTTGCTTAAAAAATACTTTGGGGTCATAAAAACAATGTGCAATTGGTCCTGTAGCGGATTTTTTTTTAAAGGTTCAATTATCGATTTTGCTGCAGCGCCTCGGACTTCTTTCAGGCGCCTCGTACAACTTTAAACGCGTTTTTCTCGAAACCACTTTTTTCAAACTGAGAGGACGGATTACCCGAACACGCATGGATCGATTTGAAATTTTTATAGTAGCTTCACAATTGCATTCTCTATGGAAGTACGTAGCTGTTTTTTTGATTAAATGTAAACTTTTTTTTGACAAACAATTTACTGCTTATTTTTTGGGCAAAAAGTCGATTTAGTTATTTCAAAGTGCGCTATTTTTTCAAGATTGGGTGAAAAAAATCCGTACGTAGTCCCATAGCTAACAATTTATAGATTATAATTTTTGTTTGTTTTTATTCCAGGTCTTACACTTTACGAGAAAACCGGCTTCCCGTGAAGCTAACTGTAAAAAACACTTTTTTCAAGATGGGCTCGGTCGCCGCCATTTTGTATGAAAATTATAATACATTTTTTTAAATACTTTAATATGTGCTAAACAAACCCTCTCAAAAGAAATCCTATTCCATTTTTCATACTCCCAAAATAAATTGTCGAAGTTAGGCCTTATTTTCTGCCGCTAGAGTGGTGTTGTCCCTTAAGATCATAAACAGGGTGTCCCGTTATGAATGGATAATCCTGCAACTGTTGATAGGTCGGATCATATCCTACTATACGGTGGAACTTCAGTTTAGTAAAACTCCCACGGTTTTCGAGATTAAAATAATCTGCTTTTGGTTTTTCGCATGCCATTTCTACAAATAACCTTTTTTGACCCGGTTTAACCCTTAATAGGCATACTGGGTCCACGGGAACAAATTATTTTGATGCCGTACAACTTTTTTTTTCCAATAAAACATACATTTTTTTATATGCGTAAGCGTTTCATTCTTTCCTTCTAAATCGCACCTCCGTTGGATGAAATAAATATACTTTTTGAAAAGTCCACAGAAACCGCTGTCTATTTCAAAGTACATTGTTTCCAGATTATAAAACCATTTAAAAAAAAATTTTTTTGTCAATAATTACAAGATTTACAGCAATTTTTGTAAAAAAAAGTCATTCTTCACCTTTTTTTTGCATATTTAAAATTTAATTTTCGATTTCCAACCAATATTCTTGTATTAAACAAGCTTCAAATTATACCTCACTGTTTTTTCATATCGCTCAATGCATTATGTCATAATTTATAACAATTTTAAAACGCCTGGGTCCCATGGACCCAATATGACTATAACGTGATTCTAGCTATGCGTGACTACTGAGGGTTAGACAAAAATACTTTTGGTCATTTGTTTTATCTAGAAAAATCTTCTTTTTAACCTTAAATGTCCAGGAAACTTTATGAAAAAAGATCTTGTGCAGAATTTTCATACAAACCAATTCGGACATCTGACTTTGATAGCCTGCGGTGTCAAAAAAATGTACTACGGATATCGTGCCAATTACTTTAAAAAGTTGCTTAGTTATTGTCGATTCATATAATTTGTAGAAATGGCATGCGAAAAACCAAATGCAGATGACTTTTGAAAAAATAACATAAAGCTCAGAATATCGAAAACCGTGGGACTTTACTAAACTGAAATTCTAGCATATAGCAGGATATGATCTGACCTATCGACAGTTGCAGAATTATCTATTAATAACAGGATAAAATGGCGACAACAGCTTCACGCAAATTGTTTTCAATTAATTTGGGTAGGGTCTTTTTCATTCATCAACGCCGAGCCAAAACCGCTGAAGCTAATTATTTTTCGACATTTACATTAAGGCGCTTGAAAACGAAGTCTTAAAGAAATTTCGACCATTTTGGAGTAGCGGACGCCACCCTTAGGAGGGGGTGAAAAATTGAAAAAATGGTATGTACCCAAGTACGTCTATCACACATTTTCTTTTTCGATATTTACATTAGGGAGCTCGGAAAAGAAGCGTCAAAAAATTTCGACCAGTTTGGACTCGCGGAGGCCACCCTTAGGAGGTGAAAAATTGAAAAAATGGTATGTACCCAAGTACGTCTATCACACATTTTCTTTTTCGACATTTACAATAAGGAGCTGGAAAACGAAGCCTTAAAGAAATTTCGACCATTTTGGAGTAGCGGACGCCACCCTTAGGAGGGGGCGAACGTGCCACAGCATCACTAATAAGCGTGAGCGCTGTAAACGTGTAAGCGCCCAAGTCGACAGCACCCAATAATCTAGCTTACCGCCAAATGCTGAGGGTTCGGTCGGAAGGGCGAGCGGCCTCTCGCCAGCTGACGCGAAGCGTTGCTCACCGCACCACGGTTCTGTGTTTGCGCGAGACTCAGGGATCGTTGACGTATACCAGCGGGCGCGTAATCCTCACCGAGCGTACACATGAAGTTCACGTTGGGATTCGGATTCATTCTGAGTGCGCTGGAAAATAGGGAATATTCTTTTTTCTCCGTCCGATACGATAACGAGTTTTTTTTCGCCACTTTCGTAGTCGTGCTGTTGAGGATTTTAATCTGCTCGGAAGTCGGCTAATCAATTTTTGCCGAGCAACGTGGCAATTTGTGTTTCTCTTTGGAGTAAACAAAAGTTTAAGCTCATCGATTGACTTGTGTACTCGTGTATCAAGTCAGCGAGATCTATACCGATCATAAACAATTGCAGAAACGATTACTTCTTTGGACTTATCGCGTTGAAGTTTGCATCGTTGGAATGCAGCGATTACTTTTTTCCATTTTTTAAATTTATTTATTGTTCTCATTATCCAGAGGCTTTTTTTTCGCAAATTACGTTCGCAGATCTCCAATAAGAATGCGTAAAAACGTTCTAGTAATTTGAGTAGTCTAAATCGAGGAGTAAAACTTTTGAGCAACAAAAAAGAATTCCGTTGCATTGCAACGATGCAAATTTTAACGTCGTTCCATTTTCAGTACTATCGAAAATCTTGTTTTGCACATTTGGATTGTAGATCTCTGATGGCGACCTTAAAGAAATGTTTTTGTTATTTTCATGGACTGAACCCGTTGAAATCAATTTGGGCAGTGCGAAGAAATTTTCATCGTGGTTGGACAATGCGAACTCCAACATAATTAACAATTTGATTAAACGATATTTAGTTTACCATGCGTTGTTCGGGTTAATCTGGTTATAATTTCCATGAATTATTTTCCCATAGAAAATTGATTATGCTCGTTACTTTACAAATAATCGAGATGCAAAACTTTTTTTTGGCGATGCCCGTCAGAAAAACGTAGAAAATAAATAAATCGTTTAGAAGAGTACGTTTTGGCTTCGGACCACCCTGAGCATTCTGGCAAAAACAAACTTTTCGATAGCCTTTTTATTCTGTGGACCCAAATGTAAAGCAGATAAATTGTTGTATAAACGTACTTTATTCTCATAAGTTTTTGGGCGTACTGAGCGCGTCTCTGCGCTCGTAAAATTTGATCCGAGCGAAGTCCGACACTGCCGAAGTTTCTCTGAGGGGTGAGGATCTGTTGACGTCGTTCGGCCAGCGCACGTTGCTGAAGCAGTGTGAGACTTTTGCCGTTGTGAGGTACCTGATGTAAAAAGAGATAGGTGAGCGAATACAATCGGAAAATTGTCTTAAAAATAATTTCTACATTCACAAGGTCTACGATACTTCCGACTGTGGATTTTTAAAATTGTTTGCAGATCCTGTAGAGAATATTAATTGCCAAAATCTAATCCCGATAAGACAGCTTCAGTCTGTAAATTTGTTCTCTCTCTTAAGTTATGACGTTGAAGTTTGCATCGTTGGAATGCAACGAAAACGATTTTTTTTTAATTTCACAATTTGCCTTTACCAGATTTAAGCTAGGAAAATTTCGAAAACGTTCTTTAAGATTCCTATTTAGTGATCCGCAACAAAACGGCAAAAAGTTATTTTGGATAGCGATGAAAATAAGAAATTAGAAAGAATTTTCGTGTCATTCCAACAATCCAAACATCAACCCCATCTTAAGTTTGTGTATTGTTCATTTCGTGGTAAAGTTTGTCTCTTTAAAACGCAACGGAAATTCTTGTCCCTCTATTTCCTTATTTCGTTATTATATAAAATCCATTTCTATAGAATAGTTTGAAAAAAAAACATTGTTGCAATCCCACAAAGCAAATATCTAGTTCAGTTTATTTAGAAAACTTCTAAAAAGACCTTCGGGAGCATATGGGGTCAAGTTATATTTAAAGCTGAAGTGATTTTCGAATACACCGAAAAATGTCTTTAAAAAAAAAGTTTTTTTCGTCAAATTTTGTTCGACTTGAAGGCTGCAGAGTTTAAAATACATTTAAAATAACCATTTATCGAAAAACGTGTTTGAATTTGAATCTGCGGGGAAAAATGTTGAGATCACAGTGACTCAGGGTGCTTTTGGAGCGTTGAAACGAAGTCAAGTAAGCCTCGAACCTTCTGGTCCAGTAAGAGTATTAAAATATTTTAAGGGGTTAAGCTACTGTGACGGACTGTGTAAAATGACGAATACTCGTTCGTCGCTCGTGGCAACTCAAATTGGAGAGGCAGGTCCAACATATAATGTAAAAATGGCAGAAAGAAGGTAAACTTATAATTACAACGATAGAATTGCTAGTAAAACTTTAAGGGAGGAAGATACCTTTGGGTGAAAAAAAAATTAGTTGATTCTCACGATTTATCTTTAAAAGGAAAGATTTCTTCACCATTTTTTAGACTTAAGGAATGTTTACTAGTTTTGGCTGTTACATGGTATTTTGATTATTTTATTAATCTTTAAAAATGGCGGTGGTATGGCAGCTACAAAACTAAACGACCAATTCTGACAAAAATTTGGCATAAATCTTTCTAACCTTATTGTCTAAAACATGACCGTAAATGTTTTTGATAATGCAAAAAAATAATTTTTTTAATTGCAAAATGTAGCCACTTTTTCGCGCGAAAATCAATCTTTTTGTTAGAAAGCGTACCATTTTATAGATTTCCAACATTTCTCACTTTTGCTTGGTTCATATTCTGCGTATGAGTGTTAATAAGAGACAAAAATTTGTAGGTTTTTTTGTTTAGACTAATCCTAATCAATATCCAAAGCCTAATAGGCCGATGCACATAGGGGTAATTTGAGCTCATTAGGCAGCCTAAATTATTTTCTGTTATATATATATCACAGATCGTCCCAATTGGGTAACTGGAAGGTATCGCCCGTGGTTCGGTGTGTATTCAACAGTCTCAGGTAGTTTTTTTCAATTGGGACAAATGTAAGCAATTCTAAATATTTTTGGCCGCCAATTTAGCAGAAATACCCCCATGTGCAACCCTGTGTCACACCGTCTGACAACATCCGCCGCAACCCTTTTAGAAGACCGTGCCATACCTATGCCATTTTCAAAGATGAATAAAAAATAAAACACCATATAACAGCCAAAAGTAGTAATACAACATGCCCCAAGTCTAAAAAATGATAAGGAAATCTTTCCTTAAAAAAAGAAAATCACGAAAATCAGCAATTTTTTCCTCGCCTTAAGACATCTCCCCCCTTAAGGCCCGTATGTGTGCAAAATTCCGACTGTTTTACCCACGAATGTTCAAAGGACACTTTCCGTCAAAGCCCACTTGCTCATTACAAAATATCAAAGCACAATTATGGAAAATCCTGAATTCTGTAAATATCTGTCGCGGAAATTGATAGCGGTGATGGTGTTGAACTTTGCATCGTCGGAATTCAACAAAAATTTCTCTCCAATTTTTCATTTCTTTATTTTTATCATAATCCCAAATCTCTATTGCAGGTTTTTGTTATAACTTTTTAATAAGAATTGTCAAAAATGTTTCGGTGACATTCGTAGTTTAGATGTGCTAAAAAAAAAAACATTTTCTTTGCACTCCAACGATGCAAACTTCAATACCATGTTGTTGGCTATTCCAGCGCGCTTCAAATGCATTCCCGAAAACGATGCTACGGAGTTTACGGAAACTATGGACCAGTTGGACAATTCTACACTAAGAGACCCCGCGATATCCTTCGACATTCATGTTCAATACGTCGTACCCTCATTGAGAAGCGGCACGGCGTGTCCCGCATATATTTACATGACGTTGAAGTTTGCATAGTTGGAATGCAACGAAAAAGGTTTTTTTTTATTCTCCAAATTTCCTTTGACAGATTTGAGCTACGAAAATCACAGAAACCGTTTTTACGATCCTTATTCAACAATCTACAACAAATTTGCAAAATATTATATTCAATAATAATAATGAAAATAAGACATTGAAAAAAAATTTCATTTCATTCCAACGTTGCAGACTTCAATCCTCTTATATTTACCCTGTAATCGTTGGGCATTTGCATTCGTTGATTTTGTCGTTGCAGCAGAAGTTGTTTGGCCCTCTTGACGCGATTTCTGTAAGCGACTTGCGCCGGGCTCTGATAGCCGAGTCGATTGTGAACGGAGGTCGGATCGCGCAGATTCGGCATACTGTTGGTTCTCTTGAGGGCGCCCTTGTTATTGGCGAAGTAACGTTTGGTGGTGGGTGACACGAGATTGGTGCGGCTTTTGCTTCTGGTCAGTCCAAATTTGGCGGCGATGCCGCGTCTGTTAGCGCCGAAGCTTCTCGCATTCACGATGGCGTTGTTCGCTCCGTTGTTGCCGAGACGATTGAGCGTGGTGTTGCTGCGCGATCTGACAAGACCGCCGCCGACTATCGGCAAATTGTTCACTTTCGCTTTGTTCTTCTTCTTGTTGAAACGCTTGGTGACGAAACCGGCCACGACGAGATTCTGCGATTGTTGCTGTTGCGCGCGTCGTTTCTTCGCCGGACCGTTCTTGGCGCTCTTGAGGGCTCCTCGCGTTTGCAGGCCGCCTCTGCGCGCATTGTTGGGGTTGGCGCGAGTCGCGTTGGCATTGCGATTGCGTTGGGCGCCGCCTTTGCCGCCGATCTTTCCTTTCGCCGCTACGGCCTTTTTCTTTTTGTCCTTTTTCTCCATCTTTATGATGTCATCTTGAAAAGAAAATTTTTCGAATTGTTTGGATTTGTTCGCATTCGTCGCTCGTGGCACGTCCTCGAGCGACAAACTCGCCACGACCTTTTTCCCTTTTCGTTAGCGCAAAAACGCGCTGGTCGAGCGTTGCGCGAGGACGAAAGGAACTTCCGAGCCACCGTGGAACGGTATTTGCGCGGCGCAGGACTGTTTGGCTATACGGGCTTCAAGGATTCACAATTTTCGACCCGGAAATTATTGTACCCTTACTGCCGAGCGCGAACCCCCGGTCGGAAACAAAAATACAACTGGTACCGGCCGGCGTTCTTTCCCTTCGCAGGCTCAACTCCGCGCCTGTTATCCCCGATCACGCTCTATGAGAATTTATGTCCTGGCTGAGGCGCTCCGAACGGGCGATGGAGTTAAAAAATTTGAAAAAAAAAAAGTGAGCGGAGACGATATCAATTTTTCAAAAGTAAGAAAACCGATTTCAAGCAAAAACTTCGCTTTTCACCAATTTGCCAAAAATTTCCATGACGTTTAAATTGATTTTTAAACTCGACAATTTATCGGAAATTTTTATAAATAAAAGTCTACAATCAACAGACCAATCAATTCACGGGATTTCGCATAATTATAATGATTTAAGCAGACGATCGAATACGAGTATTTCAAGTACGAAGTTTGATAAGCAGAGACGGGCTTGCTAAAAATGGGACGCACGTGACATTTTTCCAGCGACTGACTCCATATCGATTCGAAAGTAATTACATCCAGTTTCAGTTGCACGTTAATTATTTGAAATCTTGATATCTCAATTAGCAATTATAGGATTATCGGATTGTTTTTTTGGTTCTTCACTCTCGTGCAAATTGGTTCGGTAATCCGTGTCCAAGATGGCGTCGTCGTAGCGTGTTTCATCGCGCCGATTTATCGACGTTGCGTCCTCGCAACAAAGAATTTCCCAGCTCGCGTCACACACGGTAAAATAAAAACCATTCGGAATAATTTTTGTCCTGTATCTGTTTTCTCAAATCACTGGTTGCATCGAAAATATCGCAGGGAGTGTACGACAATATTAGCGGTTTATCTTTTCCTTTCGGAACAACAATGGGAACGTTGGTATCCTCGTATATCTTACGCGTCATAAACAATACGTTCCAGGCTACGTAAACACGTTTTCCCACGCTGCAGACGCTCTCGAAGATTCGGATTATCGTTCCTGTATATTTCTCGAACTACTTGCATTTTCGTTACTTTTATTATCGTTATTGCTTTGAGTGTTTTTCAAATTAAGATATGGCATATTTGTCGTTTCAAGAGTGAGGATCTTTCGCCCACGCGCTTCGAAAGTTCCGCTCTCACGTTCCAATTTGCTCCCATAGTGCATGAGTCATGTAGCCGTGATAGAAGTCGTTTTTGGTAGTCGCCAGCTCCTGGCGTCACTCCCCACTTTAATGCTCACGAACGCGTACGTGCGCGTTTGTATACATGAATATATACATATTTGAGTATGCATATGATAAAAATGCCAAACGTCTCGAGATGAAAAAAATGTCGACCATAAAATTGTCTTCTATGCCGAATATTTGACTCTCTGCTGATGGAAAACCTTGTCGTCGATTATTCCGAGTTTTTTTTTTCGGCCGTGCACGTTAAACAACGTCAAATAACGCAACGACGGAGCGAGATTTTTCGTTCAATTTTGGTGCCTCACTCGCCGTCTCTATCTTTCTATTTTGCTCGGGCGCCATTTTGTGTTGGGCCGCCGAGGAAACACGCGCGACCAACTTTATCGTGCACTGCAAATCGCCCGTATCTGAGTATACGAGGGGCAAATATGCGATGCGAGAACGCATTCTCGTGGGTTTCGTTCCATACAGCCGTGTGTACAATTTCATGGAGGATAATGACGAGAGGATGTAAGTTTTCGAGACTCTTGCCACTTACCAAGAGACATGTTCACTTTAGCGTCAATCTCGGCCATTTTTTAAATATCTATTCTCGATCCTACGATAGCCCGAATTTTCTTCGTAGTGCGCAGCACGCCGAATCTTCGAATATTCCCGATCCACGACTCGCGGGGGACGAAAAGAAAGATGCGAAAGCGGAACTTGTCCCGGAAACCGAGACGCGCGAAGAGTAAAAAAAAATCACGAATACGAACGCGAGTTACGCGACGACGTACGACGGGAGAGAAACTGTGCGAAGAACGAGGCGGTGCGTCGGTTTTATAGACGCTCCGCGCGCCATCTGCGGAGCGCGACCTGTTTTACCCCCTCCATGGACCCGCCGGCGTCAATACACGAGTCAACTGATCTCCCGAAAAAGTCTAAAGGTGTATGCACAAAGAAAATCCGTAGCGAAGATCTTCAGAAGCTTTAAAAAAAGCAAGCTTTATTTGTCTGCCGAAAGCGCAGTCCAACTGTGAAATTCTCCGTCTCGCTCTGCCGTCCGCGCCGTTATTGTTATCTCTCTCGCTCCCTTCTTTGTTTCACGTCACCTTCAATTAGATCGATAATTAACAGTTTTTGTATTTATCGGGGACCGTCGCGTATTTTTTTCGTCTACGGCAACGAACGGTTAAAAACAAAGCAGAATTTGGAGGTTATGTTCGGTTCTCGTCCCAATTCCATCTCCGTATACCCGCAGTTCGATTGCTCGCGGGCACGTTTTTGTTGTGCGCACACCTGTACGATAAAACGGATCAGCTGAACGAGCCGATGAACAAATGAGCTCGCATTTCGACGTTTGGAAAAGTTTACTCGTATTTTTTCGCATGTTTTCATCTCGGCGCGAGTCGGTGTATTTTTTATTTTATTTCTTCAAATCGGAGAACGATTTCGTTCGTTGACATCGTTGAAAGACGAGATTCGCAAGAACAGCAACGCGATGTTTACCGCAACGAGATATTAACGAGGCTTAGGTGATAAGAGACATCTTCTCTTATTTCGCGCGATAGCACTCTCGCGCACGCAGCACTGCGAAATGTCCGTCCGCAAACTCGATGATTTAGCCGAGAAACTCGCTCTTGGAATTCCCGGGGCGTTTGATTTTCGCGAAAACTTTTAGCTCTCGAGCACCCCGAGCGTTGAAATCTCCGTCGACGATGAAGTTGCGGAGCAAGACGAATGCTCAGAGAGCGAACGGCGAAGCCAAAGATAAGAATGCCCTTAGAAAGAGAATTGTTCCGTACTGGATATTCGCGACGCTCAGGGTCGTCCTGACGATTCTACCTCAGACCGGATACATTCATCCCGACGAGTATTTTCAGTCCATCGAGGTGATCGCCGGTGAGTTACGCCGGCAAGCAAACCATAGACGTGGGAATGTATAACGAAATTATTTTTCTTCGCAGGCGATCATTTCGACATAGACATCCACAAGCCATGGGAATTCAACGTCAGTTTTCCCCTGCGCACCGCCCTGATACCACAATTGACCGTCGGTGTACCGTACTCCATCGTCAACATCGTATCGCCACATTGCACTTACCTGCTCGGCACATTTCTGAGAACGCCCTACGTTCTCGTTTTACTTCCGCGCCTTCTCATGTGCGGTCTCAGCTTCGTCTCGGACTATTGCCTCTACAAGATATGCTGCATATACAGCCAGAATTACAGGGTCCGATTGATCACCTATGCCAGCTCCTACGTCGCTTTGACTTATGCCACACGGACTCTTTCCAATGCCGTGGAATTGACTCTGACTTCTCTTTTACTCTATTACGTGTCCAGATGCATGGCGTACTCTGAAAAGGTGAGATCGTTCGTCCGTGACTTAGTCTTTGTCGCATGGTTGGGACGCCTTTAGGGAGGCACTTTTTCGCGAGATTTTAACGGACTATGCCTTGCTTGCGGCTGGGAAAGAGAGGAATATTCGCGATTTTTTTCTGGGAAACCAAGTTCAGCTTTTCAAATATTTATTCTTTTCGTTAAAGAGTATGATGAGTATTTTTTATAATTATCGTATCAAAGAATTTTTATAAATGTGGTAGATACAATTTGCGTAGACCGCTGTTTGAAAAACGCCCTGCTGCTTGGACACAAATCTTTCGAAATAACAATACAACGCATTTGATTTTTTGCGCGAAATTATCTGGTGTTCGGACGAAGGATTGAATAAAATATTGATTTTTGAAAAAATCGAAGCAGTCCAAAGGGAAAGCATCGATTTTCGGTGAAAAAAACGATCTACTTTCGTTGGAAAAAAAATTGCTTTCTTTCAAGCACTGCTTTTTGGTATGTAAAAAAAGCTTGTAAAGTTTAAAGTTGATCGGTGCAGTGATTTTTGAGATATCGTGGTCACCGATCTTGAAAAAGTCATTTTGAGAAAAACGCTTTCCAAGTTCGCCGGTTCGCGGAACCTACTTACAAATATCTATTACTCCCGCAATTTCGAACGAATCGACTTGAATTCTTCTGAGAATATTTTCGAAATGTTATATTTTGAGAATCCGTAGAAAACCAAAAATCGACATTTTCCAAAATTTCAACTATGTGTAACCCCGTAATAGAACTATCGTGCAAGTTTCTTGCTCGGTTTTAATTTAAAGGTACTCTCTCATTGTAAACGAAAAAAAGGTTGTTTTTCGTTTTTATTTTACATTTTAAGAATGTTGCGTCCAAATTCCAATTCCGCTTAGTTTCGATCTCGTGGCACGTAGTCCCAGGCCCATGTTATTAAGGGGTTAGGCCACAGTAACGATATTACACAGTTAGAAAATATATATTTTTTTCGATGTACAAAATGGCCGACTACTCGAAACTTCTCGAAACAGCTTTTTTCCAATTGGCGGGACAAATAACTTCAACAATTTTCACTCGATTTACTTCGAATTTAAAAGTTATGTTTCTAATTGCATTTCGCAGAAAAGTACGTACGAAGATTCTGATTAATCGAAAACTTTTCATTTTATGAGCAGTTATAACGAAATTTTTCACAGAAAAATCATTTCTAAAGTTCAAATACCTACAACTTTTGAATAAAACAATACTTTTGAAATTCTTTCTTAAGTAAATTTTCTTAAATTCTTTTTGGTATTTGTTCTAAGTAAAAAAATGGTAGATGCTAAATGTAACGCTGCGGAGCGCCTAAAAAAAGATAAAAGATAATATAAATATTAGTAGTCGGCCATTTCGTATATCGAAAAAAAAAAAAAATTCTAACAGCTTGATATTCATACTAAATAGATGTATAATTAATTTTGAGTGAATCACTTTTTCATACGAAAAAATGGTTAAATTCGCACATGATTTTATACCCGTTACTGTAGCCTAAGGCCTTAACGCGATATCACGAAAAAGAAAATCATTTTGTTGAAACAAACGTGAATTGAGACTCAAAGGTTTTTTTTTGCCACATCGAGCATAGATTTCGAGTAAAAAATTCCGGTCAATAAGCACTTTTTATGGAAGCGTACATTTTGACTTTTGCATATTTATCGAATCGTTATTTCTCTGTCGATCTTCAATGTAACACGCTTGTCGCAATGCTAACAGGTTTTTTTTTTCGTCACAGGTTGTTCTACAAAGCGATCACTTTGCTCGACGCTACGACACGGCAGGAACGATCGGCGAACGCGTCAAATACTACAAGTTGCGCGCATCGTTACCTTCCCATTCTCTCAATCATTGCTTGATTTTAGCCACGATAACGGTCCTTGGCATATTCAATCGTCCGACGTTTATCGCCTTCGCTTTCGCGCCGATATTTTTCTGGCTCCAACGGGGTCTTGGCTCCAGGAGCGTCGGTTTTCTCGACTTTCACGTACGAATCTTTTGCTTCGTCCTATGCGCCTTGCCCACCGTTCTCTTTCTCGTTCTGGCCGATAGCTTCTACTTCGGCTATTTGACGCTCGGCGAAATATGGAATTTGAAAATTGGCATGGACAATTTCGTCTTGACGCCCCTCAATTTTCTCAAGTACAATTTGAACAGTAAGAATCTCGAGAGCCACGGCTTGCATCCGAGATTCGTTCATTTCGCGATAAACGTGCCGCTGCTGTTCAACATTTTGGGAATTATCGGACTCTTCACCGTCGGGAAAATGGTTTACAGGTAATTCGGAACTTGAGCATCGTTATTGAATGGAAAATTCGGTGAAAATCCTTACAATTTAGACAAATTCGAAGCATTTGATTTAAAGTGTTGACGAGTTGGGCTACTGTGACGATGCGAAAATCAGATTTTTTTACGAAGGAATAAGTAAGATGATTGAAAAATCGTTTGGACATTAATTTGTATGTACATTGACGAAAAAATATTAATAATCATAGAGGTTATAAATATTCTCGTGAGCGACCTTTCAACGCTTCGACCTCAACGTGTACTTGATTTTGGCCACCCGGTTAATGCGAAACCAAAAAAAAATCCGTTTTTTACTTCTTGAAATAGACAATATTGACTAAGATTTGACCGAACTTTTTTTTGTTATCGTGTTACAATTTAAAAAAGCGCATTTTTTTTTATATTTCGAGAAAAATGACATTATTGTTGATAACTAATGGAAAAAAAATGTTGAAAAGAAGAACGTCGGTCAAGACTAAACTACTATTACACTGAATAAGTGTGCCCAATTTTAAGTGAATCCGTTCATAAGATGTCGAGAAATCGTGTACACCGTTTTGAAAAACAGAGTTTCTATAAAAACGCATTAAAAGTTTTACTAGCAGGTACTGTAATCATAGATTTGCCTTGAATCTGCGATTCTTGCATCATTGCTGGTCCTTCCTCTCCAATTTGAGTTGCCTCAAGCGACGCACGATTGAAATTTTCACAGTAGCCTAGCCCCCTTAAGTTATTTTTTCGTCGCACCAGTGTCGAAGATCTATTTAATTTACATTATAAGTACATGACCGTAGAATAATCTATGTACGTATAGACTATTCTTCATTTTTCTCCGTCCGCCCTTCGACACTTTACGTCCACATTCACTTTTACCTCATCGTTGTCACTTACCTTTTTCTAGTTCACGAAAGACTCCCCAGAGTGTAGAAAACTTTCAAAAGGCATCTCTTTTTCAACCAACCTTAAGGTATTCCTTTCACGAATCCGAGTATTTAACAATTAACTGATTTTCGTCCATAGTCAAGTAAAAATACATCCCGGTATTCTGGTAAATTTGCAAGCCAAGTTACCGAACTTTTTCTGTCTAATCATGTAAACACTAGATAACTGTTAATGCCCTAAATAAACTGCTCACGTGTGTAAAAAAATCTAAAGATTCCGTAATGGCAATAAAAACAGATAAGGAAGAATGATAAAACTTCGAAAAATGTGACTAGCGGAAGAATTTTCATAGCCGCGACTTTTCAGAGAAAATGTAAGAATGTCCAGATCTACTTAATTTGCGCGACATTTTTTATCCTAGTTTATCGTTGGGTATGATGATTGATTGTGGCTTATTTTTAAAACGCGTCACTAATTTGAACAATGCTTCAGGAGAGCCCTCCTTATGCCCCCACAAAAAGAATACCGTAATTTGAGTAAAAATGGTATCGAGAGTTTCAAAGAAACCTTTTCAGAGCTGTAAAAGCCACTTCAGAGAATCTTCACCCAGATTATTCGTAGCATATCGGTTTTTCAGAATTCGACCTACCGTCATATATTCGAAATCCAATCCTGTATCAGCCTTCGCCCGAAAACGGAGTAGCCCAATTTTCGATCGCAAATCAACGTAGATCATGCATTAAATTCAATTTGTCAAAAATTTTCCGTACCCGATCGCCCGAACCCGTTTATTTTCCCACGAATAATGAAATATCCGTCTTTTGCTCGCGATTAACGACCGACCAATGTTTGTTATTCTCGTAGCGGATTCCGAGCTCGCTGGTTGGAACTTCCGCGGGTACAGAGCATCGAGGGTCTAATGACGGCCTCGTTTATAGTTCCGATAGCTGCGCTCTCGCTGATACCGCACCAGGAGCCAAGATTCATAATTCCGGTACTTCTGCCGTTGGTATTTTTGCACGCCCACGCAATTGGACAACCTGCGAAGAAGGCAGCGGTCGTTTACACGAAAAAGAGCAATAATTCGACCGATTACCCGTACCCACGGGACAAGGACAAATTAACGAAGCTCCAGTGTCTCTGGATAATCTTCAATTCGTTGCTCACGATGTTCTACGGTTTTGCACATCAGGGTGGCGTTTTGCCCCTCGCCTCGCACGTGGCTCGTGAATTGAGAGCGAAACCGCATCTCACGCATTTACACTTGTTCACCTCGTACACTTATTCCTTGCCAACGGGACTGTTGCAACTGCGCAACACGAGGAGAACTTACGTGAGCAGCGACGGCCACAAGTATCGTTTGAATCAAGACTTTTATCTGTACGAGGAGGGTAGCCGTGGCGTGGCACAAGTTTACGACGACATTGCACGCAAGTTGGAGGAGTGCGAGAGCAAATGGATCGCCAAGAGAATTCCCTACAGACTCTATTACGCTTTGCCCGTCAGTTTTCTCGACGAATTTGAGGTATACGCTTTGTTGAATGATTCGAGCCACTTCGATTATCGCAGAATCGAAGCTTTTTATCCCCACGTCAGCACGGAAAAGTTACCGTGCATCGACAAGTTGTACGATGCCGTCGGTATCGCCGATACCGAAGCGTCTTTCGCGAACTTCGTCGAAAATGCCTCCAGCAACGTCTACAAATTTCTTCACAGCTTTGGTCTCGTACTCCTGAGGATAGAGATCGTTCAACCGGGAAATCTACTCACGTAGCGAGATCGAAGAGAGAAGTAAACAAAAATGGAAAGTATACGAATCGCAGAACGGAAGAGTTTGGAGAATCAATTTCTTGCCTCATCGCCGACAGCAATATTGTTATTTCACGCAAAACGAAGAAAGTAAACGCCTGCGCTTATGGTGATACATTTTTTGGCCGTCCACTTTGCGGTTATTTTGATAAACTGCTTCAGCGATTGTTCATAGATATATATATACATATATATGTGTAGAAAAAAATATATTTATTATGAATATTAATTTTATCGTACACGTATAATTAGGTAATAATTAGAAGTACATCTTGCATTCCTTTTTGCGTGAATATATATATATATGTAAAATAAGACTGAAATCTCTGACCCGAAAAACGTGCGGGAAAAAAATCTGACAAATTAAATAAACCGAACGGAAGTCGTCGGGCGATTTTTTTCCTCATTCTGTACACATGCATCATGCCCATAAGAGAGAGAGAGAGTGAGAGAGAATATGATACTGTGCTGTGTGTGTGTGTTTGTGTATATATGTATATTTATAAATGTATGTATGTACATTACGTGTACAAATATTTTAGGTAGCGAATTATCCGTCTCACTCTCTCGCTCGTGCCGAGTCTTTGTAATGCGTCCAGGAAAGCTCGTGATTGAATTTACACAAGTGTGCCGCGTTTCTCGCAGTGAAAAGACGCTGAAACAAAAATGATAATCATTTCACAGACGCCCGAATAAATAGGACAAAACACGGTTGTTGTCGTGCGGCGAGAAAAAAAGATTGGGCGCGAGTTAAAAGGGGCCGATTGCCAAAGACAAACCAAAATTCATGCAAGTCGGGTATTCAAATATTATTTTATGGTTTTGATGAAACGTATGGGCGCATTGTTGCGTCCAGAATTTCGGATCTTCATACGCCTTCATGACTGTTACGCATACCGGGAAAACTCAGGGAACTTTGAAAGGTCTCTGGAATTCTTCCACAATTTACTTTTTGCAAAAACTACGAAAAATGAAATCGACTTGGAAAAAAAACTGAAAAGTAAACAAAATAATATTTTTGTATATTTTAAATATTCATATTATTGATAATTATATTTTAAAAAGTCACGTCAGTACCACACATTGCAAATTTCTAAAGCTAAAACACAATTATTATTGTAGATAAGTGTTTATATTTATTTTTTATTTATGGGCCCCGACATAAAAATGTCTGTTTATAATAAAGAACAGGTTCTGCAGTTGCTTTTAGTGTATTTTTTTTACTTTACAGTGTTTAATTTATTTTTCGAATGTCAATTTTTTTTTAATTTTATTTTAATATTTAACATTTTCATATATTTGATGTTTAAAAAAATGGTGTTCTTTATTTGACGCTAATCTTTCTGGAATATTTGGAGAACCTGTATGGTAAACCTGGACAAGTCAGGGAATTTCTGGGTCCGCAATGCGTAAGAACCATGGCTTTTCTCACCGGATTGTCGATGTAAGCCTCGCAATAGTAACACCAGACTGTGAAATCGGTCAAGCTCAAAGTTAACGGATGTATGGCCCTTGTTCCGTGGGTAAGCGCGTGTCCATTGACATTTTTGAAACAATAAACCGCGTAACATCTCAGACATGTCCAATTCTCAGCTGTGCTGCGGCACTCTTGGCAAGGATCTCGCACGTTTATACCGTTTCGCGGCACGTCCGCGACGGTGTGGAGGTGAGGACAGTCCCTCAGCGTTTTCACTTTGAACATTCGATCTGGGATCAGCTCCTAGAGGATGGACGCAAGCAACGCACACGATTATAATGACGAAGGGTTTCTGGGACGAAGACTCTGCTAACTTCGATCGTTCGAAATCTGATGTTAAGGTAATCCTGTCGCTTCACAAGAGTCCTACCACTGATCATAATTGAGACTTGTACAATTCATATTTTTAACATATGCAAAAAAATAATTTGTAATAACTAAAATTTTCCACGTGTCAACTGTTGGATGAATGTTCAAATTTCATTAGAAAAATGAAAAAAAAAAAAATTATCATTCAAACGATTCGCGCAGTATTTCTAGGATTGATATTTGGCAACATTGGTTCCATCTCCGTCTCTTTTTACTCCACCAGGCGAATTTAACCTCCATGCTTTTCAACGTCGATCTGTCAAAACAATGCCAGGTGCGGAAAATACAAAGCATTGGATTCGGGCCACGACTGGTAAAAAGCGTGGACAATTTTTGTCGGCGAAAAATGTCGGCTAAAAATAAAGTATGTGTGGAAATTCGAATGAGTGAGATGAGGTTAGGACTACAGTCGGGTGTTGCCTTGCTGTCACGTCTCTTTATCGTAGCAAGGGGGCGTACACAAATCACGTAACGCAAAATTTCCCAATTTTTTACTCCCCCACGTAACGGGACTGTAACGCTTGTCCAGAACCCTCTCGCCCCCCCCCCCCCCCCTATTCCGTTACGTAACGGGTGCTGTGTCGTCAACAATTACGATTTTTTTCATAGACATAACTAATTATGAAAGGATCGGGTTTATACTCATTTTATGAAGTATATATTCATCTAGTTTTATACCAATTTTTATGACAAAATCTTGAAAATTAACCGAGATATATGCGTTGATTTGACGTAGAAAAAATTCTCTTTATTGTTCCATCGATATCTTTATGAAAGGTTATCTGTAAATTAAAAGTCAACAATTTATCGATATCTATACAAATGTAGCTATCATTATGCGTAGCCGTTTTTTTATTTTGTTTTTTTTTTTTTACAGAATGCCGACATTTTGATCATTTTTTTCTATTTTCAAGACCCTTTTTCTGTATTCAAGTAATCTTTAAAAATAGTAATTAGCAAATGTTAGAAACGCGGATACCTACAGCCTTAACCCTTCGAGTGCACACCTCCGCCGCCAACCTATAAGTGCACATTGGGTCAATCTGACCCAAGGCGTTTTTCAAATCGTTGTATTCCGGTAAATATGCATTTTTGGTTTTTTTTTGTGGAGACGTTTTTTGTAGTAAATTATCCATATTTTATGGCCCTAAACTTATTTTTTGACGAAAACGAAAATTAAATGCCAAAACATTCGTTTAAAGTGGGGCATACGTTGAAAAATACGTACTTACACGAAAGAAATCACTGGGTCAAAACGACCCAGTGTGCACTCGAAGAGTTAATCACTGCGACTACAAAAATGTTTTTGAAAAAATTGAAAGTCGGTTGAAAAGTCTTTAAGTGTTCGTTCGGAAAAGGTCGAAAAAACTAGTTTCGAGAAAAACGCGTTCAATTTTTTCGTTCCGTGTTTCTTGATATAAAGTTCACGATTTTTTCTAGAATGTTGATACTTACATTGAAGTATCTAGTCGCGGGCGATATGACGGTTCTTCATCTTCATGATAGTTGACAAAATAATGAGAGCCTGTACTTTATCTATTGTTCATGATGCCACACCTGTAGGGACTGAGGACACTAACCAGTCGCGCTACCTGTTCTCACTAAAGTGACTATAACTCCGTCAATTTTCGGACTTGTGAATAAAAATGTTGCCAACGTATTTTTCAATACATGTACTTTGAAGAATTAGTTTTTAAAAAGTCCTCCAAATTTTGCTTGGGGAATGTGGGAAAGCTACTGTGCAAGTTCTTGCACAGTGACTTTCCCCCTTAACTGGCATTACGTATAGAAAGCTGTGAGCTGTCCACGGTAAAATTGCACTCGAGGTTTAAATTAAGAACTTGAACATGCAGAAGTTTTGATATTTCTGGCGGTTTCAAAATCGTTACGTAACGCAAACCTTGACCTTCCCCCCCCCCCCCCCCCGCCCTACGTACGTAGACCGTAACGCCTGCCCCCCCCCCCCCCAATTGCGTTACGTAATTTACATACGGCCCCCAAGTGGTAATAAATCCAATACCGGAAGTTCAAATTAAACTTGACATTACATAAAAATTAGGTCAATAAGCGTAATTTTTTCTAAGAGCATTGCATTACTTCAAGTCTTAAGTATGTAAATCTGATTATTTTTGAGAATCTGACGGATTCCCACTATTATATACACTTATCCTGAAATTTTACAGAGACGATTATTAATATATTTACGCGACTTTATGGATAAGAGTTCAGTTTGGCAAATAGAGATTTTAGAATAAGAAAGAAAAGAGAATTGGTCAATTGCGCGTCCGATGCATCGAACTAGAGAATTATGTATTCATGTATTATGAAAAAAATTGGTTTTCTGTTCGAAGGCAATATTGGCGCGAAAATATTTACACTTGCGAGGCCCCAGCGCCGCCCCTTGGTAGTATACATAGCTCTTTATTTTCAAGTACACACTTGCGGGTTTTTACACAGCCTCCCCCCCATGTGCATTCATACCCTTTTACACATTTATTTTATGACGGTTGGCCTTCGTCCTTATTCCCTTTATGCTTCGTTTCTTACCATGCATTCGAAGGTTCTCCCATACTCGCATAATTCTTTGATCGGTTTCGTTTTCATTTCTTTATTAATTTTTCGTTTTAGTACCTCTCGTATGCAGCCTCTTCGCCACTTTTCCAAACCATCTACCACTTCCTTATTCATTTTTTCTTTTGTTTTCCCGCACTCAAGAATGTGTTGCGAACTTTCTTCTTACTTCATACAACATCGGCGATATTCTAAAAAAGTTGTATATATGGAAAAAAATTCGCGTTATTTTGTCTTTGCGTAGAAATGCCTAGAAATGTATCATTTCTGAACATAGTTATCAAATTAATATTAAGTAATTATTACCAATTAAGGGGTTAGGCCACAGTAACTGGTATAAAATCATGTGCGAATTTAACAATTTTTTTTCGTATGAAAAAGTGATTCACTCATAAAATTAATTACAAATCTATTTAGTATGAATACCAAGCTGTTGGAAAAAATATATATATATATTTTTTTATTTTTTATTAAATGGCCGACGCCTAATATTTCCTTTTGTTATCTTTTTTTAGGCGCTTCGCGGCGTGACATTTTGCATCGACAATTTCTTACCTAGAACAAAAAACAAAAGTTCTCGTCAATCTACATTAGAATACCTAGAGAAGTACGTACAGAATTTAGAAAATATTGTTTTATTCAAAAGTGGTAGGTATTTGAACTTAAGAAATGAATTTTCAGTGAAAAATTTCGTTATAACTGCTCATAAACTGCTCATATAATGAAACGTTTTCGATTAATCAGAAATTCCGTACGTACTTCTCTGCGAAATGCAATTAGGAACATAACTTTTAAATTTGATGTAAATCGAGTGAAAATTGTGTTATTTGTCGCGCCAATTGGAGAAAAGCTGTTTCGAGAAGTTTCGAATAGTCGGCCATTTTATACATCGAAAAAAAATATATTTTCCAACAGCTTGATATTCATACTAAATAGATGTGCATTTAATTTTTAGAGCGAATCACTTTTTCATACGAAAAAAAAAATGTTAAATTCGCACATGATTTTATACCCGTTACTGTGGCCTAACCCCTTAAAAGAATAAGTACCAATAATCATCGTTGTTAATTATCCTAACCGAGTAGTTCCAGGTTCTCGGGCATAATTACCGAATACCGATAAGACTAGGTAGCATTTGTGCCGTCTACGACGTTGCCATGATTGCACAGTCTAATATTTTGTGTGCTTGACTTTCGCACAAATTCGCTATCAAAAACATTAATAATTTTATAACGGTCCTGTGAATCCTCATTCTCACGGTACGAAGGGTAAATCCGGTAATTAGTCGAACCGTACCTATTTTTTCAGCTCCGTGGTAACATTCATTTAGCATACATTAATAATGTACAGAAAAATTATCGGGAATTTTCCATAAGCGTAATGTAATCAGCCCACGAAATACTTCGATACCGATTTTTTTTTCTAAAAAACGGTACCGTGGATCGTATTCAAACTGCACAGGATGATTAGCAAAGAGTTTATAAAGGTCCAGAAAAGATGTCAGGTAACATGTTGCCTTAACCTCATAACAACCTTAAAATCCACAAATACTGTGAATAGCTTCCCTCCCTTTCCCTTCAATTTATTGTTTACCAATGCGTTCAGTACAAAAATTGATTCTTTTGACTCTCAGTAATTATCCCTCTCCCCTCCGTTCGCCGATCTCAGTCTCCCTGCCACCATTTTGGTTAATACTGTGTACCCTGTGTTTAGTAGGGTTATTCCTCTGCAGTTTGCCGCGTTGCTCGTGTCTCTGGTATTGAAGTTTGACTCGTTAGAACGCAACGGAAATCCATATTTTTTATTTTTATACTTCTTTTACACCATATCTTTTTGCAAACTTCAATGGCAGCTCTCCCAACACGCATCTTGAAAAATAGTTGAGAAATTTTGGTAGCTTAACTTTGCTAAAAAAAAAATTCGAGAGTAAAAAGAAATCATTTTCGTTGCACTCCAACTATGCAAAGTGCAGTCCCATCGTGTCCCCACTCTTATGTTTTGGAATATCCTTTTTATACAAAATTCATTAATTATCTCTGTTGGTTCCCTCAATCCTCCGTCCCGTATCCGTTTAAAGAATTCCGCTGTTAATCTTCATCATTTTCACTAATCTTGCTTTTGTTCCTATCTGCCTCTACTATGTGCCCGTTTTCCACCTGCACTGCACCAAGTAGCTTTTTAAAATGTTCAACCCATTCCTTTTTTCTTACCTGTATCCCTCCGCTAAATTTCTCGGGTTCAAAGGGCTTGATGGCTTCCCATATATCTGTCATGTTCTTACTGTTTTTAACTCCCCCCCCCCCCCCCCACTTTTCTTCTCATTTTTATCTATATTTGGCTTTCCTATACTCTCTAATTCTTTTCTCACTATTATTAGCCTTTCTTTTTCCTGCTCTCTATTCTGCACAAACTATTTTAGTCTATTCCATATGACTTTTCTTTGCTTCCTTACTTTTTAACGGGTGTTTTGCTGCCTGGTCTCTTTGTGCCTTAGCGGTTAGCGCCTTGTCTCTCATTTTTAATGTCAGTGGATTTTCCTACTCATCAGCATTTCAATATTTGCCTATCACCTGTACTAGCTGACCTCCCTTTTACTTTGTGTCTCTCTGCTTTTTTCGTCCTCCGGCAGAAATCAGTGGCTAGCCTAGTCTCTTTACTCTTTTCAACGCATGTTTCATGCAAGGTTGTGTTGTGCTTTTTAAAAAAATATTCATGCGCTCCCCACATATCGTTTATAACGGTGCAGTTCCACGTGGTCACTTAAACTCGACCTCCCCCTGCCCTACCGTTGAAAAGGCATTCTTTCCAAAAAGCCCTCCGTGGCGTTCCATTTCCACCAATCTCCATGCACTCTAATTTTTTGGTGCCTCGACCTCACCTGCCGCTCCATATATTTGGTGAACCATGGCCGGCGTACAATTTCGTTTGCTCTCGGTGTCAGATCTTCGTCGATCCAATACTCTAGTCCCAAGAATCTGCTTTTTTGCCTCATGATCGCCTCTTTGATGTCTGGGGATCCAAGGGTGACCACCCATGCTCTCGGCGTCATTTGGATCCTCTCTATTTTCGGGTCAATGTACATGTTTCGCCTGATGTATTCAGTTATATCGTGTACAATCCCTAGCTCCGATACGCTTGCTCCTTTCACTATTATATTCTTGGTCCTCGTCCTTTTGTCCTTGAGCTCCCATTCGTTCCATTCTTCCTGATCGTGCACTTCCTCTCGATCGGTCGGTCGGTTCAGCATAACCTCACAATTTTCCAACCCAATTTTCTCATAGATGGTAAATTTTTTCTAGGAAAAACTAAACATTAGGCCCTGTAGAATTCCCTGACGAAGAGCTTGATGATTTCCTTTTGCCCTAAATATTAATCATCGCTGAGAAATCTCTGTTCGAAAATTTCAGCTATCTCTCTCGCACTCATATGTCACGTGGTAGATCTACTTCGCCTTACCTCACTTTTTGTCTCTCGGTTGAATTTTTGTTTTGATCACTTTCCGATTCTTGCCATCACTTATCGGCCTTGTTCGACCTATGCTTGACCGATTTGTAGAACACTTGATCCTTCTTTCCTCCTCCTGCCCCAAACAGATTGCGAAATGCACGCTACTTTACTTATATTCTTCCTTACTTATATTCTTATTCCCACTATCTGTCCCTCTATGGCTCTACCTTTTTAATTTTTCCTTTCCGCAGGTTTTGGAGATGAAATGAATTATATTATTCTAACATTATGTGGCAATTATCAAGTGATCGAAAGTTTTGTAATTATCCGATGTGTCTAAAAACTATTGGCCGGCAGTGCGCATTCAAATAAATGTCTAAACGATTTTTCAATCATTCCTTCGAAATGTTTTTTTTTTCAATAACCCTTACTTTCGGGTGGTCACAGTAGCCAAACCCCTTAATTGGGACGTAAATTGTAATTTACAAGTTATGCAAATAATTTCCGATCCGTCGGGATAACGTAGATGTTTTGAAGTTGGAAGTTACAAAGATGAATAACAAACTTCCCATCCAACGAAGCGTGATAATGACCTAGCTTGTTCCATTATCATTGACAATAATGATTACCTTTTTTCAAAGAATTCGACTGATTCTTTAGATATCTGCGAACAGTCTCGCTCTGCATGGGGTAGCAATTGCGAGTTTCATAGTGACTCGGCTTTGTCTCGTCACCCCTACGATTCAACATTTTTTCACGCTAGTTATTCACAATCATTGGGAAAAAGATTTTTTTTTCCTCGTTCTGTACACATGCCCATAAAAGAGCCCATAAAAGAGAGAGAGAGAGAGAGAGAGAGAGAGAGAAAGAGAGAGAGAGAGAGAGAGAGAGAGAGAGAATATGAAAGTGTGCTGTGTGTGTCTGTATCTGTATGTATGTATATTACGTGTACAAATATTTAAGATGTCGAATTATCCGTCCTACTCTCTCGCTATTGCGATAGACTATTCGTTGCACGCCCAGGAAAGTGCGACGTGATTAAGTTTACTCGACTGTGCCGCGTTTTTCGCAGTGGTAAGACGCTGAAACAAAAATAACAAAAATGATAATCATTTCACAGACGCCTGAATAAAATAGGATAAAACACGTTTGTTGTCGTGGCGAGAAAAAGATTGGGTGCGAGTTAAAAGGGGCCGATTGCCAAAGACATACCCAAAATCATGCAAGCCGGGTATTCAAACATTAGAAATACCATCGTCAAAACCATGAAAATGGTTTTGAAAAAAACTATGGGCGCATCGTTGCGTCCAGATTTTCGGATATTCATACGCCTTCGTAGCTGTTGCGCATATGGAAAACAGGGAAATTCAGGGAATTTTCTCTCCAAATGATCAGGAATTTAAAAAGATCTCTGGAATTTTTCCACAATTTCCTTTTTGCAAGAAATACAAAAAATGAAATCGACTTGAAAAAAAAAACTCAAAAGTAACAAATATATATTTTCAATATTCATATTATTCTTCATTATATAAAAAAAAACGTCATGTCAGTGCCACATATTGGAAATTTCTAAAACTAAAACACAATTATTATTGTAGATAAGTGTTTGTATTTATTTTTTACTTATAGGCACCCACATAAAAAGGTTTTTTTTTATAATGAAGAACAGGTTCCGCAGTTGCTTTTAGTGTATTTTTTTTACTTTACAGTGTGGTTTCTGAATGTCGATGAAAAAAATGGAATATTCAACATTTTCCTGGAAAACCTGGAAAAGTCAGGGAATTTCTGAGTCCACAATGCGTAATAACCATGGCCTTCCTCACCGGATCGTCGATGAAAGCCTCGCAATCGTAACACCAGACAAAGAAATCGTTCAAGCTCAAAGTCAACGGATGTTTGGTCCTTATTCGGTGGGTAAGCGCGTGTTGATTGACATTTCGGGAACAATAAACCTTGTAACATCCCAGACATATCCAATTCTCAGCTGTGCTGCAGCACTCTTGGCAAGGATCTCGCACGTTTATGCCGTCTCGCGGCACGTCCGCGACGGTGTCGAGGTGAGGACAGTCCGTCGGCGGTGCCACTTCGAACGTTTGACCTTGGATCCGCTCCTAGAGGATGGACAGAAGCAAGCAATTATCATGACACGATTATAATGACGAATTAAAACTTCTTGGACGAAGACTTTGTGATCATACTCGAGACTTGTACAATTCATATTTTTAACATGTGCAAAAAAATAATTTGCAATAAATAAAATGTTCCACGTGTAAACTGTTGAATGAATGTTCACATTTGATTAGAAAAATGAAAAAATAGTTATTCCAACGATTCGCGCAGTATTTCTAGGTTTGATATTTGGCAGCGTTGGTTCTATCGGTTCTATCTCCGTCTCTTGATACTCAACCAGGCGAGTTTAACCTTCATGCTTTTCAATGCCGGCCTGTCTAAACATTGTCAGGTGCGGGAAATATAAAGCATCGTATTCGGGCCACAACTGGTAAAACGCGTGGAAAATTTGTGTCGGCGAAATATGTCTGTTAAAAATGAAATATGTGTGGAAATTCGAATGAGTGAGATGAGGTTAGGACTACAGTCAGCTGTTGCCTTGCTGTCACGTCTCTTTGTCGTAGCAAGTGGTAATAAATCCAATAGCGGAAGTTCAAATTAAACTTGATATTACATAAAAATGTGCGTAAAGTGCGAAGTATGGAAATTTGATTATTTTTAATAATCTGATGGATTTCGACTATTATATACACTTTTGTAGCGACCGGAAATTGGGTTTTTGCATGTCATCTCAAAATTCACAAAATACGCAATTTCAATATTTTTTTCTCTGTAATTAGGTCGATAACTGATCTTGAAATTTCACACAGACGATTATTGATATATTTAGTAAAGCTCAGAAAAGAAATGAAAATCCTATGGATTGAAGCCTGGCGATAGGATTACCTTAATTTGCTATTGTACAAAGCAGCGACTTTATGGAGGAGAGTTCAGTTTGGCAAATAGAGAACTTAGAATTAGAAGGGAAAGAGAATTGTGTGTCCGATGCATCGAACTGGAGGAATGTATTATGAAAAAAATTGGTTTTCTGTTCGAAGGCAATATTGGGGCGAAAATATTTACACTTGAGAGGCCTGAGCGCCGCCCCTTCGTAGTATACATAGCTCTTTATTTCCACGTATATCCTTGCGGGTTTTTACACAGCCCCCCGCCCCCCCCCCATGTGCATTCATACCCTTTCACACATTTGTTTTATGACATTTGTCTTTAGTCCTTTTTCCCTTTATGCTTCCTTTCTTACCATGCATTCGGAGGCTCTCACATACTTGCACAACTCTTTCGTTTTCATTTCCTTATTAATTTTTCGTTTTAGTGCCTCCCGTATGCAGCATCTTCGCCACTTTTCCAACCATCTACCACTTCCTTATTCATTTTTTCTTTTATTTTCCCGCACTCAAGAATGTGATGCAAACTTTCTGCTTCCTCCATACATCGGCGATATTCTAAAAAAAAATTTACGTGTGGAAAAAAATTTGCGTTTTTTGTCTTTGCTTAGAAATGTCTAGAAATGTATAATTTCTGAACATAGTAGTTGTCAAATTAATATTAAGTAATTATTACTAATTAAGAGAATAAATAACAATAATATTCGTCGTTAATCATCCTGACCGAGTAATTTGAGATTCCCGGGCATAATTACCGAATACTGATAAGATAGGTAGCATTTGTGCCGTCTACGACGTTGCCATGATTGCACAGTCTAATATTTGGTGTGCTTGATTTTCGCACAAATTCGCCATCAAAAACATTAAGGTAGGAGTCTCGCTACGTGGTAGTCAAATGACGATTTATCAATCGTTGAAACAAAACATAATGTAAGAAAAGTCTTCTGTATCCCAAAAATCTTTGAGCGATGAACACATCGAGCATACAAGCTCAACCTCAATTATATTTCGTAATTTATTATTAGAAATAATTTAGAATTGCTGACTTTATTCGGTTACGATCAGCTGTAAACAGCTATACATATGAAAGTTTGCTGGTACAACGTTGCATTTTTCAATATTGTATATATGTATATTCGTCGCCACCGAATAGCATCCCTTACCTCTCTGTACTCGCCGGCTGTATTGATGTTGGTGCATGAATTTATGACGGTTACCTGCAAATGGAGCTACACAAATTCTGTGCGAACACGGCACTGACAAAGGACAGTTTATTTCCCGACAAAGAAAACAATGGCAAAAGTCTTAAAAGGAATTGTCGACCAACTAAAACGGATCGCACAAGCCTGCATTTATGTAATATTTCTGTAAAACTTTATGTTTATGTTTTGTAATTTTTCGTTTTCTTTAATGTTTCATACTATGTTTTATAAATAAAATATATGCAATGAAATAACTTGTGTTTCCAATCATACTTTGAGAGTGCTATTTGCTTCATTCACATAATAAACAAAATTAATGTCTGCGAAATAATAATTAAAAAGAAAAATAAATGTGTATCCTTGCTCAGAGCAAGATAAACATAATTTACTTTAGGCATTCTCGGTTATATATATATATATATATATATATATATATATATATATATATATATATATATATATATAATTGAGAGCTCCCGAAAGGTATACCAGATACGCGCTCACGTGCGATGTTGCCAAGTATACCCAACTAATTCGCGGTGTTCGGTCTTCTGCTATTTAATCAAGTTTTTATCGAGATAATCTTAAAAGTTCTCTTCGAATAATTCGGCGAACCTATATTTTTATAATCGCGTTGGAATCTTCAGATTCTGATTTACAAGTAGCAACTTTAATATCAATGCTATCAAGTCGATAAGGAAATAAATTCGGTAATTACAATGTTGACGGAACGGGTTTTCCATAAAACGACGGGTTAAGGTAGTTCTGTAGGTTTGGTAAAATCTAAGTATGGTGTAGATATGACCTTTATAGACTGATGCCCAAAAATTCAATTCGATTCACCGTTTAGTTCATGAGATAATTGCAATTGAATATGGGTATTTTTGTACGCGATCCCTATATCTAATACGTAAACCGATAGGAGTTTTCTCGCATTTCTCGATATAGGTTCTCAACGGATCTTAGGATTTCAAAATAGAAACACACGTGTACGCAGTACTATTGTGGGATTGATTTAAAAAAAAAATGATAAACTTTGACCGTTTCGTTTCGGAGATATCCACTTATGAAAGGTGGTAATTTTATCCCACAGCGAACTTGGGCCTAACCATCTGTAACGGAATGGCAACGGTGTACGCTGCAGCCAGCTGATCGGCGCGTGGTCTGGGAACTCGAAGCGTGCTTTGTTTCCCCGAGTTCCAGTAATTCTGAGACGGATGTGAAATAAATTTATTCCACAAACTCAATTTGTTCAGTTTATGCATGTATGTGTCTTTGTAACAGCGAATACAATTTAAACTGTCGGCAAGATGTTGTAAATCCACGATCCAACGTCCTTCGACAGCAAATTTATGTTGCTGATAGTTGAGGTTTTGGTTATTCTCATCGCGTTTAGCCTGTTTGCTTGACACATGGCTGCCACAGCTTTCAGTCTTTTAGCATGTACCTTTTTCTTGTAAACTTTCCTTTGTATCGCATTTGGGTTGACATTTTCACGCTCTTTTTATTTATATAAAATATTTCGCGAAAGACGGTTCGTGTACGCCAAGTCGTTGCAAAGCATTTCCAGTATACTTGTGTGTTACCTAGTTTGTACTTTTATCTAATGGTGATATCAATTTTTTCTTATAATAGTAATATGACTTTTTTAAATTAAATTTTTTCAAAAATATTATTTCTAAGCTTTAACAATTCAGTGTGCAACATGACTAGTAAACTTGCTAGGCTATTTCATAAAAATGATTTCACTTTTTTTGTACATTTGCGTTGAAGAAGTATAATGAAACCATTTTTTGAACTTAAATCAAAAGTATAGTTTGAGATGTTTGAGATAAATCAAAATTTTTTATATAGTAAAACAAGCGATAACAATTTTGAGGGACTTTTATTACATGGCGTTGTTTTTTAATTAAAAAATTTTTTTAAACGATGTTACTATACGCTTCGACCGAAACTTTTGGCTCATACGTGTACCCACAGAACTACCTTAATTTTCCCATTTTCAACCTAACATTACTCGTTGGAATCTTCGGTGATGTATTAAATATTTTCACGATATAAAAGTTTATCACATAAACTCATATATATTTTAAATTCAAGAATGTATCTAATAAAGACTGTAGCGAGGCTCCTACCTTAATAATTTTACAAGGATACTGTGGATCCTCATTTTCACGGTACCAACAGTTAGTCCGATAATTAGTTGAAGCGTACCTATTTTTTCAGCTCCGTGGTAATATTCAGCTCCGTGGTAATATTCACTTAGCAGATATTAATCATGTACTGAAAATTTATCGGGAGTTTTGCATGAGCGTAAGGTAATTAGTCCACGAAATACGTTGAGTTGCCGATTTATTTTCTACATAACGGTACTGTGGATCGTATTCAAACTGCACCGGATGATCAGCAGAGGTTATAAAGGTCCAGAACAAAAAATCAGCTCGGTGGTAACATGTTGCCTTAACCCCATAACAACCTTAAACTCCACATATACTGTGAATAGCTTTCCTCCCTTTCCCTTCAATTTATTGTTTACCAATGCGTTTAGTACAAAAATAGATTTTTTTGTTCCTCTCTCGCTTCTAAATTCTGCTTAACTCTCTGTAAGTGTCCCTTTCCCCTCCGACCGCCGATCTCATAAGGAGACGGCACGACCGTGGGGTCGGGGATTTGGCCGAATTTTTTGTGGTGAAAGAGGAACCCTAGCACCTCACGTGGTTAAAGTAGTAGGACGCACTACTCGAAAAATTCCGAAAAAAATCGATTCAAAGTTTCTTAGGCGCCTTATGAGTTTAAAATGTCAGGCACTTATCGAGCCACCGTCTAGTCTAGACGGTTGGGGCTCGGTCTTTTGCGCCGGAGGTGTTGCGTTCGATTCCTCCTTCGGATCTTTTTTTTTTCTTTTTTTTGTTGTTATCCCAACAATTATTCAAAACGTTTCTCATCCTTACATTATTTTTTAAAATTTATTTACATTATTTTTTTAAAATTATTTTCATTTTTTTTCCAATAAAATAATTTATAACGGTGGGTTTTTTATTTTTCATTGTAAAGCATATGAGGAGGAACATCGGGTTTTTAATAAGAATAACAAAGTCGATTAGGAAAAATTCAATTTTTATTCATATAATAATTATATAAAACACCCGCAGTGGTATTTATCGTAGAAACAAAGCAATAATTTTTGCGACATCTTGCGCAACATATAAAAGCAGATTTTTTACAATCGCAGGGAGTTTGCAATGCATCCGTACAAAAACATGTCCCATTAACATTCATGAAAATGTTTCTCGTAACTGATCATTTTGAGGCCAACCAGGCGTATTGAATCATGTCTCGGAATATTGGTGACGATAATTGATGGTGAATAATTGAATGGATTTTTATACAATCTTCGCGGGAATTAATTGCACGATTCTGCTCTAACAATTCGCTGCAATTTCGCAAGCGCTTTATGAAATTTTTAACTTGTCTGTAAAAGTAAACGTCACAAGGTTGCACCAAGGGAGTGCATTTTGGAGGAATTACTTTTACAGAGCAAGTTGGCATATTTTCGTCATCTTTGAAGATTTCATCATACATCTCTGGATTCGTTTGACCCCCCCAAGAGTCAATGAGAAGTAAAAATTTATTCTCCCCGACGCAAGCTTTTAAACATTTCTTAGCCGTATTTCGTAGCCATCTACTAATTTTGGAATACGAGGTACGAAATGACCGGTCGCCTTTTGCAAACATACGAAGACATGTGGGAGCAGTTTTCCGGATAATGTTATGGAATATTGTGCGGTGTACGAATGCGTCACTTTATTAAAATCCGACTTTTTGACGAAAAATGTTTTACTCCCTTTTTGAGTGAGTGTCCTGTTAAAAACAGATTGATATTGACATCCTGAAAAAAATAGTATTTTTAATATTAAAAAAAATTCGAATATGTATGTAGAAAACTTTTTATATAATTAATTTTGAATTTATACATTTTGCATCGGTCAAAACATTTTGTACGCAGAAAACTTGTATTTACCTGTTTGGTCAGTATTTATAACATAATCCTCATGGTATTCAGGTATTAAGCGGCACGTCTGTCGACGAAAGGTCTCTGTAGACGTCCGGATTTCCTCCATTGATGCCGCCTCTTTTTTCGGAACCAGTTTCGTGATTTTCCGTTGAGAAAATTTGTGTTTCTGTTTAAATGCCGTGACCCATCGATCAGACGCCTTGAAATTGAAATCGATGAATTGTGCAGCAGCCAACGCCCACTGTTGTAAATTTCTTGTCGCAACTTGCTGTCTTGCTTCCACAAAATGGTCGTAGGTCCACGAATCTATCGCCTCAAATTTGTCCAATCTCGTTCCACCACTTTTAATATCATTCTCCCATTGTGAAAGATATGCTTTTCTCTTCAAGCGGCTGCATCCTGTTTTTTGCAATATCATCAAAGACCACGTGGGATGCGCTTTAGCAATACTTACGACTTTGACTTTATAGGCGATGGGAATCATTTCACTTTGATTTTTTTCGGTTCCGGTTCGTACTCGTCTGGAGAATAATCAAGTTGGGACACTTCGAACTGTAGTTCTTCGCAATCCTCATGAGCGTGAATTAATTCCTCTTCAATTACGATTTTTTTTTCACCCAAAAGTTCCAATGTATTATTATAAAGTTCTCCGGCCAATAACATAGCATCGTGAGATATTTCTTCCGAAGGTGTCGATGCAATTAAATTATTTTCCGTCAACAGCTTTTCATAATAAACTACTGCGTCCTTCAATCGCGATTTTGATTTACCACTGTACATGGATTCTTCAGGAATTTTCTCTCCTATTCCAGAAGAGCCAGCAACTTCTTCAGTCGACATTTTTTACTTCGAGTTGTAAGAGAACTTTGAAATTTAACAATAAGAAATAGGCACGTCTGTTCACGACGAAATCGAAAAATTCAATTCTTCTTACTCACGCACAGTCCTATGCGCAGATGTCCGTTATAATCCTAAGGGGACCCCAGGTCAAAATTCTTTAGACCCTTACAAGGCCATAAAACCAAATAGAACAACGAGCACGAATATTTTTCAGTGAATGAAAAACTTTACGTTCTTGAGCTAAAGTAATTTTTAAAAAATAATGTAGGCATGAGAAACGTTTTGAATAATTGTTGGGATAATAAGAAAAAAGAAAAAAAATAAGGTCCGAAGGAGGAATCGAACGCGAGAACCTCCGCCGCAAAAGACCGAGCCCTAACCGTCTAGACTAGACGGCGGGTCGACAAGTGCCTAACATTTTTAACTCATATGGCGCCTAAGAAACTTTGAATCGATTTTTCTCGGATTTTCCCGAGTAGTGCGTCCTACTACTTTAACCATGTGAGGTGCTAGGGGTCCTTTTTCACTACAAAAAAATTCGGCCAAATCCCCGACCCCACGGTCGTGCCGTCTTCTTGGCGGCCTCCCTGCCGCCATTTTGGTTAACACTTTGTACCCAGTGTTTAGTAGGGTTATAGTATCGAAGTTTGCATCGTTGAAACGCAACGAAAATGTTTTCTGCTAGATTATGTCGTCCTTTTTTCAAAAATTCCTACATTCCCCAGATCTCGTTTATACCCTGCAGTTCCACGTGGTCATTTAAACTCGACCCCCCCCCCCCCCCCGCCGTACCGTCGGAAGGGAGTCCTTTCTAAAAAGCCCTTCGTGTCGTTACATTTCTATCAATCTCCGTGCACTCTATCTTTTTGGTGCCTCGTTCTCACCTCAATTTCGTCTCCCGTCGTTGACAGGTCGTCGTCAATCCAGAACACCAGTCCCTTGTGGCTGTTTTTTTGTCTCATGATCGCCTTTTTTATGTCTGGCGATCCAAGGGTGACCACCCATCCTTTCCGCCCAAGTTCCATCTTCTCTATTTTCGGGTCAATGTACATGTTTCGCCTGATGAACTCGGTTATATCGTGTTCAATCCCCAAGTCCGACACGCACTCTCCTTTCACTACTATATTCTTGTCCCTCGTCCTTTCTTCATTGATCTCCGATTCGTCCGATTCTTCCGTGTCGTAAACTTCCTGTCGATCAGTCGATCGTTTCAGACTTGTCTTTGCCTCCGCCTCTTCGTTTTCTCTCTGGTATTTTCTAATTTTTTCCCTCAGCTCCGCGATGGTTTCCTCGTATGCCTGTTTTTCTCGTTCCCATTGTACCAGCTCCAGTCGTCTTCTCGCTTGTCCGCGTTCCGCTTCCTCTGTCATAACCGTCACCATTGCTTTCAGGTTTTGACATTGGATTTTTTGTTCCGCCGCCTTCTCGTAGTTGGTTACCAATTTATACATTTCTCCGGACCACCATTCCTTGAGTCGAAGTTCCATATTCTCTATTAATTTTTTGAATTCCTTCTCTATGCCGGCTTCTCCTTTCGAACGGTAGCTTTCTCCCCTCTGTTCGGCCATCGGTTTTCTTTGCTCGCCTACTTCACCCCTGTTTGTTGCTCGTACGGCAGACTCGTCCTCGTCGCTTGCTTTTAGCTGCCCCACTCTTGGGTGCCCTCCCACTGTTGTACTCTCGATGGCTTTGGTCTCCCCCTAGCTGAGGAATGCGTCGCCCTTTTTCGATTTTTCGTGTGACTTTTCTCTGTTGTCCAGATCACTTTCTTCTTTACCGACACTTCCTACTTTATCCACATGCAGTCGTTTGCTGGCCGCTATGTTTTTCTCTATTTCCGGCACCCAGCACTCCCCTTACTAACCTTGTTCAACTCACTTTTTGTCTTTCGATTGAATTTTTGTTCTTATCACCTCCCGAATCTTGCGATCACTAATCGGCCTTGTTCGACGTATGCTTAATCGATTTGTAGGGCACTTGACCCCTTTTTCTTCCTCTTGCCCCAAACAGTTTGCGAAATGCACACTACTTTTGCGGACCGTACTGACCACCGCTCATACGAAACCGGAAGCCGATAGAATAGACGTCCGATTATCGGAAGGAACTTGTGTCGAACGTTTGTTTGAAGCACGGTCTTACATACAGGTCATGCGACGAAGCTAAATTTTCGTGGTGGGGGTAGGCACGCTTATCGGCTTCACTTTTCGATTCACTAGGCGCCGCTACGCGTCGCTACTAGCAAGGGGAAGTAGTTTCCCCCTTTCCTCTTGCCGGCGAATGGACCAAAGGTGTTTACGTATGTTTTTGTGGCGCGATTGTCGAAATAACCTTTATTTGCGACCATATACCAGAAGGTTCTACGCGATTTACCGTGATACATTTTTTATCGTGTTTTTACGCTTAAGTGTGAATTTTTTTTGGTAGTGTTTGCAAAAAAAAAAATACGAAATGGCTAAGGGTTGCGCGGTTCGCAATTGTAAAACGGGGTACAAAAATTGTAAGCAGAAATGTTCCGTGTTTCGCGTGCTCAGAAAGGTCGAACGATAGAAAAAATGGCTCGAAGCTATTCCGGGACTGAGTCTCAGTACGTGTGCGAAAAACATTTCGAAGAACGATGTATTGTGAGACATTGGAGAAAAAAGGATGTAAATGGTCGTAATACGTGCTGCTATGAATTAATATATTCAAAAAG
Source organism: Ophion ellenae (assembly GCA_963210295.1). NCBI lineage: Eukaryota > Metazoa > Arthropoda > Insecta > Hymenoptera > Ichneumonidae > Ophion > Ophion ellenae. The sequence continues at coordinate 39,147,567 of OY723392.1, forward strand.
ATTTCAGTTTTTTTTAGATAAAAGTAGTCATCTTTTTTCTAATCAACACATTATTTTTTATTGGTTTCGTATATTATGCAGTTTACACGACAGTACGGTAAATTAAGTTAGGGCAAACGGCGCATGCGTTGCGTTCAGGAGGGGAAAAGGACAGAAGAGCTATTTCTCTCTTCGTCGCACCACTACTTCCCCTTGTCGTCACGCACCAAGCGGCAGAAATCGGAATAAAAAACAAAACCGCTAGGGGTGCCTACCCCCACTACCGCCGTTGTCAGACCTGTATGTAAGACCGTGGTTTGAACATGCAGTACACATCCGATCCGATAGTCGGATCGCATGTGTACTGCATGTTCAAACAAATGTAAGACACGAGTGCCTTCCGATAGTCTGAAAGAAAATATCGGACGTCTATTCTCCGCCCTACTCCCACTATCTGTCCCTCTAAGGCTCTACCTTTTTTATTTTTCCTTTCCGCAGATATTGGAGATGAAATTAATTATATTATTCTAACATTATTTGGCAATTATCCAGTGATCGAAAGTTCTTTAATTTTCCGAAGTGTCCGAAAACGTCTAAACGATTATACGTCTATAAATGTCTAAATGATTATAAACGTCTATAAATGTCTAAATAATTTTTCAATAATTCCTTCAAATCTTTTTTCTTTCAATAACCCTGATTTTCGGGTCGTCACTGTAGCCAAACCCCTTAATTTACAAGTTATGCAAATAATTTCAGATCGGGATAACGTAGATGTTTTGAAGTTGGGGGTAGAGAAGATGAATAACAAACTTCCCACCCAGCGAAGCGTGATAATAACCTAGCTTGTTCCATTATTATTGACAATAATGATTACCTTTTTTCGAAGCATTTAGCTGATTCTTCGGATGTCTGCGAACAGTCTCGCTCTGCACGGGATAGCAATCGCGAGTTTCATAGTGACTTGGCTTCGTCTCGTCACCCCTACGATTTAACATTTTTTTACCCTAGTTATTCACTATCATTGGGAAAAAGGACCTTTCCGAATTTTCTACATTCCTTTGATTGTTCATTTTTCGCGCCCATTTCTGAATAAACGAATCACCAAAAGGCACGCTACTTCGAGCTGTCTTTAAAAAATGTATACAGCTTTCCCCGTGAGGAATAAGAATCACACACTTGTAGCGCAGAATGACAATGATTTAAAAAAACGGAAAACACTTGTAAACAATGACGGGCAAGTGTCTGTTGTTGTCTTCGTGATTGTCCAACTCCGAATTGATGCTCTAGGCCTCCTGGTACTGGAAACATTCCCAACGCGCTGCGGCTTCGAACAACGAGTCGAAGTAATAGCCACCCTGGAATAGAAATTGTATATCCTGGAAATTTCAGAAATATTGAAATATGTCTTTTGCTCACGATTAATGACCAACCAATGTTTGTTATCCTCGCAGAGGGTTTAATGACAGCCTCCTTTATCGTTCCGATGGCTGCGCTCTCGCTGATACCGCACCAGGAGCCCAGATTCATAATTCCGTTACTTCTGCTATTGGTATTTTTGCACGCCCACGCAATTGGACAATTTGCGAAGAAGATAGCGGTCGTTTACACGAAAAAGAGCAATAATTTAACCGATTACCCGTACCCACGGGACGAGGACAAATTAACGAAGCTCCCGTGTCTCTGGATAATCTTCAAGGCGTTGCTCATGATGTTCTACGGGGTTGCACACCAGGGTGGCGTTTTGCCCCTCGCCTCGCACGTGGCTCGTGAATTGAGAGCGAAACCGCATCTCACGCATTTACACTTGTTCACCTCGTCCACTTATTCTTTGCCAACGGGACTGTTGCAACTGCGCAACACGAGGAGAACTTACGTGAGCAGCGACGGCCACAAGTATCATTTGAATCAAGACTTTTATCTGTACGAGGAGGGCAGCCGTGGCATGGCACAAGTTTACGACGACATTGCACGCAAATTGGAGGAGTGCGAGAGCAAATGTATCGCCAAGAGAATTCCTTACAGACTCTATTACGCTTTGCCCGTCAGTTTTCTCGACGAATTTGAGATATACGCTTTGTTGAATGATTCGAGCCACTTCGATTATCGTAGAATCGAAGCTTTTTATCCCCACGTCAGCACGGAAAAGTTACCGTACATCGACAAGTTGTACGATGCCGTTGCTATCGCCGATACCGAAGGGTCTTTCGCGAACTTCGTCGAAAATGCCTCCAGCAACGTCTACAAATTTCTTCACAGCTTTGGTCTTGTACTTCTGAGGATAGAGATCGTTCAACCGGGAAATCTACTCACGTAGCGAGATTGAGGAGAGAAGTAAACAAAAATGGAAAGTATACGAATCTCAGAACGGAAGAGTTTGGAGAATCAATTTCTTGCCTCATCGCCAACAGCAATATTGGTATTTCACGCAAAACGAAGAAAGTAAACGCCTGCGCTTATGGTGATACATTTTTTGGCCGTCCACTTTGCGGTCATTTTGATAAACTGCTTCAGCGATTGTTCTTAGAGATATATTCACATATATACGTGTAGGAAAAAAGATATTTATTATGAATATTACTCTTATCGTACACGTGTAATTAGGTAATAACTATAAGTACATCTTGCATTCCTTTTTGCGTGAATATATATATATATATATGTAAAATAAGACTGAAATCTCTGACCCGAAAAATACGCAGGAAAAAATCGAAAAAAATTAAATAAACCGAACGTAAGTCGTCGGGCAATTTTATTTTTTCCTCGTTCTTTACACATGCACTAGGCCCATAAGAGAGAGAAAGAGAGAGAGAGAGAGAGAGAGAGAGAGAGAGAGAGAGAGAGAGAGAGAGAGAGAGAGAGAGAGAGAGAGAGAGAGAGAGAGAGAAAGAGAGAGAGAGAGAGAGAGAGAGAATAGTGTCACAAGCTATCGAAGCTTCGATAAAATAAATATTTATCAATATCTTCATCTATAGTGGCATATTCGGCTGTACATTGTAAAAAGAATATACAACTTTGCTGTGTGTGTCTGTATGTGTATATATGTATATTTATAAATGTATGTATGTATATTACGTGTACAAATATTTGAGATAACGAATTATCCGTCTCACTCTCTCGCACGCGCCGAGTCTCCGTCGTACGTCCAGGGTAACTCGTGATTAAATTTGCTCAAGTGTGCCGCGTTTCGCGCAGCGAAGAGACGCTGAAACAAAAATAACAAAAATGATGATAATGTCGCAGACGTTCGAATAAATAGGATAAAACACGGTTGTTGTCGTGGCGAGAAGAAGATTGGGCACGAATTGAAAGGGGCCGATTGGAAAATACAAACGCAAATTCATGCAAGTCGGGTATTCAAATATTATTTCCTGGTTTTGATAAAAAGTATGGGCGCATTGTTGCGTCCAGAATTTCGGATATTAAGGGGCTATACCAGTGTGGCACTTACAAAAAATCGATTTTCTTTGCCTTCTTCGACAGTTTATACTTTCAAGAATATCCTGTGAAAATTTCGAGGCCGTATCTCTACCATTTTATCTTGCAAAAATCGATAGTTAAATCTTTGAACGCGTTTTTCTCGAAATGAGATTTTTCAAATTTGCTGACATTGTAACTCAAAGAGCAATTATCCGATTGAGTTGAAATTTGAACTGAGTACTCTTCAATATATTTACTCTACAATGACGTGGGATATTTTTGATTGGATGAAAATTGACGATTTAGCATTGAAAAAAACGACCATTTTATAGGCAAAAAACAGACTTTTTTTTTATGACTACGCCATTTTGTTAGATTTTGATATTTTTCGAAAATCCTACGTCATTGTACAGGAAATACCTTCCAGTTTAACGACATTTTTTCCTTTCTCGGTTTCAGCTACTTATTCGGCCGGAATCATGTCAGCAGTGGAGGAACTTTTTTTTTGGCGCCTCCGAAGGCAGCGCATAAGTCGCTTGGATCTCAATATTTTTCTATGAAAAAATTATGTAATATAGGTCAAATATAGCCAAATATATTCTTAATTTTCCGAAACATTTAATTCAGTACTTTTTTTTCCAAAAAAATTCCCGAAAATCACCCAAATTTTCAGCGTTCCCACTGGTATAGCCCCTTAATACGCCTTCGTGGCTGTTACGCATGTCGTCGTTGATATTGTCATTCGTTCTATGTGATTTTCGGACGACTTTAGACGAGAGCCAAAAAACTTATTGCAAAATCGAAAAGTTGCAGCTTGGTGACGTATTGCATCAACTGAATAAAGCGTTCTGATTGGTTATTGACATCGAGCGTTTTACGAACGCGTTCAGTATTCAAATTTTAAACATAATGGTCACAAAGACAGAACGTTTTGCAAATATCAACGACGATGTGGAAAATTTCTGTTTATATTAAAGAACAGGGTCTGTATTTACTTTTAATGTATTTTTTTTACTTTACAGTGTTTAAATTATTTTTCGAATTTCAGTCTTTTCAAAACTTATTTTAATATTCAACATTTTCATATATTTAATCTTAAAAAAATTATGTTCTTCATTTAACTCCAATCTCTCTGGAATATTTGCAAAACCTGGAAAAATCAGGGAATTTCCGAGTCCATAATGCGTAACAACCATAAGCCTTTCTCACCGGATTGTCGATGTAAGCCTCGCAACCGTAACACCAGACTGAGAGATCGCTGAAGCTCAAAGTCAACGGATGTTCGAACATTTGTCCGTGGGTAATCGCGTGTTGATTGACACTTCGGGCACAATGAACCGTGTAACATCTCAGACATATCCAATTCTCAGCTGTGCTGCCGCACTCTTGGCAAGGGTCTTGCACGTCTATACCGTTTCGCGGCACGTCCGCGACGGTGTCGAGATGAGGACAGTCCCTCAGCGGTACCACCGCGAACATTTCACCCTGGACCAGCGCCTAAGAAACATTTTTCAGGGCGTTGACGATCTCACTTTTACAAAAACCAACTTCATTTTTTAATAGTTGCGTAAAAATTACGACTTTTTTCATGAATTTTGTATGCTCGAGTTTCAATACGTCGTCGGGTTGTTAAAAAAATTATTTTAAAAATCGTCGATCGTCAACGACTCGTATTTATTGTTAACTTGAATAACCCGTTTGGTTTCTAGATTTCGGATGGACCGTTTGAGCTGGAGAGTGTCCACCGCCAAACGCGGGGAAACAAATTTTATCATCTGCCGGTGACTTTGTTGTTTTTCTGTATTTTTTTAAAGGCTCTCTATATATGTACATTTGAAAAACGATATTTGAAAAGGCCCCTACGTATTTCACCTTCTGTTCTCATGCAGATCATGAAAAAATTTGGTTTTTTGTTCGAAGTCAATATTGGCGCAAAAATATTTACACTTGAGAGGCTCCAGCTTCGCCACTTTGCCGGAAAACTTTTTTTTTACGGCTTTATGCGCTTTGAGACGCATACAATAACATGCTTTCAAAATACTCTTCATTGCCGTTCTTCAAAGGTTAGGATACTGCGAAAATTTCAAAAAATCGTTCGTTGTTTCGAGTCACTGAAATTCAAGAGCATCCAACATATGGTGCCCAATCGCAGGTTGAAGGTAAACTTATGATTACGATAGGATGGTTTTCAATATGGTGTACACGATTTCTCGACATCTAATCTCAACGGATTGACTCCAAATTTGGTACACTTATTCAGTTTAATAGTAGTTTACTCTTGACCGACTTTTTTCTTCTTAACATTCGATTTTCATTAGTTATTAACAATACTGTAATTTTTCCTCGAAAGAAATCAAATTATTTTTTATTATTGAAATAAGATAACAAAAAAACTTGGTCAAGTCTTAGCCAATATGATCTATTTTAAGAAAAAAACTCGTTTTTTTGTTTCAGATCAACCGGGTGGCCAAAATAAAGTACAGCGCTGAGCTCCCCATGCTCAAAGGTCCTTTACGAAATTCTTTATAATTTCTTTATTTATTTATACTTTTCAATTAAATTTGGTACACAACTTTGTTAATGTAAATACGAATAAATGTCCAAACGATTTTTCGATCATTTTGCTTATTCGTTTGGAATTAATTTTTTTCAATCACCCTGATTTTCGGGCCATCTCAGTAGCCTAACCCCTTAATAGCTTCATACGTTTCCAGACACGTGCAATAAAATGCTTCCAAAGTGAGGCGATCCATGTCACTTCAGCCAGTCAAAAAAAATCCACAAATAATTTTGAAAAACCGAGTTACTTTATTGAATAATATTCACTGAGTGTCGAAATTAAAAAAAAATTCTGACGTTTTTTCTCGTTGATTGCCATTTTTTAACATTTTTCCATTCAAATGGCTGTATCTTTAGCAGGATTTAACGTATTTACATTCGTAAAAAACAAAAATGTTCGTCTTTTTATGGCCTTCCAGAAACAAATTAATTTAGATTTTATTGAGCAAGTCGAACGTCCGTTTCAGGGCAAAATATACAAAAATATTTTTTTTCCAAAGAAAGACACTCGTTATTTTATTTTTTTTAATTTCCCCGAATTGTAAATACGAAAAACGGATTTTTGGTATTTTTCATATTATGGGATTCCTAAACACCGTGAAGTAACAGTAATTTTTTTTTTTAAATAATATTCGATTGAAGAGTGTGGAGTACTCGCTGTATGTTTACCAGGTTTTTGAAATACATATATTAAGTAAATACTTCAATCGAATATTATTTTAAAAAAATAAATAAAAACAATAACTGTTACTTCACGGTGTTTACGAATCCCATAATATAAAAAATACCAAAAATCCGTTTTGTTTTGTCGCTGTATGTTTACCAGGTTTTTGAAATACATATGTCATATATATGTCATATGTATTTCAAAAACATACAGCGAGTGCTCCACACTCTTCAATCGCATATTAATTTGAAAAAAATAGCTGTTACTTCACGGTGTTTAAGAATCCCATAATATGAAAAATACCAAAAATCCGTTTTTCGTATCCACAATTCGGGGAAATTTAAAAAATAAAATAACGAGTGTCTTTCCTTGGAAAAAAAATATTTTTGCATATTTTGCCCTGAAACGGACGTTCGACTTGCTCAATAAAATCGAAATTAATTTTTTCTGGAAGGCCATAAAAAGACGCACATTTTCGTTTTTTACGAATGTAAATACGTCAAATCCTGCCAAAGATACAGCCATTTGAATGGAAAAATGTTAAAAAATGGCAATCAACGAGAAAAAACGTCAGAATTTTTTTTTTATATTTCGACACTCGGTGAATATTTTTCAATAAAGTAACTCGATTTATCAAAATTATTTGTGGATTTTTTTTTACTGGCTGAAGTGACATGGACCGCCTCATATATATTTCATTTACTTTGAGCCCAAGAAATTCTTGAAGTTCTACCTATATTTCGTTCCTCTAGAGTAGCTTCACCCCTTGAGCGCCAGCATTTTTCAAACACTCAAAAATTATCAATTTTGACATGTGACATTTTTCGGTGCCGAAAATATAGCACAAAATAGTGTCAAATTAAAAAGCGTTTTTCTTTTTTTTCCAAATGTCATTGTTTTACAGTGTGAATTATTAGGAATTCGTAAGCCAAAGGGGTGCGAGAATAAAGAGCGGGAAGTAGGGGACTCTGCTACGTCAGACGGTCATAAAAAAAATGCCCAGAGTTCCAAGTGGCTACGGAAAGTTACCTGCATATTGTCGGAGAGATAATCGAGCAAGCTCGTGTTCGTTGCACCTCCGGCAGCTTCCCCTTGTTCCTCGTTTTGTCCGTCCCCGCTCGGACCGGCGCCCCCGCCGTGTTTTCCGTCGTTCAAATTCTTCTGACTCGGATTAACGCACTCCTTAGTGGCCTCGACTATCGCCATTCTCTCGATCTCCCTTTGCAGCTCGGCCATCTCTTCGGCCGTAATGGTCTCCAAGCGTTGTCGTTCCCGCATGCTTATCTCAATTTTTTCATTCTCAATTTCGTCGAAGGCGATTTTCGTCTCGGGCAGTGGACTCGCGAGATCGGCGCCTTTTTCGGCCCTCGTAATTCGCGCCTCGGGCAAAACATTTTCTCTGGGCAGTGCCACTTGAAACGACAAATTTGGCCAGTATTGCTTCTGAACTTTGAGAACATTTTGTATAGTCGTGATTGCACTCGGACACGGTGGTTGATAAGGTCCGAGTGGCGGCATCGGATCGCCCAGAAGCGCCTTCGTACACATCGTCATCGCGTACGAGATCGAATTCACGTTGTAACCACCCTCCAGCGCTATTACGACGCGTCCGTTCGCCAATGACGACAACCAGTGCGTCAAGTGTCCGTAAGCTTCCGGCGATACGTTGTAACCTTTTGACGCAGCGGAAAATCAACAAAATTAAAGACAACTGACCATCCGAGTGAAGAGTAAATCAAAACGTCACACGTGCGATCGAGATTGCCTTGGAGACTAGACACGGTCGACGACCACGTCGCCCTCTTTCTCGAAAATTTGGCAACACGCGTTATAAAGGCGGGATATACATTTACACGATCAAAAAATCGACGTTTTGAAACATTTTACGATAGAACTATACAGGGTGTTCCTTTTATCTCTGCCACCCGAAATAACTCGGTAATTATCGACGTCACGAAAAAATGTTCGAGACAAAAGTTGTACGGGGCCATCAAACGCGACCAATTTTGTTTTATTTCGCTGGAGGCGCTGACGCACAGTGAAGGTCACCTCCACTTTTAAAAATGGAATGGTACATTTCTTTTTCAACCATCTTGTGAAGCACCTCAAGCCGCATGAAAAATATTAGCGGGTCAAAGCCGTTTAAGGTCATCCAAGGTCACCTATTAAAATGCAATACAAATATGAATATCTCGGATCACTACCAGTGTTGCCCAGAGTGAGCTATCGTTTGGTACTAGACGGCAGCGCCAAACCGAAACAACTTTTGAATTTTCGTACTAAATTGGCGGTCATTAATGTTTTTCATGGTTTTCACCAGTTTGAGTTTTTTTTTCTCATTACGGTACTGAAATAATGAAACACGTAATAAATTTACGAAAGGCGTACTGACGTACCAAATACTTCGTAAACGTATCAGATTTAGTACAATTGTACTAAACTGGCAACATTGATCACTGCCAAATATTTGGTAGTGATCCGAGATATTTAGATTTGTATCACCGATATTGACCTTGAATGACCTTGAACGACTTTGCCCCCCTAATGTTTTTTACGCAGCTTGCGGTGCTCCACAAGATGGTTGAAAAAAAATGTACCATTCTACTTGAAAAAGTGGAGGTGATGTTCACTGTGCGTCAGCGCCTCCACCGAAATAAAAAAAAATTGGTCGCGTTTGATGGCGCCCTTCACACCGTACAACTTTTGTCTGGAACATTTTTTTGTGACGTCGATAATTAGCGAGTTATTTCGGGTGGCAGAGATGAGAGGGACACCCTGTTTGTGTCGAATATTTTCGGAAGTTCCGAAGCGAAAAACTTCAAACTTTACAGCCCGTCAACGCTGTGCCTCACCGCTCGGGTTCGGAGCGCGCGCCTCAAGTAGAAACGCGAGCGCAGAGGGACAGGCAGAGATGGGCAAAAAGTAAGTAAATTAGCGAGCAATTACAATTATTGCTGTAATTGATAATTCAATTACTTCGTAACGGATTACTTAGGTAATTAGGTACTGCAAGTACCTAGTGCTATTTAATTCAAATTCTATGTAAACTTCAAACGCGTTTTTCTCAAAACTGCATTTTTCAAATTGACGTGCAGAATTACTCAAAAACTACTACGCCGATTTAGTTGAAATTTAGTAGAAATATCGATAATATTGCTACTGTCTACTTGGAAGAATTGTTTTTGAAAAAAAAATAGAAAGAACAAACTACTTTTTGAATCCAAATTTTAAAGAAATTTTGCGTGAAATGTTGATTTTTGTTGTGATTGCGTACCATTTTTTCAAATTTACATTTCTTCAATTTAATTACTGCCAAATAGAAGCTATAGATGTTCTAGCTGAAACAAAATTTTGAATTTTTATGTAAATCGGTCTACGGGAAGCTAGACTGCACGCCGATTCGCAACCCTCTGCCACAGCTCCGCCATTTTGATAAGTGAATTTAAAAAAATTGTTTTCTATACTTGAATATACTATTAAAGTTTACCTACAGTTTGATAAATGTAGAATCATTATTTCTTATTTTTTTAAACCCTCAAAATTGCTTAATTTTTTTCCCGTACAAATGTATATCCCGCCTAAGGCCAAGTTTGGACCAGGGTTGCAAATCATGCATTACTTTTTGTAATGCATTAGCGTTTTCATTACTCATTACTTTACATTTTGCAATGAAAAAAAAAAATTCATTACCCAATATGACAATACGTCATGAGATCTTTTGTTATTACACATTACATTGCATTTTGTAATGAAAATGTTTCACATTACAAAATGTAATGAGTAACGGAAATTGTTTTCATTACAAAATATAATGTAATAAGTAATGGATTTTTTTTACATTACTGAATGTAATGAAATGGGTGATGAAATATTTATTCACTACCTATTAGAAAGTAATGAATGATGCATTACTTTTTCATTACAAATTTCGCAACCCTGGTTTGGACTGTCTCGCTCTAGTCTCCATGGAGATTTCGTCGAAAACGATCGAGCTTACCACCAAGCGGATCGCCGACGCAGGCATCGAAGCCCGCGGATATCAGCACTAATTCGGGATTGAATTGATAAGCGATCGGCATGACAATCTGCTGGAAAGCCGCGATGTATTCCGCGTCCCCCATTCGTTTCTGAAATACAAAACGGCCGGATTCCGTAGCTTCGTGAGTACGCGAACAATTGAAATGTTGAAATGAAATGTACTTTTGGAGTTTGGCGTATCCATGCAAATCAAAATCAATTTCTTGAACAATCGCTTTATTTTACAGACACTGGTCGTTATTGATATTTGACACGTGAGATTCTTTGAATACTTTCGAAAAAATTTCAGCAACTCATTATTTCACAGTGACTTTAATTAAGGCCCTTCACGGAGGGCCGTATTTTGTGGGGGCGTAAGGGCCCTTCTGAATTATCGGTAAATTACAGTGGCGCTTAATAAAAATTAATCACAATCAGTTATCATACCCAAAGATAAACTGGAATAAAAAATTTCGCCCAAATTTAGTAGATTTAGACATTTTAACATTTTCTTTGAAAAATCGCGGCTGGGGAAATTCTTCTGCTAGTAACATTTTTCTAAGTTTTATCATTAATATTTTCTTTAAACATTCGGCGATCCCGGTTTTTATTGTCGTTACGGAATCTTTAGAATTTTTTACACGCGTGAGCAGTTTATAACCGGTTTTTAGAGTTACTTAGTGCATAAATTATTAGATAGAAATGTGGCCAGCGTGTCATTTCCATAAAGTGCCGTAAAAATGAGACGATTTTTAGACTCGTCATTTATGGTTAAAAGTTCGGTAACGTGGCTTTAAATTTTACCAGTTCAGTGGGATGTCTTTTACTCGATTATAGACGAAAATCAGGTAATTGTTACATATTCGGGTTCGTGAAAAGCATACCTTAAGGGAGGAGATACCTTTGTTTAAATATTAATAACCATGTTTAAAGATCAATAAATAAACATATCATGTAACAACCAAAAATATTAATAAAACATACTCTAAATCTCAAAAATAGTTAAGGGGCTATACCAGTGCGACACTTTCACAAAATCGATCTTTTTTGCCTTTTTCGACAGTTTATACTTTCAAGAATATCCTGTAAACATTTCAAGGCCGTATCTCTATTATTTTACCTTGCAAAAATCGATAGTTAAATCTTTAGACGCGTTTATCTCGAAAGAAGATTTTTCAAATTTGCTGACATTGTAACTCAAAGGGCAATTATCCGATTGACTTGAAATTTGAAATGAGTACTCTTGAATATATTTACTCTACAATGACGTACGATATTTTTGATTGGATAAAAATTGACGATTTGGCATGAAAAAAACGACCATTTTATGGGCAAGAAAACAGACGTTTTTTCATAACTACGCCATTTTGTTAGATTTTGATATTTTTCGAAAATCCTACGTCATTGTACAGGCAATACCTTCCAGTTTAACGACATTTTTTCCTTTTTCGGTATCAGCTACTTAATCGGCCGGAATCATGTCAGCAGTGGAGTAACTTTTCGTTCGGCGCCTCCGAAGGCAGCGCATAAGTCGCTTGGATCTCAATATTTTTCTATGAAAAAATTATGTAACATAGATCAAATATAGCCAAATATATTCTTAATTTTCCGAAACATATAATTGAGTACTTTTCTTCCAAAAAAATCCCGAAAATCACCCAAATTTTCAGCGTTCACACTGGTATAGCCCCTTAAATCTTTCCTTAACAAAAATCGCGACACCCAGCATTTTTCCTCGCCTAACGGTATCTTCCTTAATACTGGTGGAACGTTTTATGAACGTATGAACTTTCCTACCCGGTTCCAAGGTATATTGACGGTGTAACCTTCGCCCGGGCCGGTGCCGACGAACGTATAATTCGCTTCCTTGGAATTTGGAAAGAAGCCGGCGTTGTCGTATCGATGAATCGAGACATACAGAATACTGGGATCGTCCGCGAGAATAGTCTGGGTTCCGTTGCCGTGATGGATGTCCCAGTCGACGATCAAGACTCTGGTTCACGAAAATGACAAGTTAGCGTTGTGAAATGATCGGTACAATTGGAAAAAGTAGACTAATTCGGGACAGTACCGTCACGAGAATGGAGTCTCGTCGGCGAGAGGCTTTTTGGGGGTTGTTTCTTTTCTTAAGGTAGTTCTGTAGGTACACGCATGAGTCAAAAGTTTCGGTCGAAGCGTATAGTAACAACCAATGCCTATACGATGCTGTTGGTTGTAAATTTTTGACAGAACTTGTATCCTCTATATGTCCCACACATTCGCACCTCATGCATAGATAGGTCTCATACTCGTATAGAGAGCGGCGCTGTAATCGTGGCAACAGTGCGATTTTCCTGCAGTCATAGCGTTGAGCTTCCTACGATCCGTCTTTCGCGAAATATTTTATATAAATAAACAAAAGCGTGAAAATGTCAACCCAAATGTGATACAAAGGACAGTTTACAAGAAAAAAGGCGCTTGCTACAAGACTGAAAGCTGTGGCAGCCATGTGTCAAGCAAATGCGGCTAAACGCGATGAGAATAACCATAACCTCAACGATCAGCTACAAAAATTCGCTATCGAAGGACGTCGGATCGTGGATTTACAACATTTGCCGACTGTTTAAATTGTATTCGCTGTAACGAAGACAAATACATGCACAAATACATGCATAAATTGAACAAATTCAATTTGTTTGCAGAATAAATTAATTTCACATCCGTCTCAGAATTACTAGAACTCGGGGGAAAAAAAGCACGCATCGAGTTCTCAGACCACGCGCCGATCAGCTGGCTGCAGCGTACACTGTTGCCATTCCGTTACAGATGGTCGGGCCCGAGTTCGGTGTGGAATAAAATTACCACTTTTCATAAATCGATATCTCCGAAACTAAACGGTCGAAGTTTGTCATTTTTTTAAAAATCAATCCCACAATAGTACTGCGTACACGTGTGTTTTTATTTCGAAATCCTAAGATCCGTTCAGACCCTATATCGAGAAATGCGAGCAAACTCCTATCGGTTTACGTGTTAGGTACAGGGATCGCGTACAAAAATACCCATATTCAATTGCAATTATCTCACGAACTAAACGGTGAATCGAATTGAATTTTTGGGCATCAGTCCATGAAGGTCATATCTACACCATATTTAGATTTCAGCCAATTCCTAAGATTTTACCAAAACTACAGAACTACCTTAATCGAAAGACCCGTGTAAGTTTCTGAATTTGACGACACGTCATCATTTCTGGAATATCACAGTGGAGGAGCGGTGCATTATGGAACGAGTGCAAGGACGTACGAAGGGACGTTAGTAATAAGAAAATTGTAGTCGGTGAAAAAGGCTTGCCTCTTCAGATGATGAAATTGCGTCGCGTATTTGGCAGCGACGGCAATATTGTTGAAAATGCAAAAGCCGCAGGCAGTCTCGTCGTCGGCGTGATGACCGGGTGGTCTTACGATCGCCACCCCCGACTGACTCTCGCCGTTCAAAACGCCGTCGACTACTCGCAGTACCGAGCCGACCGCGACGCACGCGCTGCTCCACGTGTCCGCGTGAAGAAACACCGAATTCATTTTGCCACCCTTTTTTCTCAATTCGCCGGGCTTGGCCGAGCAAGTTTGCCTCATGTCGTTCACGTGACTGGCCGTGTGAGCCAGCAGCAATTCTTCCTCGGTCGCCTCCCGTCCCTTCAACACGTGACAACGATTCAGCAACTGGTACTCCTCGTGCTTCGCGAATATACTGGAAATTCGATCTGGCTTTTCCGGATGAGAAGCGTCCGTTGTGTCACGGTGCTTCAGCATTCGCTCGTCGTAGACTATCGAGACGCGACTCGGTGCTTTGCTCAAATTCGTGACTGCGAACGAAAAGCGTAGTTTTGCAATTTGGGTTTAATTGGCTCTTGGAGGAAAAATTGTATAAATTAATCTCTGTTGATGGGTTAGGCTACTGTGAATATTGAAGAGGGAGGTCCAACACGTGGCGCAGGAATCGCAGATTGACGGTAAACTTACGATTGCAACGATACAACTGCTAGTGAAACTTTAAACGCGTTTTTTTCGAATCTATGTACCTCAAAACGGTGTACACGATTTTTCGACATCTAATGAACGGATTGTCTCGAAATTGGGTACACTTATCCAGTGTAATAGTAGTTTAGTCTTGACCGACGTTTTTCTTCTTAACATTCTTTTTTCATTAGTTATTAACAATCATGGAATTTTTTGTTGGAAAAAAAAATCAGAATTCATTTTTGGTGATTGAAACACGATAGCAAAAAAAGCTCGGTCAAATATTGTATTCCAATATTATTTTTTTAAAGAAAATAAGTCTTACAGTCAATATTATGTTTTTTAAGAAAAAAAACTCGCTTATTTTGTTTCAGATCAACCGGGTGGCCAAAATCAAGTACATTGTTGAGCCTCTCACGTTCAAAAGTCCTTCACGAGATTGTTCATAACTTCTTTAATCGTTATTATTTTTTTCATGAAATTTGGCACACAACTTTGTTAATGTAGACTACTGGTCAAAAGTTTCCGGGCACTTTAGATAATTGCAAAACTTTCGATCACTTTGGACAATTGCAAAATAATATTAGAATAATATAATTCCTTATATAGAGCTGAGTAGTATCTTCGTAAAATAAAAAATAAAATGAATTATATTAGTATAACATTATTTGGCAATCATCCAGTGATCGGAAGTGTTGTAATTATCTGAAGTGTCCGAAAACTTTTGACCGGCAGTGTACATACAAATAAATGTCCAAACGATTTTTTAATCATCTTGCTTATTCGTTCAAAATTATTTCTTTCAATATCTCTGATTTTCGTGTCGACACAGTAGCCAAACCCCTTAAGGCCGGAGCCTGAATTAGAAGGTCCGAAAAATCGTTTTTTTTTTGTAATTGCTTAAATCGATAGAAAATCTCTTCTAAGTGAATGAAAAAAGTCGTTGAAAAAGTATTTTTAAATCATTTTTATGGCACTTCAAAGTGTTTCTTTTTAACACATTTTTTTTTCAAACCTGAGAAAAGTTACAATTTGACGATTTTTTCAGCTTTTTCTTAATTCACCCAGAAGAAAAATATGACAATTGAAAATTTTATTGGTTTTTTTTTGTTTCAGTCAAGAATTATGAGCTGCATCTTTTCCGCCGATTGGGGACTGCGGTGGCAAGACGCACAAGGAATAGACTGATAAATCTGCAGTCATTTATTGTTTCACGTTGATTTTTTTCATAAATTTCGAATATACATGAAAAGATACCTCAATGTTTCATGGGCTCACTTGTTTTTTTCCTTTCTAAAAAAATTCCCGAAAAAAGCTTTTTTAGGACCTTCTAATTCAGGCTCCCGCCGTAATTGGGCCGCAAATCGGCAAGATTGTACTTAGATTGTGACTGACTATTGACGCAAATAACTTCAGATCTATCGGGATAATTAAGTGTTTTGAAGTTGGAGGTTACGATGGTGAATAACAAACTTCTTATCCAACAAGCGTGATAATAAGCCTCGCTTGTCCCATTATTATTGACAATAATGATTACCTTTTTTCAAAGCGTTCAGCCGATTCTTCAGATGTCTGAGAACAGTTTCGCTCTGCACGGGATAGCAATCGCGAGTTTCATAGTGACTTGGCTTCGTCTCGTCACCCCTACGATTCAACATTATTTAACGCTCGTTACTCACAATAATTGGGAAAAAGAACCTTTCTGAATTATCCAAATTCCTTTGATTGTTAACTTTTCAAGCACATTTCCGAAAAACCGAATCACCAAAAGGCACGCAAGTTCGATTCGTCTTTGAAAAATGTCTAGTGCTCTCCCCGTGAGGAATAAGAATGGCATACTTGTAGCGTAGAATGAGATATTGATGGATTAAGGCGGGATATACATTTACAACGATCAAAAAATCAATTTCTTTTTTTCTTCTTTAAACGATAGAACTATATATATAAAATATTTTCCCAAAGTTTCAAAGCGAAATTCGAAAAACTTCAAACGTTAGAGCCCGTCAACGCTGTGCCTCACCGCTCGGATTCGGAGCGGGCGTGAACTTCAAACGGGTTTTTCTCAAAACTGCATTATCGAAATTGGCGTGCAGGATTACTCAAAAACTATTAAGCCGATTGAGTCAAAACTTGGTAGAAATATTGATAATATTGGTACCTTCTACTCGACGAAAATCGTTTTTGAAAAATTTGAAAAAAAAAACTACTTTTTTAATCCACATTTTACAGAAATGTTGCGTGAAATGTTGACTTTTTTTGTAAATGCGTGCCATTTTCTCAAATTTGCATTTTCTTCATTTTAATTACCGTCACATAGAAACTATACATGTTCTAACTGAAAAAATGTTTGAACTTTTTTGCAAATCAAAGTCTACGGGAAGCTAGACTGCACGCCGATTCAACTCCCGCGGCGATCTTGCTGTAAAACTTTGCCACAGCTCCGCCATTTTGATGATGAATTAATTTAAAAAAATATTTCGTATACTTAAATATACGATTAAAGTATACCTCAAGTTTGATAATTGTGGAATAATTATTTCTCAGTTTCAAAAATCCCTCAATATTGCTTATTTTCTTCCCGTCCAAATGTATATCCCGCCTTGAAAAAAAGGAAAATACTTGTAAACGACGACGGGCAAGTGTCTGTTGTTCTCTTCGTGATTGTCCGACTCCGAATTGATGCTGTAGGCCTCCTGGTACTGGAAACATTTCCAATACCCTTTGTGCGCGTAAATCACGTTTAAAATAGTGTCCCTCATGACTTCGGAAGGTGATTGGAGATTCTGATACGGGGGGCACGGATCGCCGAGTAGAGTTCTCAGCGTGAGCGCTGCGGCTTCCGACAACGAGTCCAAGCAATAGCCGCCCTGAAATAGAAATTGTATATCCTAAAAAATTCTGTACGCGTCGACGTCACACGGAGGGAAGACGAAATTTCGAAGGCTCCCAGTGGCTAGGAAACTCTAAAACGACCGTGACTACGAAAGTTCGTTCAGGCCTCGAAAGCTTCCCAGTCTGTTCACCATACCGGATAAAAAATATATCCACGGAGCCTTGACGTACCTCCAAGACAACAGCGACTCTGCCATTCGCCAGGGCCATCAGCGGCGACAACAGGTGGGCGAAGAATCCCGGCGTTACTTCCATTTCACCCTGGAAACGTCATAACCCTTGTAATTCTCGGAATCTTCACTAGACAACTGATTAATGTGGCGTGGGGGAACGATCTCCCGAGCGAAGATCGTTTCTCAATGTCCGAACCTTTTCGTCACCGAGGACCGAATCGAAACCAGCAGATACGAGCACAAGATCGGGTGAGAACTATGCAATTAAAAAAAACCATGTTTTCAGGGGTTTGTTTGCGTTTGTTTACCTCAGGACAGCCAATCGCGCAATCGAAACCAGCTGAGACGATAACGAGATCCGGTTGAAACTAAACAAATAAAAACACTGTTTCTCACAATGGAACACATTTTTCTGCTTCCGCTTGAAGCAAGCGTTTTTTTTTTCGTTAACGGCCTACATCTACCTAGATGGGTCAAAAAATTGAATTTTCCAAAAATATTTTTACTCGAAAGTATCACCTCATAGCTGTATACCCTGAACATTTGATTGAAGTATTTCTAAAATTGAATGAGCTACAGCTTTTAACAGTCGGCCGGGCGAGTAGTGGCAGCACCATACCTCAAACTTTAAGGCGGGAAACCAGTTTAGGAGTACGTTTTTAAAGTGATTTTTATGATTTTTTTTTACAAGGAATGAATGAATAGAATTTATTCAAACTTTGGGAATGTTTTATACATATTTTCCAACAAATATTTTTATTTTTTCGAAGCATTTTTTCTGAATTTATGGACCATATAACCTGCCGCCCATTGAAGGTCGTCATCAGACTTTGCTGTTTGTGTACACTCTGGAGGTCACATATTTCATCGGGAATCAATTCGGTGTGAATATTACATTGAGGCATTAGGCCTGAGTAACGGGTATAAAATCATGTGCGAATTTAACAATTTTTTTTTTCGTATAAAAAAGTGATTCACTCATAAAATTAATTACACATCTATTTAGTATGAATATCAAGCTGTTAAAAAAAATATATATATTTTTTTTCGATGTACAAAATGGCCGACTACTCGAAACTTCTCGAAACAGCTTTTTTCTAATTGGCGTGACAAATAACTTCAACAATTTTCACTCGATTTACTTCAAATTTAAAAGTCATGTTCCTAATTGCATTTCGCAGAGAAGTACGGATGGAATTTCTGATTAATCGAAAACTTTTCATTTTATAAGCAGTTTATGAGCAGTTATAACGAAATTTTTCACTGAATATTCATTTCTTAAATTGAAATATCTACAACTTTTGAATAACACAATATTTTTTAAATTCCGTACGTCCTTCTCTAGGTATTCTAATGTAGTGTGACGAGAATTTTTGTTTTTTGTTCTAGGTAAAAAATTGTGGATGCTAAATGTCACGCCGTGGAGCGCCTAAAAAAAGATAACAAAAGAATATATCAGTAGTCGGCCATTTTGTACATGGAAAAAAAATATATATATTTTCCAACAGCTTGATATTCATACCAAATAGATGTGTAATTACTTTTATGAGTGATTCACTTTTTCATACAAAAAAAAAAAATTCTTAAATTCGCACATGATTTTATACCCGTTACTGTGGCCTAAGGCCTTAAGAACATATTTTCCTTCTATACGAACCCAACACTGACCAAAAATGAAACATTGCATTTTTTAGAGGTGTTTAAACAAAAGGGTATAATTTTTGGAATCATTTATTAATCTTTTTTTCTATAAATAATATATTCTCAACAATGATATTACCTCAAAATTAGGTTCATATAGAGCATAATTATATAAAGAAACTATCACTTTCTAAAATTATAGGATGGAAACTTTTTCAGCTGGAGTGTACACAAATTTAAAAAAGTCTTTTCGAGAAAAACGCGGTTGAACAAAAATGACCGAAAACACAAAATCCAAGGCAGTAATGAATTATTTATATCGCTTACCGGTTAATCAGCGATTAGTTTTACTAACAGTCTATGGAATTTAAAAAAATCGATTTTCTTTAGTCATCCAAACTGGTTTCCTGCCTTAAACGCGTTTTCTCGAAACACTGTTTTCAAAGTCGGTGGACATATCTCGAGAACTACTCGATGGATTGTTTCCAAATTTACAGGAGATACGATGAGAAACATTTAAGGTAATCCTATCGCTTCACGCTAGTCATATTTCATTCATATATAGTATTTATATATACTATACTATACTTATAGACCATATTTATAATAGTCATTTATATTTTTAACACATGCAAAAAAAATAATTTATAATAACCAAAATTTTCCATGTGTAAACTGTTTAATGAATGTCGACATTTAATTAGAAAAATAAAAAAATTGTTATTCCAACGATTCGCGCAGTATTTCTAGGTTTGACATTTGGCAACATTGGTTCTATCTCCGTCTCTTTTTGCTCCACCAGGCGAATTTAACGTCCATGCTTTTCAACGTCGATCTGTCAAAACAATGTCAGGTTTGGGAAATATAAAGCATCGTATTCGTGCCACGACTGGTAAAAAGCGTGGAAAATTTGTGTCGGCGAAATATGTCGGTTAAAAATGAAATATGTATGAAAATTCGAATGAGTGAGATGAGGTTAGGACTACAGTCAGCTGTTGCCATGCCGTCACGTCTCTTTATCGTAGCAAGTGGTAATAAATCCAATACCGGAAGTTCAAATTAAACTTGATATTACATGAAAATTACGTCAATAAGCGTAATTTTTTCGCGAGCATTGGATTGCTACAAGTGTTAAGTACGTAAATCAAATTATTTTTAAGGATCTGACGGATTTCCACTATTATATACACTTTTGTAGCGACCGGAAATTGTATTTTTATTATACAATTATATACTGGGCGCAGGAAAATAAGATGGAAATAAATGCAAAGAAAACAAAAATCATGATTTTCAGTAACGGAGGAAAAGTTAAGAAGGAGGAAAAATGGGAAATTAAGAGTGAAGAAGTAGAAATAGTCAAGGAATTTAAATATCTCGGATATTGGTTCACGTGTAAAAACTCAATTTGGGCACAGGCAAAAAAGGTGACAGGGAAAACGCAAAAGGCAACGAATATGGTGTGGGGAATTTGGAAGAGGGCGGGGAGAGATATGATGGAGGAGAGACTGTATTTATTAGATTCAATCGTAAAAGCAGGAGCAATGTATGGAGCGGAGATATGGGGAATGGGAGAAATAAGCGTATTTGAAAAAATACAGAGCAGGTATTGTAAGATGGCATTAGGAGTGGACAGAACGACGCCAAATTATATGTGGAGGAGAGAGCTAGGAGTGCTTACTATGGAATATGTGATAAGGGAAAGAGCGACGAGATATATTAGAGAAGTGATGAGAATGGATGAGACAAGGTGGCCAAAAATTTGTTTAATAGACGAAATTAGAGCGATAACAAACGGTGACCCGTCAAAATGGGGGAAAAACCTGGTGAAAGTATTAAGAGATATGGAGATAGAAGATATAATAACAATGATAAGGGAGCGAAAAGAAGTAAAAAAAATAGACGAAAGGATAGAAGAGGGACTGGAAAACTTGAAAAACAGAATCTTAAGAAGGGAAGAAGAAAAAATTAGAAAATCGACGTATAACGATAAGTATAAATATATTATAGAAAAGGACGAGATGCCATGGAAATATTGGTCAGATGAGGGAGTAAAGGGAAGGGACAAGGAAATATGGGCGAGGCTAAGATGTGGCAACATAGGAAGGGCGGGAAAGAAAGGAGAAAAGGATTGGAGGTGCAGGATATGTAAAGAAAAAAATGAGACATTGGAACACCTAATGATATGTAAAAAAGGTAGGGAGTTAGTATCAGAGAAAGCAAGGAAGAAAGCAGAGGAGTGGATGGAAGGAATGGATGAATTGGCAGTAAAGGGGGAAATCATAAATATGCTGGGAGGAAAAATTCAAATAGGGATATGCGAGTATTTTAGAGAAATAGAGGAAATATGGAGAAAGATGAGTAAGGAGCATGGCGGAGGAGAGATCGACGAAGGGGACGAATAAATGAAGAAAGGGAGAATGTGAAAATAATGCGGAATGTAGGAATGTACGGAATAGATAGTAAGTGAAAAGTTCGTTTGTGAAATTGTCACATTTTTGTAAAAAGCTTTGTGAAAAAGTTGTGCAAATAAAACTCGATACTACTACTACTATACAATTATATTTTTTTTCTCTGTAATTAGGTCGATAACCGACCCTGCAATTTTACAGAGACGATTACTGATATATTTAGTGAAGCTCAAAAAAAGATTATGAAAATCCGATGGATTGAAGCCTGGCGATAGGATTACCTTAAAGGTCGTTGAAGATCTCACTTTTCTTTAAATCGATCATTTTTTAATAGTTACGTAAAAATTACGACTTCTTTCATAGATTTTGTATGCTCGAGTTTCAATTAATCGCCACATTGTTAAAAATAATGATTTTAAGAATCGACAATCGTCAACGACTCGTATTTATTTTTAACTTGAATAACCGGTTTGATTTTTAGGTTTCAGATGGACCGTTCAACCTGCCGAGTGTCCACCACCGAACGTCGCGAAAAAAGTTCATCATCCGCCGGCGGCCATGTTTCTGTTTTTTTTCTGTATTTTTTAGTGATTTTTTTAAGGCTCTCAATATATGTATTTTTGTGTCAAAAAAAAAATACGTTTCTCTTTCACCAACCGTTTTCCAGAAAAAAGAATCGGAATTTGGCTATTGTTTCGGGCCTCTAGGTAAATGTAGCGCCTTAACATGCCGCGTTCACTATTGCCGTTTGTTTTTACGATATTGAGGACAGTGTTCATAAGTGACTTTACCTCATAGGCCATTGGGAGAAGAACTTGCTGGAATATAGCCAAGTAATCGCCATTCGTCATTCCGTTCTTGTTTAACGGTACGTTGAAGTTGTAGCCTGCTCCGTCGTTCGCGCCTACGTAGTGATAATCCGATTCCTTCAGGTTTGGCCAAAATTCACCGTTCTCGTAGCGATGGATCGAGAAATACACGACTCTGAAAGCACATTTGACATTTTCTTCCCAAATTCAACCAACTTCCGGTCTTTTCTTCTCTCTACCTCGGATCGTCGTAGAACATCTGTTGCGTAGCTTGGCCATGATGAACGTCCCAATCGACGATGAGAATCTTCCTCGCGATATTACTTCGCAGCATCTTTTCGGCGCCTATCGCCACGTTGTTGAAGAAACAATAGCCGCAGTACTCGGATTTCATCGCGTGATGGCCCGGTGGCCTGATAATCGCCATTCCATTTTGCACCTCACCCCGACAAATTTTTTCCAACAGATTTATCGTCGATCCGGTCGCCAGAAGAGAGAGTTTGTAAGTCGACTGAAAAATTTATATGTAAAGAGATATTTAAAAAAACAATCTCTTATTTAATGTACTAGAAAGTAGGAAATTAAGTGTTTAATAAATTTGATCAATTCAGTTTCATTGACCGTATTTAATTTGGCAAAATAGTAATTAGAGACATAATTATTATCACACGTTTCTACTCAGTTTCAGGCTTTTTATTTAAGAAATCTAAGGTTGTTTTACAATCAATTAATTACAGTTGATATGTCGACGGATTCATGTAAATTAAAGATGATATGTTTAAATTTTGAGCGCCCCAAGCTTTTATCTATAGTCACATATTAGTGCAGTCGTGCTGTATATTGGAATCGCAAAAAAATAGAAGGCTAGAGTTTCGACAGGTGATTTTGTAGGTGTCGCGGGTGCGTAAAAATAGGGGTGTACGGTTTTTTTAGGGGATGGGGGTGGATTAATGCCAAAGTACAATGCCTACGAGGTCGGCGCCGGGAGACACAATGTTCAGAAAAATCCGGGCTTTATTTTTGTCCACATCGCCGAAGTCGTGGAAGTTCATTTTGGGCGTGAAAAGTGGGGTGACATTTTGAAAAATCAGTTTTAATTCGATAACTCTTTAGGAAAAATTCATACAATTTTTGTTCAAATGGGAACGTTGTAGTCTTTGAAAAGACGCGTCGATCGAGCATTTGATCATCCCTCTCCGATAATATCTTCACTCCCAAAAAAATTGTTGAAATATTGAAAAAAATTGTTTATTGAATAACTAAAAAACAATCGATTTTTCGGCAATGGTTTAAATGTACGAAGTGTAGAGAACGATTTTCTTTATATTTTCTTTTCTATGGACCACCCTTGAATTTTGCTTTTTCCAACCCCTCTCGGGGGTTGAAAATTCAAAGTTCTGGAAAAACTATTGGCCGATAATAAAGAGATACGCGTTTGGAGCTGTGGACAAAAATGTAGCTGATGGCTCAAGCTAAAAATTGTTCCGCGGCGGCGAATTTGTGCGGTCAATAGTTTTCCCAGAATTTCATTTTTTATTCTCAACCCCCGAGAGGGGTTGGAAAAAGCAAGATTCAAGGGTGGTCCACAAAAACTAAAATATAGAGAAAATTATCCTCTACATTTCGTACGTTTAAACCATACCCGAAAAATCCATTGTTTTTGAGTTATTCAATAAACAATTTTTTTTTGGTATTTCAACATTTTTTCGGGGGTAAAGATATTATTCGAGAGTAATGATCAAGTACTCGATCGACGCGTCTTTTCAAGGGCTACAACGTTCCCATTTGAACAAAAAGTGTACGAATTTATCTTAAAGAGTTATTGAATTAAAAGTAATTTTTCAAAATTTCACCCTACTTTTTCACCCCTAAAATGGACTACCACGACTCCGAAGTCGTGGTAGTTCATTTTAGGGGCAGCGCCGACATTTTAGACGGCAGCGCCGACGCTGCCGACAAAACTGAAGCCCGGATTTTTCTGAACATTTTGTTTTACGGCGCCGACCTCGTAGGGGTTGTAGTTTGGCATCAATCCACCCCCATTCCTTCATCCCCTAAAAAAACCCTCCCCGATTTTTGGGCAAACTTGGATTTAGCACCCGCGGCACCTACATAATCACCTGTCAAAAAATTGGCCTTCTAATTTTTTCCGATTACATGGTTTTTCAGCGACAGCACGACTGTACAATATAGGTGACTCGGTAAATTATTTTCTTCTTTTTAGTATATTAAGGCGGGATATACATTTATACAGCAAAAAAATAAGCAGTATTGAGGGTTTTTTTTTACTAAGAAATCATTATTCTACAATTATCAAACTTTAGGTATACTTTAATAGTATATTTGAGTATGCGAAACAATTTTTTTAATTAATTCATCATCAAAATAGCGGAGGTGTGGCAGAGTGTTACAGCAAGGTTGTCGCGGGAGATGCGAATCGGCGTGCTGTCTAGCTTCCCGTAGACTTTGATTTGCAAAGAAGTTCAAACATTTTTTCAGTTAGAACATGTATAGTTTCTATGTGACGGTAATTGAAATGAAGAAAATGCAAATTTGATAAAATGGCACGCATTTACAAAAAAAATCAACATTTCACGCAACATTTCTGTAAAATGTGGATTGAAAAAGTCGTATTTTTTCCAATTTTTCAAAAACAATTTTCGTCAAGTAGAAGGTACCGATATTATCAATATTTCCACCAAGTTTCAACTCAATCGGCTTAATAGTTTTTGAGTAATCCTGCACGCCAATTTCGATAATGCAGTTCTGAGAAAAACGCGTTTGAAGTTCACGCCCGCTCCGAATCCGAGCGGTGAGGCACAGCGTTGACGGGCTGTAACGTTTGAAGTTTTTCCAATTTTGCTTAGAAACTTTAGGAAAATGTTCTACATATATAGTTCTATCGTTTAAAGAGAAAAAAAAGAAATCGATTTTTTGAACATTGTAAATAAAATATAACCTTAAATCGCGTCTAACAATCCCGTCTTAAATAAAAGCTTGTTTTTTTTTAAATATTTCTTTGCATATCAATTATTAGCGAGATTTAGCTTCGTTGGATAGAGGAATGCCCTCGTGCAAATGCGATAAAGAGAAAACGAGTCGTCGTAGGCTCCGGGTGTTTCGAAATGTAAAAAAATAAATATACAATACTTCAGGTACTTGTCCCATACCGGATGTATGTAAATGGCGTCGTAGCGCGACGCCAATTTTTCCAGCGCTTCGGTATCCTCGCATCCGTCGGTCGCTGCGAGCACGTCTATCTGGCTCTGCGTGTGCTTCATGAGAATTTCCTCATTCCTCGCGATCCTGGGTTCGACGAATTTGCATCTCTCGACGAGGCCCAGCTCTTCGCAGCGTTCCATAATTCTCGTGAATCTCTCGGGGCACTCGGGATGATTTTTGTCCCAGGTACAGCGATGTTCCGTCATCGAACGATCGTAGGTCAGTCCCGTCTGTCCGCGAAGCATTTTTTTCGCCTCTATCGCGGTCTGGTAGATGTCGCAGATGAAAAAATTGTCCAGCTTCTTCGACTGCGACTGTTTCTTCTGGGCGGCCTCACGCTTCGCAGCCACCAGTGCCGCAGACGCTTTTACCTTCGAGGAAAACAAATTACGTTATTTTCAATACCGTCAAAACAAAACAATCTCTACTGTTATTTGCTATCGACCGATTGTAGCTAAGCCAAGTGAATCGCATTCAAGCAGCGGGGAAAGTTGCGGTGAATTTCGCCACGCGATTTATCGCGATTTACAGAAACATGGTAAATGAAATACAGTGCCCGTTACCGCGCCCAGCTTTCACCGCGGAACTATGAGTTCGTTGTTTCACTAGAATCTGCCGTGAATTAAAACCAAGGTGCGAGAGTGCGTCTCGTGCGCGAGAAATTTCCATGCGGAGAGCTCGGCTCAATTATACGCGTGCATGACTGCTCGCTTTGCGCTCTGTTGACACTGATAAAACTTCGTTAGCTCTGCGAAGATAAGCGTGAAGACATGCAGTTCAGATATCGATGTTATTTTGCTTTTTTTCTCATCGTGGGGAAGGCTCCTGGCTGGGAAGATCGCTCATCATCAACAATCACAAATTGGGTGTGAGACGTTACTAGCGAATTAAGGGGCTATACCAGTGTGACACTTAAAAAAAATTGATTTCTTTTTCGACCGTTTATACTTTCAAGAATATCATTATCATTTGTATCATTTATATCAATATCATTGTATCTTGCAAAAATCGATAGTTGAATCTTTAAACGCGTTTTTCTCGAAATGAGGTTTTTCAAATTTGCTGACATTGTAACTCAGAGCAATTATCCGATTGACTTGAAATTTGAACTCAGTACTCCTGAATATGCTTACTCTACAATGACGTAGGCTATTTTTGATTGGATGAAAATTGACGATTTGGCATTGAAAAAAACGACTATTTTATAGGCAGAAAACAGACTTTTTTTTAACTACGCCATTTTGTTAGATTTTGATATTTTTCGAAAACCCTACGTCATTGTACAGGAAATACCTTCCAGTTTAACGACATTTTTTTCCTTTTTTGGTTTCAGCTACTCAATCGGCCGGAATCATGGCAGCAGTAGAGGAACTTTTTTTTGGCGCCTCCGAAGGCAGCGCATAAGTCGCTTGGATGACAATATTTTTCTATTAAAAAATTATGTAAAATAGATCATATATAGCCAAATATAGCCAAATATATTCTTAATTTTCCGAAACATTTAACTGAGTACTTTTCTTCCGAAAAATTCCCGAAAATCACCCAAATTTTCATCGTTCACACTGGAATAGCCCCTTAAATTCCTTCGTAACTGTTGCATTATGTTAGTATCCTCTAGCGTTCTCAAGTCGGAATCCTTATATTTATTGGATAACACTCCAAATTTTCATTTTTGATACTTAGAACCCGTAAAGACAAAATAACATTATGTCGAAGGTCGACTTTATTGTAGAATATAGGTCGGTCTGATGAAAGTTCAACTTCAAAGTTTCTGTAAGTTCCGTTAAGGCTTCTTTGAGCATAAATGTTAACATATAGACAAGGGGCAACACCACCGTGAACGTCTAACATCAAGCGATTGTCCGCGACTTTTTTTGGGCGTAAAGACAAGTAAGAGGATAATAATATTCAAGGATGGAATTAGTCATATCTTAAGGATGTTGTGTCCAAAATTGAAAATAGTAATAACATTTAAAATATTTGGTAGGTCATTATGAAAACATTCGAAAGGTTGTGTAAAAATTTCACGACGATTAGGAAGCTGGCTAATGCGAAATTATAATTCACTAATTACACGCAGCCTTATGGAAACTGAAGTAACTTTGCCATTATTATGAATGAAGTAACTTTGCAAATATTTATGAATGAGCGTCTTTTTTATTTCAAATATATCAAAAACAAAGGTGGCTTTATGGTGCAAGAAACGACGTCGTCCGTGAACGAAAATGAGTATTTGAATTTTATTACCATTTTCAATTTTGGACAGAACATCCTTAAAGTGAATTTTTAGATGGTTCGAAGCACCATTGAAGACAATTAAAAAAAAAAACAATTTTTCGAAAATTCTGCGTTTACCCCTTAAGGAGTAGCTTAATGTTACTCCTTGAGGGATAAATGCAGAATTTTCGAAAAATTGTTTTTTTTCCAAAATGGTCGAGACCCCGTAACCTTAAGGTCCTTTACGTCTAAAGTCTAAATTGTCTTGACTCCTTGATCTTAAGGAGTAACCCCTTAAGGTTACTCCTCAAGGGTTGCGTTACTCCTCAAGGGGTCCTTGAGGAGACTGCGTAACTTTGAAAGTTCGAAAATGTTTTTTTTTTTCATTGCATAGACAGCTAGGATCTTAACATAAAATCGCGACAAAAATTACGTGCCAAAAAGTGATCGAGTTATTGAACGATTGACCTTTTTTTCTTTTTCGTCTTTCTTGAAAGTATTTTTTTTTTTAAGCGGTGCAAGTCGTATATCAAATATATTCATCCGATTCAACTTCAAAATCGTACAGAGTTTATATTTTGCATCGTACGACCGGACGATTTTTTAAATATGTTTATGCATTTTTTTAACAACGAATGATTAAAGTTGTTTTTCGTGTCGGAAAATGGAACTTTCTTTTTCTATAGATTGCCATTTTCGTAGTTTTCGTAATTAAAAAAAAGTAGCCGGTCGTACGAAAGTTTCATTATGAAACTGAATGTATATTTTTATGACGTAGGTTTTCTTTGCCGAAATGCGACGAAAATAATTTTCTATTAATTTTCCAAATTTTCTTTGGCAAATTCGAGCTACGGAAATCCCGCAAACACTTTTTCGGATTCTTATTTAGCGATCTACAAGAAATACGAAACATGTGATTTTGGATAATAATGAAAAAAGAAAATTGAAAAGAATTTTCGTTGCATTCTAACGATGCAAACTTCAACCGCATACATTTTTTTAATGTTTTGCTTCAGATCACCCTAATTGCCAGTACGACCAACACCGATCGGCACTCTGTTCAAATAATAATAACTTCATTTTTTATCAATCATTTCTAATTTAAAAAAAAACTCAAACTTGCCAAAACTATTTATAAAATCCCGAATTCGTCATCCCAATACTCTTGTCAAAAAAAAAGTATTGGAAATTGATCTGTTTTTTGGGCTCTGAGCTTATGCAGACCCGGCAACACAAATGGGGCGGGCACGTTATTGTCAATGAGTTTAGAGAGATGCGTCATCAAGAGATATTATCTGCGACTAAATTAACGTTTTTTCATAGCAATCCATATTGAATCTCTAGGAATTCAATATTTTTGTTCTGCAAACTGGTGTAAAGGAAATCAAAATTATTTTCTTATGGAACCTTCAAAGTTAAGGGGAGGTACCTGAGTTCACGGCGAGAAAAACGGTAAACTTCGGGAATTTTTGTCTCAAAAACTAATGTTTCGATTGGATCCGGGTTTTTATTATTGGAAAATATGTACATTGAGGTATATTTAAGAATTTTTAAAAATAAATTCGTTGACTGGAAGCGCTTCAAACGCGATTATCTCGAAATATAGTTTTCAAAGTCAATGCCAGATATTTCTCGAAAACGGCATGTCCGATTTTGTCCAAATTTGGATACAATATTCTTCGATAGTTTTTCTCGTTCGCCACGTAGGGGTTTTTCATTTGATTGTTTCATTGCTTTTTATGCAATGTGTATGCAATCCAAAATCGTCGGAAATTGCGAACGAAAAACGAATGTTACATTAAAACGGTCGCAATTCTGTCAAAAATGAAAATTTCAAAAAAATCCTATGTGGCGAACGAGAAAAACTATCGAAGAATATTGTATCCAAATTTGGACAAAATCGGACAAGCCGTTTTCGAGATACATCTGGCACCGACTTTGAAAGCTATGTTTCGAGATAATCGCGTTTGAATCGCTTCCAGTCAACGACTTTATTTAAAAAAAATCTTAAACATACCTTAATGTACATATTTTCCAATAAAAAAAACCCGGATCCAATCGAAACATTAGTTTTTGAGATAAAAATTCCCGAAGTTTTCCTGTTTTTCTCGCCGTTTATTCAGGTACCTCCCCTTAAGGAGAGATATACACCTAGATGGTCGAGGTCGAGGATTTAGAAGCTATGAACATTACGTCAACCGTAGAAGACCTACACTATGGGCCTGGTATCGATGATTCCATGTAAGTTGACAAATTTCATGATTTATTCATTCCCAAATTTTCAAACGCGTTTTTCTCAAAACCACGTTTTTCAAATCGGTACCCAAAATTTCTCAAAAACCAATGAACCGATTGCCTTGAGGTTTTTTGTGGTTATTCTATACACCATTATCTAGTACTTGACATAGGATTTTTTTTCCCGTTACTTAGTTTTTGTTTTATAGGCAAAATAATAACTAATTTTTTGCCCAAAAATCACTATTTATGTTCAAACGTCCGCCATTTTGTCATAAATCGATATTTTCAAAATCGGCTATGACAAGTACTAGATTATAGTATCTAATTTAATAATCTTTTTGGTTTTTTTTAGATGATTTTTTGAAGAAACGCCAGTGGGTACCGTATACGCAGATTTTTTTACGACGCTCCAAGGATCATACAATATCCTTGTATATTTTTGATATTTTTAAATAAAGAAAATTAAACATATTTTTCAATGTATATACTTTTAGATAATAAAAACCCCAATCCGAAATTTCAAATAGTTTTCCTTGAAAAAATTCACAAAAATGACCTTTTTTCCGGCTCCTAGGTGTATATCCCCCCTCAAACTTTCACTGGATTCATCTACGTCTGAATTCCACCGTGACGTGTTGTACCCAAGTTAAAGTGATCGAGAGACAACGCTCCTGACAAGAAATCATTAACGGGCTAGATCTACTTAGGTGGGTCAAAAAATAGCATTTTCCAAAAATAATTTTATTCTACAGTATCACCTTTTAGCTATATTCCCTGAAAATGTCATTGAAATATTCCTAAAATTGAATGAGCTCAGTTCCTAACAGTCGGACGGGCAAGCCGTAGCAGCACCATACTGCCGTCATATGGAAGAAGGCGGCATCTACAGAAAAATCCTAAATGCGTTTGACTGTACCAAACGATGGGAAATTTTGTACTGTTTCCAACGGTACCAAAAACGCATTTTCGATTTTGAGTGTAGGTGCCGCCTTCTTCCATATGACGATAGCATAGTTCGAATTTCAAACGCGTTTTTCTCGAAACACTGTTTCATAGTCGGTGGACATATCTCGAGAGCCAATCGATAGATTGTTTCTAAATTTACAGGAGATGAGCTGAGAAACATTTCAAGGTCGTTGACGATCTCACTTTTTTAAATTTGATCTTTCGATCTTTATTTTTTAATATTTACGTAAAAGACGACTTTTTTCATTGATGTTATATGCTCGAGTTTCAATTCGTTGCGATGTAAAAAAAAATCGTTTTACAAATTGACGATCGTCAATGACTCAGATTTATTGTTAACTTGAATAACTTGTTTCGTTCCAAGATTTCGAATGGGCCGTTAAAGCAAAGAGCCCAGCACCAAACGTCGCCAAAAAATGTCATCATCCACCGACGGCCATGTTTTGGTTGTTTTTCTGTATTTTTTTGTTATGTCGCCTAATATATGTACCTTTGAAAAAAAAAAACGTTTCTTTTTCACAAAGTTAAAAAAAAAAATCGGAATTCGGCATTTTTTTTAGGCCTCCAGATAGATGTAGCCCCTAAATCTAGCGTTAAAAAAATCGTGCCATTTGAATTTTGTATCCAATTTACTTTGGAATTCTTTGTCACCGGCTTATCCGCCTGCTTGTTGTTCCTACCGGCTCTCGACATTGTCCGCTCTCCCTCCGCAGTTCTCTGGCTCGTGCGTCTCGAGCTCTCAACAATTTTCACGAGCTCGATCTCGCTGTCGATCAGTCTCTTGGCCGCATTGAAAAAATTGTCCCTCGCGCCAGAATCCGTCTGATGGCAGGAGAAAACAACATTGAAAAAACGCCCGAAACTTCGCGTCCGACTGACGAAGTTTGCATCGTCAAAACACAACAAAACTTCATTTTTCTTCTATCGCTGACTTTTTTTGCCGATTCAGGTCGCGAAAATAACCGAAACGGTTTTTCTTATTCTCATTAGAAACCTACGATCTTAATGTATAAACAATGATTCATCATAATAGTGTAGGGAAACGTTGCAAACTTCAACGCCACGAGTCTGAACTGAACTTGAGGAATGTACGAACTGTAAATCGTATGAAATACCGATTGGAAGATTAGAAAATGAGAATAGAAACGATAAACTTGTCGTCGGAGAGAATAATGCTTGTTCTTTTTTTGTTTTCAACAGTGAATGTGTCATCGATACAGAGATATTCCGTTCGATACGCATAATTTGAATGCGTGGGTGATTTAGAAGCTGCGACGAGTCCTTGTATAGACAGACTTGTGCAAGATCACGGGCCACCTCGCACATTCCTATCGTTTTCTTTTTTCATATCCACGCAATTATGTGTAACCTGAATTTCTCGAACTACTCTACAGACGATTGAACGTATAAACGAGAAAACAGCGCTCGCACACACGACGAAACACTCGGCGTCGTTTTTTTCTCTCTCACCATGTCACGTTATCTCTCTGTGTTTATAACCTCAAATTTTTCAGCGAAACTTGTGCGTTTTTTTCCACGATACAACGGAGATAATTGACGACGGATTTATCGTAGGATGAACGATCTCGCTAATGGACGGACGTTCGTCTTTATTTTGCACATGTTTTTCTCTATGTGGGACACGCGAATTTTTCAGGATTTAGATTTCATTCGATTAAAAGAAAAGTCGACAAAAACGGAATGCCATTTTCCTTGAAAGGTACAGAGGCACTAATGCGTGTACGCGATGTACGCGATGTACGCGCACGCAAGCAGCTGTCAAAAGCGTCGGACGAAAAACTACCGACGCGCCACCTACGCGTCTGACGATTGTACTATACGCGTGGGTGCCGGAGTGAAGCTCTTCCTGCATATACCCTGAGTTCCATTTACGGCAAATGGGAAGTTTCTTTTTATAAAAGAAAAACTATTGAGAATTGAACTTTCTCTATCGTCATGCTTTATTTATTCGTATCGCGAGATCTATGACTTCGCTCTGTACACCACGATGACATAACCTCAAAAATTTTGGAGCTACGCGCTCGCTAATCGCCTCGCAACAGATGACCATTTGATGACAGAGAAGTTTATCCAAAAAATCACAACGATCGCCGGATAATTCGATTGTTCAATTATGTTACGCGTACTCGGAGGATCACTCGCGCAGAGAACGCGGGAAATACGCAGCAGAGGTTTGAATACCTGGTCGCCCCTCGCGACAGCCTTCAATTCAAAAGCTTCCGCCGATCTCGGTTTTAATTTCTACGGCAAGAAAATTGTAAGTTTTTCACGCGTATTTGTTCATCTAATTTGACCGAGAAATCGCGTAAACAGAATTTGCGTTTGTCGATGTTTCCGAGTCCGGCGTGTGGCGTTAATGTAGAGCTCTATACAAAAGCGACTTACCCTAGGGACTCTTTGGAATTCCGGAGCTCAAGAATGCCGAAGGCTTCAGGGAGCTGCAGGAAACGGCGATTTCCGAATCCAACAGACTCATCGAGGAAGCCACAGGAACAACGAGAAAACGCAAAATGGTACAAGTTTTCGACGAGCTGTCCGACACGCTGTGCAAAGTCGCGGACATGGCCGAGTTCATCAGGATAGGTCATCCTCGTGAGGATTTCGCCCAAGCAGCGGAGGATACTTGCCTGGCGGTCAGCGGAATCGTGGAAAAGTCATTATTTTGCGCGTCGCTTGGCAATGAGACGGAAGAGAAGCTTCGCGACTAGAGTATATCGATTTGCTGATCGAACGTTTGTTCCACAGATTGAACACCCACAGGGAGCTTTACAACGCGCTGTCGAGGGTCGTCAAATCGGGCGATATAGTCAAAACCACAGAGGTGGACGATCACGTGTCGACGCTATTTTTATTCGACTTTGAACAATGCGGCATTCACTTACCCGAGGAACAGCGACAAAGAGTGGTGGAACTGAATGATCACATATTACAAGTGAGCGAAAAAATGCGATTTGCGCTTGGGGGAGTTTGGTGGTTTCGTTTTGACGGCGATCAATGGACGTGGTTGGATTTTTTCAAGGGGTCTGCTTGGGACTCAAGAAACAGGTCGATTTTTGATATTTTTTCTGATGCGAGTATCGGGAGGACGAGGCCGAGATTTAACACACAATTGAAGTATCCCGTTTGCGGAGGGCTATGGTTTGTGGAGGCATACGGTGGGCCCTTCTGAATCATTGGTGAATTACAGTGGCGCTTAAGGGGAGGGTAGTGGTTTCAGCGTGAAAAAAAACACTTTTTTGCGAATTTTTTTCATCTACATGGATAGAGTAAATTTATTGAAACCTTTTGTACGTTGTTAAGTGTCATTTCAAGAGCATTCCGTGAAATTTGTACGCGAAAATATCCACAAACAAGCCGGTGACAAAGCTTTTCCAAGAACGCCTTTGGAAATACACGATTTGCGGTGTTCACTGTATCTCAGCTAGAAATTATCTGAAATCAAGTACCATTAAAATTTAGTCAAAGTATCATCAAATCCTCCCCCCAACGGTCTTTGATAACTTGTTTTTTCATTTCTAATTTTTTGGTGGTCATGTAAAGTGAAAAGTGCTATTTTTCACGAAAAATTCCGCCATTTTGGGGGTGGAAAACCCCCTCAATGTAAAAAAAAATCTCAAACTAACCCATGGGGGGAGGTATTTTATATGTAGCAAGTGTGTACCGAGTTTGAAATAAATCAGTCATGTAGTTTTCAAATGGCAGTGAATACGGACTTTAAAAAAGTGGTTTCGAGAAAAACGCGTTCGACGTTTAGAGAAGTCGGAGCTACAGTGTTAGAGGAGCGGGACTTAATAGTCAATAATTTTGAGAGTTTTGCCCTGATTGACTTGAAATTTTGGGATTATATTCTTGAAATGTTTAACTATAAGAAAAGACAAAAAAAATCCATTTTTCAAAAGTGCAAACCCCTATCCGCCCCTTAATAAAAATAAGTCATAATCCCTTATTATACCCAACGATAAACTGGAATACAACATTTAGTAGATTTCGACATTATTACATTTTCTCTGAAAAATCGCAGCTACGGGAATTATTCTGCTTGTCTCATTTTTCTAAGTTTCATCATTAATATTTTCTTTGAACATTCGGTGACCCCTTGTTTTTATCGTCGTTACGGTATCTTTGAAATTTTTCACACGCGTGAGCAGTTTATATCAGGCATCTAGAGTTATTTAGCGCATAAATAATTAGGTAGATATGATGCCAGCATTCCATCTCTTTAAGGTAGTACCTCCACGGAAGAGTAGAATTAAGATATGGTTGAAATTTGACATATACGTTATTTAATACATTATCCAAACATCTGTGCAATTTGAATAAGTTTGACCACCCCAAACCTGAGATATTTACACTTGAAGTTGGCGTGGTTTACACGTAACAAATGCGTTATGATGGGCAAACAGAGCATCATTAATTCTACCGTCAAAACTAAAATTAAGAAATTGATAAAAAACGAGGATAAGCTACAGCAAGATATCACGAATAATGTGAAAAAAAATGAAAATGATTCACCATCTAGTTTCCAAGATATAACCATGAGAAGCCTTCACAATTTTGGTGCAAAGCCTGGCGAAGCCTGGAAAAAAAACAATTGGGGCAAAGCCTGGACAGTCCCGGCAAAAAGTTTACTGGCGATGGTCGATCAAAAACACAATACAAAATATATTTCACGGCAATAAATGATATCCATCGTATTATCTACTAGTACCGAGTCAATATTGCGTAGTTTTTAATTTTATTCATTACTAATTAAACCATTTATCAATCTCTTAAACATGAACATGGTATGTAAACTTTTGGTTGAGATTTTCGCAGAGGAACTACCTTAAAGTCCCGTATAGATGAGACGATTTTTAGAGTCGTAATTTTGCGTTGAAAGTTCGGTAACTTGGCTTGAAATTTTACCATTATACTGGGACGTTCGCTTGTTTCATTATAGACGAAAATCAGGTAATTCTTACATAGCCGGTTTCGTGAAACGATCACCTTGATACATAGTGTAGCCAGGTTTGAGTTTTTTTTAATTGACAAATATTGTTAAACGGTGGGATTATCGTTGGAACAAAGGGCCACTATTGCTGCATGGCCAACCGGTGTCGGTGCTTCCGGCAACTGGGCTGATCTGAAATGAAAAAATTAATGTAACATTTTTTTAAAACAAGCTTTCATTTAAGTCATCACACCACGGTTCGTGCGCGGTTCGAGAGTGCATTTTTCGTCATTATTTTCAAGCAAACGATGGATGGAATTTTTTTTTATTAATCCTTACAGTCAATATATACATATAGCAGACTGTATACAAATTTTTGTGTAATAGTTTTTTCAATATGTTGTCAACCAGGTTGAAAAACGTAGTTTCGAGAAAAACGCTTTCAAAGCCGCACAATCGCCGCTCGGCGCGGTCGTGCGCTTCGAACGGTTTCACATAAAATGCTGTAACTCTGCCAATTTTACAAATTTCTTTTAAAAAATTGGCGAGCGCATTCTTAACAAATGTATCTTTCAGAAAATGAAAAGGAAAAAAAATGACAACATTTTTTTTACCGTGATGTGGTGCCTTAAAAGGTACCGTACCAAAAAGTAAAAAATAACGTTCAGTCAAATTCAAAATCAAAACAGTATAACTACGGAAAAGTCCCTTCCGTGGTTATTCATCATAGGTGCAAGTACTTAAAAGGTACTTGACGTAGATATTCAAAAAATGTAAACTATACATTTTTTAAACTTGAGGCTTTTTTCAGAAATTTAAAAGTAGTATTAGTACTTATGACGTTTGACGCTTCAAGCTTTTGAAATGTATATTTAATATTTTAAGAATATCTGCGTTTATGTACCGCTTAAATAATTGCACCTATGATGACCAAGGAAGGGACTGTTTTGATTTTCAATTTTACTGAACATCATTTTTTACTTTTTAGTGCTTGTTTTTTTACGTTTTTTACGTTCATTTTATTTTATACTTTTTGGCATTAGAACTTGTTTATTTATTTGCCATGCCAGACCCCTATGCCATTTAGACATCGGCGTAATAGAAAACCTTGTCTTAAGTTACAAAGGTTTCGCGTCAAACTTTATAATAGTGTAATTATAAATAGTGCTCAAGTCAACAAAGTTAATGAGCCCAATCTCGATTGTCCTACCATTTGCCATTAGGAAATTTCAGTTCCCACCTCCCACCACCATTATCAGACTCTCGTTATCATGTGCAATGAAAAGTGCTCACGGTAACAAAACAAATGAGCACAAACTCGACTGTCCTAGTATATGCTATCAACCCTTTAACGGACACGCCTATTTCTGGATGGCTCCAAATCATTTCCTCTGGTAATATAGCTAAAAAAAAGGGTTAAATATGAATGTCCAACCTTCGGACAACAAAAAAACATGCTTATTTGTTATCGACAAATGTGTGTTTGGAATTCCAAGCCTATGCAGACCCCTTCAGCCATCACGATTGTCGTTACCCTCTCGGCAAAACGTTCGAAAAAAGCGTTCTTTCGGATTTTTTTTTCTCAAAATCTACGCCAAGCATCAGGTGACAACCAGTTGGGCTCGATTGACACATATTTCATCGGGAAATAAATTCCCAATTGGCGAAATTATCACGTGAAGCGTTTCGAAAGTAGTTTTCGAAAAGTTTCGATGTGAGGGTACGCTTGACACAAAAGGTGAAAACAGTCGTAAAGATTGAGGCGTGTTTAAGAATACGAAGCCACTGTCTACTTGCAGGTAGGACAGAAATTTATGTCCGGTGCGGTGACGCCGCGATCTGTGAGGAGCGAAGCTCTGCCGGAAAACATAAGACAATAGTAAATATGAGGAAAGAAAAAAGAAATGGTTTCGGTGAGAAATCTCGTTTATTGTCTCATTCGTCAAATATATCGACAGTTTCGTGAAGGACGACGGGCAGATATTGGTTCACGGTCTCTACACGGATTCCTCGAACGCACTGGCGCGCGAAGCAGCTTACAAAATATTCCTCTATCCGGACGAGAAGCAAGAATACTTGTTGAAGGAATTATTGAATTCGCGTCATCGATTGGCCGAAATTTGTGACTTTCCCACATACGCACATCGGTGAGGTTCCCTTTTTACAAGCTTTCATTTAACTTGACTTTCTGTGAGATGCTAAACGGAAAATCGACATTTCACCCACTTTCTGACTACGTAGATCTTTGAAATTTTGCAAACATGCATCTAAAAGATGACAATGCATGATTCAACGTTTTTTTTAAATCATAAAATGTTCAACTTTTCATGTAAAATTAGCGTTATCTAATCATCCATATAAAATCTTACTAACACATACAAAAAAATTCGTAGCCGACTGTGTTTGTATGGGAAAAGTTTATATGCAGCGATTAGACGTAAGTTCAATCCCAATTACGGTCTTTGTTATTTTTTTCAAGCATTCCATGTTTCTAACGTACAAACTCGTGAACTAGCAAACTAATAGTAACAAGTAACTGGTCAAATTAATCAAAGACTAAAAAGTACAAAATAGTTGATACGCAAAAAAATATTTAAAAAAACAGCCTTTTATTTAATATACT
Organism: Ophion ellenae; assembly: GCA_963210295.1. NCBI lineage: Eukaryota > Metazoa > Arthropoda > Insecta > Hymenoptera > Ichneumonidae > Ophion > Ophion ellenae. Next base: position 39,186,344 of record OY723392.1, read on the forward strand.
AAAAATTAGCAAATAACTTTTTTTTTACCAAGTCACCTATATGTGACTATAAACAAAAGCTTGGGGCGCTAGACATTGAGACATATAATCTTTAGAGGAGGTACCTGAGTAAACGGCGAGAAAAACAGGTAAACTTCGGGAATTTTTATCTCAAAAACTAATGTTTCGATAGGATCCGAGTTTTTTTTATTGGAAAATATGTACATTGAGGTATATTTAAGAATTTTTTAAAATAAATTCGTTGACTGGAAGCGCTTCAAACGCGATTATCTCGAAATACAGTTTTCAAAGTCAATGCCAGATATTTCTCGAAAACGGCATGTCCGATTTTGTCCAAATTTGGATACAATATTCTTCGATAGTTTTTCTCGTTCGCCACGTAGGGGTTTTTCATTTAATTGATCCATTGCTTTTTATGCAATGTGTATGCAATCCAAAATCGTCGGAAATTGCGAACGAAAAACGAATGTTACATTGAAACGGTCGCAATTCTGTCAAAAATGAAAATTTCAAAAAAATCCTATGTGGCGAACGAGAAAAACTATCAAAGAATATTGGATCCAAATTTGGACAAAATCGGACAAGCCGTTTTCGAGATACATCTGGCACCGACTTTGAAAACTATGTTTCGAGATAATCGCATTTGAATCGCTTCCAGTCAACGAATTTATTTTAAAAAATTCCTAAACATACCTCAATGTACATATTTTTTAATTAAAAAAAACCCGGATCCAATCGAAACATTACTTTTTGAGATAAAAATTCCCGAAGTTTACCTGTTTCTCTCGCCTGTATTATCAACTGTATTTAATTTACTGTAAAACAACCTTAGATTTCCCAAATAAAAATCCTAAAACTGAGTAGAAACGTGTGATAATAATTTCTCTGATTACTATTGTGCCAAAGTAAGGGGTCTTCTCACTTTAGCCGCTAAAAAGGCTATTTTCATGAATTTTTTTGATAGGTTTATATTATAGATATTGATATAAAAGTTGTTACAGTTCATAAATTCACTTAAACAAATCTTAACTTATTCAAGTCACTATTTATTGACGAAAATGGTAGTTAATAAAATGTGTTAAAAAAATGTTTTTCTACTTTTTAGTACATTAAATAAAAGTTTTTTTTTTTTTAATACTTTTTTTAAATATAAATTACTCTCCTCCGTTGTAACTGAACGTTAATACCCGAAAATTGCGTTCGAATTTCGATATTTTTCTAATTACCATTTTCGTCTATAAATTGTGACTCAAATAAATAAATACATTTTTTAAAATGTATTTCGAAAGTGTATTTATTAAGTGTAACAATTTTTATATCAATATCTATAATATAAACCTATCAAAAAAATCATGGAAATAGCCTTTTTTAGCGTCTAAAGTGAGAAGACCCGGTCAATGCAACTGACTTGATCAAATTTATTAAACATTGAAAAAGTTGAGCGCCCCGAGTTTTTATTTATAGTCAAATTTAGGTGCCTTGGTAAAAAAAAATATTTTCTACTTTTTAGTTAAATACATTTTTTTTTAAATATTATTTTGACATATAAATTTTCCTCCGTTGTAACTGAAAGTTTATTAATAGCCGAATATTGCGTTCGAAATTCGACAGTGCGATAAAGGGAAGTACGGTGGAGAGTCCCGAAGTCGTGTGCGACTTCCTCAATATTTTGAGCCGAGAACTCGACGGTAGAGCTCGCAAAGACTTCGACGCGATGAGAGCGATGAAGAGGGCCGAGACGTCAATGGAGCAAGATCTCATGGCCTGGGACACCGCGTATTTCACGTCGAAGGCAAAAAAAGCCTGGCTGGACGCGAGCAACAACGAATTCACCCCGTACTTTTCCCTCGGCGCTTGTATGGACGGCCTGAATATTTTAACGCAGTCCCTCTACGGCGTTACTCTCAAGTCCGAGGAAGTTTTGCCGGGCGAAGCGTGGTCCCCGGATGTATACAAATTGGCCGTCGTCGACGAGAACGAGGACGTTCTGGGCCACATCTATTGCGACTTTTACGAGAGAGAAAACAAGCCCAATCAGGACTGTCACTTCACGATAAGAGGGGGACGACAATTGCAGGATGGAAGTTATCAGGTACATTTCAATTACACAAAGGAAATGTCGACTCACCACTAGTCCCCTGTGCTGGGTCCATAAAACACGCACACTGCAATTTGTGCGAAGAATTTTTTTTTCAATTTTCTCAACCTGTCACATGGGATGACCGCCATGAAAAACACGAACAATCTTCAGTGCCGAAAGTACGTCGCATGAAACGAGACGCGTTGAAAATTCCAGAATCCCATCGTCGTTCTGATGTTATCCTTGTCCGCGCCGAAGTGGTCGAATCCGTGTTTGCTCAGTCCATCGTCGGTGGACAATTTGTTTCACGAGATGGGCCACGCGCTTCATTCGATGCTCGGCAGGACGCAATATCAGCACGTTACGGGCACTCGTTGCAGCGCCGACTTTGCCGAAGTTCCCAGTGTACTGATGGAATATTTCGCCAGCGATCCCAGAGTGAGTTTGTTTGGATCAAGGGGCTATACCAGTGTGAACGCTGAAATTTTGGGTGATTTTCGGGAATTTTTTGGAGGAAACGTACTCAATTAAATGTTTTGGAGAATTAAGAATATATTTGGCTATATTTGACCTATATTACAAAAAATGTTCATAGAAAAATATTGAGATCCAAGCGACTTATGCGATGCCTTCGGAGGCGCAAAAAAAAAGTTCCTCCACTGCTGACATTATTCCGGCCGATTGAGCAGCTGAAACCGAAAAAGGAAAAAATGTCGTTAAACTGGAAGGTATTTCCTGTACAATGACGTAGGATTTTCGAAAAATATCAAAATCTAACAAAATGGCGTAGTTATGCAAAAAGTCGGTTTTCTTGCCTATAAAATGGTCGTTTTTTTCAATGCCAAATCGTCAATTTTCATCCAATCAAAAATATCCTACGTCATTGTAGAGTAAATATATTCAAGAGTACTCAGTTCAAATTTCAAGTCAATCGGATAATTGCTCTTTGAGTTACAATATCAGCAAATTTGAAAAATCTCATTTCGAGAAAAACGCCTTTAAAGATTTAACTATCGATTTTTGCAAGATAAAATTATTAGAGATACGGCCTTGAAATTTTTACAGGATATTCTTGAAAGTATAAACTGTCGAAGGAGGCAAAAAAAATCGATTTTTTTAAAGTGTCACACTGGTATAGCCCCTTAAGGGATAACACTACTCTAGCGGCCGACAATAAGGCCTAACTTTGACAATTTATTTTGGGAGTATGAAATAAGGAATAGGATTTCTTTTGAGAGGGTTTATTTAACGCATATCAAAGTATTAAAATAAAAATTATTATAATTTCCATACAAAATGGCGGCGACAGAGCCCATCTTGAAAAACGTGTTTTTTTACAAATAGTTTCACGGGAGGACGGTTTTCTTGTAAAGTATAAGACCTGTAACAAAAACCAAAAAAATTATAATCTATATATTATCAGCTGTGGGACTACGTTTTTTTTAAATCAAATTTAAAAAAAAGGCGCACTTTTATAAAATAAGCAGTAAATTGTTTATAAAAAAAAGTTTAGATTTAATCAAAAAACGGCTACGTACTCCTATAGAGAATATAATTGTGAAGCTACTATCAAAATTTTGAATCGATTCATGCAAAGGTGTTCGAGTAATCCGTCCTCCCAGTTTGAAAAAAGTAGTTTCGAGAAAAACGCGTTGAAATTTGTACGAGGCGCCTAGAAGTCCGAGGCGCTGCGGCAAAATCCACAATTGAAACTTTTGAAAAAAAATTCGCTGCGGGACCAATTGCATATTGTTTTTATGACCACAAAGTATTTTTTAAGCAAAAAAAAAGCGATTTTTTCATATCCTAGAGTGGTGTTATCCCCTAAGGGAAGGGTAGGGGTTTCAGCATGAAAAAAAAAACACTTTTTTGCGATTTTTTTTCATCTATATGGATAGCGTAAATTTATTGAAACCTTTTGCACATTGTTAAGTGTCATTTCAAGAACATTCCATGAAATTTGTACGCGAAAGTATCCACAAACAAGCCGGTGACAAAGCTTTTCCAAGAACGCCTTTGGAAAAACACGATTTGCGGTGTTCACTGTATCTCAGCTAGAAATTATCTGAAACCAAGTACCATTAAAATTTAGTCAAAGTATCATCAAATCCTCCCCCCAACGGTCTTCGATAATTTTTTTTTCCATTTCTAAATTTTTTTTGGTCATGTAAAGTGAAAAGTGCTATTTTTCACGAAAAATTCCGCCATTTTGGGGGTGGAAAACCCCCTCAATGTAAAAAAAACTCAAACCAACCGTTGGGGGGAAGTATTTTATATGTAGAAAGTGTGTACCAAGTTTGAAATAAATCGGTCATGTAGTTTTCAAATGGCAGTGAACACGGACTTTGAAAAAGAGGTTTCGAGAAAAACGCGGCACCGGCTTGTTTGTGGATATTTTCGCGTACAAATGTCACGGAATGTTCTTGAAATGACACTTAACAATGTACAAAAGGTTTACTCTATCCATATAGACGAAATCCAATTTACTCTATCCATATAGACGAAAAAAACTCGCAAAAAAGTAGTTTTTTTTTCACACTGAAACCCCTACCCTCCCCTTAAGTATCAACCCCCAAAGAGGTCGAATAACAACAAATTCTCGTTCGGCTCTCCAGGTCGTACGAATGTTCGCGAAACACTTCCAGACTCGCGAGCCAATGCCGGAGAAGATGTTGCAAAAGTTGTGCTTGTCGAAAAACATGTTTCCCGCCTCGGAGCTTCAGATTCAAGTGTTTTACAGCATGCTCGATCAGGTTTATCACTCGAGGGAATTGAAGGGCTCGAGCACGGAAATTTTGCAGGATATACAGTCGAGATTCTACGGGCTTCCTTATGTGGAGAACACGGTGAGTGTCGAAAGCTCCATCGCAATATAAGTCGTTGCTGATCATGAAAATTATAGGAGTCTGTCTCAATACAATCCGTATCGGGACACCCAAGTTTCTTGATGCAATAACGTTTCGCATTTGCACGAGGGCACAGGGAAACTGTGGAAACCTTGTGTCGATACGGGCGGCTAAATTTCGCTGTGTTGCTTAGCGCTCAACATGGCTGTTACGCATATGAAAAACATGAAAAAGTCAGGGAATTTTGAAAATTATCCGGAATTTTTCCAGAATTTACTTTTTGCAAAAATTACGAAAAATGAAACCGACTTGAAAAAAAGCTGAAAAGTATAAAAATAAATATTTTTGTATATTTATAACATTTATATTATTCTTCATTATAAACAAAAATGAGACGTCAGTGAAAAACATTGAAAATATCAAAAACTAAAAACGAATTCACTCTGAAACTCTGTACTTTTGCATTCGATTTGTCGATACACGACCGCACAATTATTATTGCAGATAAGTTTTTATATCTATTTTTTATTTTGTATTTTTTTTGCTCTATAGTGTTTTAATTATTCTTCGAATTTCAGTTTTTTAAATTTAATTTTAATATTTAACATTTTCATATATTTGATATTAAGAAAATATTGTTTTTTATTTGATCCCAATCTCCCTGGAATATTCATAAAACCTGTGGGGAAAACCTGGTAAAGTCAGGGAATTTCTGAGTCAATAATGGAATCACTAATGAATCACTAATCGCGCGTCTCCTCTACTGTCGCTTGTCAAATATTGATAATAACACAGCTCAACAGTCGATTTAGTGACGCAAAACTGTTCGTTTTTTCCTAAATTCTATCTCTATGCTGATCCTATTTAAACACTAAATATTGATATTCTACGTGAGAATACGGAAATATACAATTTTTTACTAAACTTTAATTTGATTGAAAAATGTAAGTGTTAATAATATTTTTACAAGTTTTCATTTAACTTGCTTCGTTCGTATGCCTGTCATTCCGGTTCAAAATTTGCGATCCATTTTTCAAGCGCTTTGTGTGCATCCGATTGAGCTGAAATTCGGCGTACCTATGTAATTTCGGTGACAGTGCAATATGGTACCATGAAGCTGGTCTGATGATCGAGGTGGGAGGTGGGCAGTGCAACTCCTTAATAGCATATACTACGGCAGTCGAGTTTGTACTCATTTGTTTTGTTATCATGAGCACTTTTCGTTACACATGATAACGAGAGTCTGATGATGGTGGTGGGAGGTGGGAACTGAAATTTCCCAATGGCAAATCGTAGGACAATCGAGTTTGGGCTCATTAACTTTGTTGACTTGAGCACTATTTATAATTACACTATTATAAAGTTTCTCGCGAAACATTTATAACCAAAGGCAAGGTTATTTATTACGCCGATGTCTGAATGTCATGGGAGTCTGGCATGACAAATAAATAGACAAATTCTAATACTAAAAAGTATAAAATAAAATAACCGTAAAAAACTTTTGTAACACAAGCTTTTATTTGAAAGGTACTGTACTGAGAAGTCAAAAATAACGTTGAGAAAAATTGAATATCAAAACAGTATAACTACAAAAAAGTCCCTTTCTTTGTTACTCGTGATAGGTGCAAGTACTCAAATGCTACATAAACGTAGATATTTTTAAAATATGAAATATAAACTGTAAAAGCTCGAAACGCCGTAAGTACTAATACTACTTTGAAATTTCTGAAAAAAGTCTATGCCTTGGTGGAAGCGTTTTCCTTGCTCTTCACTAAAGGAGCTAAGACTTTCTGCGAATTTATCTTGATCCTTTATCTCCATCCAGAAATAAGAGAAAAAAGCACCTTTCACGAAATCTGTAATCGGTTTTCAAAACTTTTGAATAACATACTCTCCGCATTAATAACAAAATGTATTCCGGTAGTTCGAACAAGCTCGTCTTCGCTTTGCTGCCGTCGACGTGTCACTGAATTAATTTATAATAGTAAATAACAAAAACACAAAGAAAGAATGTCTGAAATGAACTGCTAACGACACTTACTATGAAATTAAAATTCATTTGAAAACCCTGTGTAGTAAATTGAAATAAAGGTTGGTATAGGTCTCACGAGTAGTCACTTGACAAAAGATCACACGAACTTTACCGGCACAAAGACTTTCTTTTTTTGCCTCGCGTTATCGGTTTTTCCTTAAGGGTATGTACAAGATCAACATAACCTCACAAATTTTTTAATCCAGTTTTCTCATAGATGGTTGAGTTTTTTTAGGAAAAATAAAGCGTTACGCTCTGAAGAATTCCCAGACGCCGAGCTTGACAGTTTTCTTTTGCATTCAATATTATTCATTTTTGAGAAATCCCTGTTCGATAATGTCAACTATCTCTCTTGCACTCGCATGTCACGTGGTACGTCTTCGACATCGCCTTAAATACTGTTGTTCCACGGACCATGAGTTGTCAATTTTTTTTAAACATTTTCGATCCGCTTCTATATTTCAATACTTAAAAACACTTTACGAAACTTTACGATCTGACACTCGACCTCTTGTTTTTTTTCTCCCGTACAGGCATGGCAGTTGCGATTCTCTCATCTGGTCGGATACGGAGCGAAGTATTATTCGTACTTGATATCGCGCGCGATAGCCTCGTGGATTTGGCAAACGTACTTCCAATCGGATCCTCTAAGTCGTACTTCCGGCGAGCGTTATCGGCGCGATTGTCTCGCTCACGGTGGTGGAAAGCCACCCTCGAAATTGGTCGCCGATTTTCTCGATAAAGAAGCCAGTGCTATCAACTTTGCGAAGTCCCTCATTACGGAAATCGACACGAAGAACGAGCACGTACAGTCGATCAAGAGATCAGCGGCGTAGCCTGAACGACTTTTTTCTTCCTCGCCATGTACAAAACTTGTAAATGCAATTAAAAGTGATCATTCGTTTTTTTTTCTCGTTATTTACTTGTTAATTATATTTTTTCAAACGTTTCTTGCTGTTGTTTCATTCGTTTGTAACAAGCACGTAGAATATTTACAGGGTTGCCGGAATTTGGCGAAATATTACAGAAAAATCCAATCAGGATGTACAAGAAAATCATCCGAAATAGCAATAACTGAATACCAGTACTTTATATATTTTTAATCCTTAAGGGGGGGTCATTGATGGTCTAAATATTCGTTTTTGTCAAATAACTCGCCCATTTTGAACTTTTGACTGAAAATGATCATAACTAAACTTGTGTCCAATTTAATTCTCTACAACTTTGTTTATAACAATTTTTTGTCTACGACCGATATATTCCAACTTAATCCTGAAAGAGGGAGTAAAATTTAATTATTGCCTTATTCCGTTTACTTTCAACTTTAGCGCACAGAAAAATATGAACAAAACTTGTAGGGGATAAATTCATTACCAGTTTGGTTATTACCTTTTTTTCCTAGGATACATATTTTTGTACTTACGCCTGCGATAAAGGAAAAGAGGGGCATAAAAGAATTATTTTACGAACCCATGGACTGCATGTCTTTCTGTAACATAGAACTCAAATTATCTTTATTCAGAATAAAACCGTTTTCCGCCCTTCGCAGGTTAACAAAGTTCCGTTAGATTTGCTATAATCATAGGACCTGAAATATTGATCTTAGGCAAAAACGGTAACGACCAAAGTTGTAGAGAATTTCATTCCCCACAAGTTTGTTCATCTTTGTTTATCGGCTAAAGTTGAAAATAAACGAAATAATGCAATTATTAGACTTCATTCCCCTTTTCCGGTGGAAGTCGGAAAATATCGATCGTAGACAAAAATGATTGGAACCAAAGTTGTAGAGAATTCAATTTCCTACAAGTTTAGTTATAACAATTTTTAGTCCAATGTTGAAAATGGGCGAGTTATTGGACAAAAACGAATTCCCCTTAAATTTAAGAGGGCGCCCGAAGCTCCCAAAGAATCCGGTCGAAAATCTGCATTTGAACTATCAATAACCTTTCCTCACCATCAGAAAAATACTGTTATTAAATGATTGCAATTTCAAATGTACATCCCCCGACTGGACTATACAGCCATAGGATGCAAAATAATTCTCGACTTACGAAACGAGCCATTCGCAGTGTCGCCAATCAATGTTCATCGATAGAAATAATCTTCTATTCAAGTATTTATTATTTTTTTTGTTTTTATACAATTCGTTTTTTGCTTCCTATATTACGCAGTCCTCCCTCGACGCTCTTCTCTTCCAAACGTTTCTTTTTTCGCCCCCTTTTCATCATCATCGTTTTATCATCACGAAAAACGCACTATTCATCGTTTTACGCTCCCCTTACCGTTATTCACAGGAAAAAAAAGCAACGTCACAATTCCAACGCGTAAACGATCGGACGACTCGCCCCCCCCTTTGGATACGCGTAGTTTTAACTCTCGCTCTGAGGAAGTCGTCTTCCCATTTCCCGTTCACCCCGTTCCACAAATTATATATATTCTCTTCGCTACGATCAGCTACGCAGGCATATATGTCTCTCTCTCTCTCTCTTTCTCGCTCCGTCTGTCCGTACAGGCTGTGAAAAACTGGCATTAAAAAATGTTCCATTTTGTTTGTTTGTATACTTACGAACGACGTTATTATTGTTTAAATTCCTTTTCGCTTTCACGCCAGGAACCCTGACAATGTGGTCCTCGTGAGAACGCAGATAAAGGGAGGGAAAGAGAAGAAAATAGAAATAGAACGAAGGCATAATAAACGGATAAAAGAAGTAAATGGACAAAGCACTGATCGCACACACTGTTCTCGCGAATTCGATCGTCGATTTTATCGTCCATTTGGATTCGCTCGTCGTTCAATCAATCTTTACTCGTCCTCTCTGTCCGTTTGTTTTTTTTTTCTTTCTTTTTTGCGCTCACCCCGACTTCTCGTAAAACAAGGAGATAATATCGTGCCCTTCTAACGGCCCCCCTAAGCATACGACGAAATTCGCGAGTGAAATATTGTACCAAAAATTGTCGTCTTCTTTTTTGTTTGTCGCTGTTGACGGTGGGCGAGAAACGACTTGTCTTCGAGGCCTCGAGTCTCGACGTGCTTCCCTTCGGCCTTTTCCGTCGTTCCTCCTCTGTCCCCTCGGCCCGTAAAAATCGAGTTTTGAACCGGCTCTCGGCACGTTACTTTGGCAATTGGTTGAGGTTACGCAACGTAGTTGTACTGATTTGCGTTGTCCTTGTCGCGCTCCATGTAGTCTCTGTCTATCAACGACTCGATACGCTTCTTCAGATCGGCCGGCTGCGCAATCGACATCAAGAGTTATGATAGCTTTTGTTTGTTTGCAATATCGCAACGGACACGCGATAAATCCGCTGCTGTTTGTGAAAAATCATTACGAGGACGCGCGCACAGTCTCGAGTGTCGGATACGGCGCTTAAGGGGCTATACCAGGGTGACACTGTCAAGAATATCAAGAATATCATTATTATTTATATCATTTATATCAATATCATTTAATCTTGCAAAAATCGATAGTTAAATCGTTAAACGCGTTTTTCTCGAAATTTTATTTTTTAAATTGACTGACATTGTAACTCAAAGAGCACTTATCCGATTGACTTGAAATTCGAACTGAATAGTCTTGAATATATTTACTCTACAATGACGTAGGATATTTTTGAATGGATGAAAATTGACGATTTGGCATTAAAAAAAACGACCATTTTGTAGGCAAGAAAACAGACTTTTTACATAACTACGCCATTTTGTTAGATTTTGATATTTTTTGAAAATCCCACGTCATTGTACAGGAAATACCTTCCAGTTCAACGACACTTTTTCCTCTTTCGGTTTCAGCTACTCAATCGGTCGGAATCATGTCAGCAGTGGAGGAACTTTTTTTTTGGCGCCTCCGAAGGCAGCGTATAAGTCGCTTGGATCTCAATATTTCTCTATGAAGAAATTATGTAATATAGGTGAAATATAGCCAAATATATTCTTAATTTTCCGAAACATTTAATTCAGAACTTTTCTTCCAAAAAATTCCCGAAAATCACCCAAATTTTCAGCGTTCACACTGGTATAGCCCCTTAATTCTTCAAACATTCTAGCTCTATGGAACTTAAGTGGCAGTGCTCGCTATTACTTTCCCCAATTTAAGGGGTTGGGCTACTGTGAACATGACAAACACGTGCTCGTCGCTTGAGGCAACTCGAATTGAACAGGAAAGTACAACGTATGGTGCAAGAATCGCAGATTGAAGTAAATTTATGATTACAACGATAGAACTGCTGGGAAAATTTTTAACGCGTTTTTGCTCGAAACTGTTTTTTTTTAAACGATGTACACGATTTCTCGACATCTAATGAACGGATTGACTTGAAATTCGGTACGCTTATTCAGTGTAATAGTAGTTTAGTCCTGACGAATGATTTTCTTCTCAACATTTTTTTTTCACTAATTATCAACAATAATGTGATTCTTCATTAAGAAATCGAAAAAAAATTGAATTTTTTTTTGATAATTGCAGCTCGTTATAAAAAAAAACTCTGTCAAGTCTTAGACAATATTCTCTACTTTATGAAAAAAAAATTGTTTTTTTTTGTTTTAGATCAACCGGGTGGCCAAAATCACGTACACCGTTGAGCACCTCACATTTAAAGGCCCTTTGCGAGATTGTTTATGAATTCTTTAATTATTAGTATTTTTCAATGAAATGCGGTACACAACTTTCTTACGGGATCATCATAGTGTAACGTTTAAAAAAAATCGATTTTTTTCGCATTATTCGACAGTACAGACGGTTATAAACATGCTGTTCAAGTTTTGGAGCGAAATTCAAATTATTCCGGTTGCTACATTCTTTCTCAGAAAAAGGGTTTCGACCAGCTGTGTGAGATCTGGCGCACTTTTCTCGAAATATCGTTTTTCAAAACGGTGTACACTCTCAAAGGAAGAGTTTTCAAGCTATCCGTCTCAAATTTTGACACAACATTCTTCACGTCATTCTTTATCTTGCCATGGAAGCTTATTTTTTTAATCTTCATATCTTTTTTAACGAAAAACTGTCGAAATTTTTTTGACAATTTTGATTTTTCAAAAACCTCAATAGCAAGATAGCGGCGTTCATACTGATTAATAATCTTTTACAAATTTTGTCTCAGATCATATTTACGGCCACAACCGTGTACACCGTGAGGACTCCTTTTTTTCGAAGAAATTTTAAACGTTAAAAAAATGTAAAAAAATAAAAATAAACGTTTAAACATTTATTTTCTGTTCTTCATGAGTGCTTTGATTTGACATAAAAAAATCAAACTGATAAGCGTATTGTGACCATCGAGAAAAAATCGCGAAAATAATGTATATACAAGTAAATGTCCGAACGATTTTTCAATCATCTTACTTATTCCTCCAAAATTAATTTTCTTCAAATAACCCTGAGATTTTCGAGTCGCCACATCAGCCAAACCCTTGGCCCTTTGCGGCATAGTGTAACACTGGTGTTACACCTAATTTAATTCAGATTTTGGCGATTCAAAAGTGTTTTTTATACATATGGCGGTTGTAAATGGGTTTCAAGGTTCCTAGGACTTCAATAACTACTAAAATAAACATTTAACATACCTATTGAATGTTTATTTTTCACCCAGCGGGTGTCATCAATAACGAAAGTGCAAAAACACGTGCACGTAAAGAACAATGTATGCTTCAAAGGGCTGAGCACGAAAAATTTGCTCTTACGTTTATACTTGAAGCTGGCCTTTACAGCTTCGGAAAGCTTTTCAAAAGTCACGGTATCGTGATTTTCCCATAAATTGGAGGCATTTGAAAAATACCTTTCTGATTTCCGACAGTAACCCATTTATTTTTAAAATAGGTGTAATCAGGGTCTAAAAAATGATATCGTGATAAAAAAAGTTTTATACAGCTGTGCAGGTCTGTTTTGAGAATCTCTGATCGAATTTATTCAGTATCAATTTATTTTCAAGTCATTCGAGTTTTAAAACAATCGACCGCTACCGAATTTTTGTTCACACCCAATACTATAGTTCAACGCCGTAAGAGTTTAGAAAACGCCCGCTCGCGCGATTGACGAAGCGTTAAAAATAGACGAACAGATGCAGTAAAAACATGACTGGGTTCCCGGGAGAAATGCTCACCTTTACAGGAAATTTGAGCTGATTGTAGAGCTCGCTTATCAAGAGATTGTGCGTGAGGGTTTTTCTCATTTTCATGATCCTCACTATAGCTGCGTCTATTTGGTATTGCCGGTCCTGGTATACCCTCTCCTCCGTTGCTTTTTGCTCCTCGTTCTGCAAGCCACCCAGCAAACAAAATAAAGTTCCTATCGTTTCGAATTTTCGAGCAACGAGGAAAGATGGAAAATCGAACCTACCGTTTCCTTCATCTGTATCTGATTGATTTTTATTCTGAACAATTTGTTCGTGAATTCCGAATTGAATACGAATCTGTCGTTGTCGGCTACGTCGCGTCCACGTGGATTTTTTTGAAGAACGCGAGCTTTGCCGCACGCCAAAGACTGCAGAGTTCTTCGTAGCTCGCCGTCCTCGATGTTCGTCGTTGCTTTTATATCCTCGAGCGACAGATCGTCCGTGTCGTTGAAAAGTATCAGTACCAGTGCTTGGAAAAGCGACACTTGCAACTCTTTGTTGCCCTGTTGGCGATCAAAGTTCGGTCGTTAACTTTTTCGCTTCCTCATTGAGGGATCTTTTCGCGAGAAGTGCAGCGTACGCTGCACGTTCAACGTCGAGACATCGTGCGATCATTCTCTACACCATGGGTCGCCAACCTTTTGTTGTACTGGGGCCAGATTTTTTACGTGGGGATTAGTGAGGGCCGCATATTTATTTCAAAGGACGTCTACATTTTCAGACCCAAAAATGGATCTTGTTCCCTATTTTGAAATCGAGAATGGAAATAATACTTTCTCCGTTATTTTGGAAAAACTGAACGCATGCGTATGGCAAATACGTTGGGTCGCGTTAGCGGCTGCGTATGTATGAAGAGTTCGGCTCGTTAAGAGGTTAGGCCACAGTATAAAATTATGTGCGAATTTAACATTTTTTTTCGTATGAAAAAGTGATTCACTCATAAAATTAAGTACACATCTATTTAGTATAAATATCAAGCTGTTAGAAAATATATATTTCTTTTTTTCGATGTACAAAATGGCCGACTACTCGAAACTTCTCGTAACAGCTTTTTTCTAATTGGCGCGACAAATAACTTCAACAATTTTCACTCGATTTACTTCGAATTTAAAAGTTATGTTCCTAATTGCATTTTGCAAAGAAGTACGTACGGAATTTCTGATTAATCGAAAACTTTTCACTTTATGAGCAGTTATAACGAAATTTTTCACTGAAAATTCATTTCTTAAGTTCAAATACCTACAACTTTCGAATAAAACAATATTTTTAAAATTCCGTACGTACCATTAACAAAATTTTTGTTAACTTTAATTAACAAAACGTACATTTTTGTTTTTTGTTCTAAGTAAAAAATTGTTGATGCTAAATGTCACGCCGCGGAGCGCCTAAAAAAAAGATAACAAAATAAAATATCAGTAGTCGGCCATTTTGTACATCGAAAAAAAAAAATTCTGAAAGCTTGATATTCATACTAAATCGATGTGTAATTAATTTTATAAGTGAATCAATTTTTCATACGAAAAAAATTGTTAAATTCGCACATGGTTTTATACCCGTTACTGTGGCCTAACGCCTTAAAGCCTCTCTTGACAAAAATAATAGAAGAAAGAAAACGTGAAAATGTTCTTAATAAATGAATTCAGATTCTAAAATTAACGGATGAAAATAATTTTCTGCTAAAAATAATACAATACGTATTTTCCATCCCAGTGTCTAACGCCCAGGCCGAAAGGATTTTTTCCTTGTGCACCAATACGTGGACCAAAAACCGAAATAAGCTAGATATTGACAATGTAAAAGCCGAACTAGAAATAAAATCGAACTTCAACATGCAATGCAAAGAGATTTATAATTTCATTATGGAAAACGAAAAAGCTCTCAAAGCAGCAAAAAATAATACCAAGTATACTGTCAAAAAAATAAATTTTGTATTTGTTTCTATGATGGGTATTTTTACTTTTGTTCGTTATTATACAACTAAGTAATTCCTATTGGCTTCAATCAACGACTACAATACATCGCGTATTTTTATTATTAAATGTCGCTACTGATACCATAACAAGGCATTTTATTGAAAACAACATGGTGTCCCTTATTTTCATCCTTGGTCCTTTATTTTATCTTATTAAGTCCTCTAAAACACGAAACGGGAGCTGGCAACCCTTAGTCACATGCGTTGCGGCAAGAATCTTGCGGGCCGCACTAAGGCGCCTCACTAGTCGCCTAAGACAAATGCGAAAACGTGTAAGCGCCCAAGTCGAACGCACCCATTGTGCGAGTATTTCTTCACTCAAGGGGAGGGTAGGGGTTTCAGCGTGAAAAAAAACACCTTTTTGTGAATTTTTTTCATCCATATGGATAGAGTAAATTTATTGAAACCTTTTGTACATTGTTAAGTGTGATTTCAAGAACATTCTGTGAAATTTGTACGCGAAAATATCCACAAACAAGCCGGTGCCGCGTTTTTCTCGAAACCACTTTTTCAAAGTCCGTGTTCACTGCCATTTGAAAACTACATGACCGATTTATTTCAAACTTGGTACACACTTTCTACGTATAAAATACCTCCCCCCAACGGTTAGTTTGAGATTTTTTTTACATTGAGGGGGTTTTCCACCCCCAAAATGGCGGAATTTTTCGTGAAAAATAGCACTTTTCACTTTACATGACCACCAAAAATTTAGAAATGAAAAAAAAAAATTATCAAAGACCGTTGGGGGGAGGATATGATGATACTTTGACTAAATTTTAATGGTACTTGATTTCAGATAATTTCTAGCTGAGATACACGGAATGTTCTTGAAATGACACTTAAAAATGTACAAAAGGTTTCAATAAATTTACTCTGTCCATATAGATGAAAAAAATTCGCAAAAAAGTGTTTTTTTTCACGCTGAAACCCCTACCCTTCCCTTAATCTGATTTTTCGGGGCTTTGGTGCTTCGTTCCGACGTACTTACCGCGTGGAACCAAGCCTTGAGAACGCAGTGTCCCAACGTGGGTTGCCACTGTAGCTTCCGTCCGCTGTGTTTGCCGAGATAAAATTTGTTGAAGACCTCCTGGTACTGTACCATCTCGGCGGGTAAGTTGACCTCCATAACGGGATACGTGGGCCAATAGCCCATCGTCAGTATGGACACGGTAAGATCGAGATTGCTCGCCAACAACTCGTTCTGTAGATTTCCTGAATACTGCTTGAAAGATAAAATTTGCTCTTTCGTCAGTCCGAGCGATTCTCTATCTCGCTCGCTGCTCCAACGCAAAAGCACACTTTGCTCCTCGTTAAGGAGGTTGGAGCGTTAGTCACAATCCAAGATCAAATTTAAATAAAATATATGTTATTGTCTAGCCTATACTGAGTCGACGATTTTTTCGAAGTTTTTTCCCCACAAAACAACACAGATAAAAAATCGTTCAATGTATGGAATTTTACGTGGGGTTAGATGGGTAAGACGTTCACGCTACGGGTGATGTAATTTTTGTTGGCTATTTAGCACCAAGATAAACCATTTCTAACAACGGATAAACGCAGACTAAACCTTTGTAAACATTTAGAAGAAAAAAACCCATCTTGCCCATCGTAAACCATATGCAATATCGAATCATTAAGGTTTGATGAAAAATTATGAATCTTGGCTGGCGAATGAGGGGCATTTCTACCAGCCTCAATGTCCGCGAAGTTGCCGTATTTCGGTAACACTTAATATTAATGAATGGTAATAATAAATAATCCTGTGACACAAATATAAAGAGGCATCATTATAAATGACCGAAAATTCCATTCTGAGTTGTATAAAATATTCGCTGAGGCACTTTTTTCATAATAACCATCGACAATGTTATACTTTTACAAGTTGGTAGTAATGGAAATGTTTGTCTTATTTACGTAAGAAGAATATAAAAATGCATAATTTTGCCCTTCAATTATATATTTCATGAAACACTGGCATCTACAGAATAAATCTATACCTCGTATGCATTTTTTAACCCTTCGACTGCACATGGGGTCGTTTTGACCCCATTTTTTATTTCAACCAACTGTATCGCGAAACGGGGAAATCTATTCGGCGCAGTGCGGTGCTCGAATGTTCCCCCACTTCTACTCTATAGGTGGACGCTCGGCCCCCATCCTGTCCGTGTACTAAGGACAGCTGTCGAAAAAGGCCCTGGGGTCGAATCAACCCCACTTATGCAGTAGTGCGGTGAAGGAGAAATCATTTTTTTTTGTGAAATTTGGCGTTTTCTGACTACATGTAAGTGAGTTACGATAGATAAATGCTCATAGATATTTTTTGTTTTGCGCTACTATAGTAAATTATGCATTTAGAATGCCGATCATAAAACTAAAAGCAAGTGTCCGTTATGCAGGAGGGCTATGTGCAACAAGCACCGAATGTACTTATGCGTCGATTGCGGTAAATGTGAATAATAATAAGTCATTGAAGAAAAAAATGCGGAAAATATACATTTTCAACACATAAACCGCGGAAGGAGCCGATTTTTTTCTATTTTTCACTATCCCGAAAATGCTCAAATTCAAACCTCTGAATAAATATACTTTTTGGAAAGACGGTCGACACTGTCCTATCTACAATCCTTCCTCTTTTAAAACCTCAAAGGACTTTTTTTATATTCTGAAGAAAGAAAATTATGATCTTTTTCGTGCAAGTACGTATTTGTCAACGCATCACCCACTTTGAACGGATGTTTGGGCACTTAATTTTTGTTTTTCTTTAAAAATAAAATTTGGGCCATAAAATAAGGATCATTGAATACAGGCTTTTTTAAAAAAGCATATTTACCGAAATATAACGATCTGAAAAACGTCTGGGGTCGAATCGACCCCATCTGCAGTCAGAAGTGTGCAGTCGAAGGGTTAAGATTCAGGAGGAAAACATCATAAACCGTCATTTGACTCAATTGGACCGCTTAAACCTCCTTAAATGTAATTTCCAAAAGTTTACCTGCTTAAACGCAATATTGATGTCTTTGCTGAGCTCCATGTCTTTGAACATTCCCTCGAGCTTACTCGTGAATCCACCTCCGCACTCTTGTTTCAGCTTCGAGAGCATCGATTTCTCGGCATCGACCGAGGCCGATTTACCCACCAGCAATCTCTTCGCCAGGTCCTTCTTGTAGAAAGCTTCGAACACGTCCTTGCCGTGAATAAAACGAAAGAGTACCATTATCTTATCGAGCAATCTCTCGAGCTCTTCCTCCGTGGCTTCTTTGTTTCCCGCTCGAAGTTTCATGTCCACGAACTTCGCTGTAAACAAAAGACGAAGAAACGATAATACAGTCCGTCGCCTGTATCGGGGTTGTCCACAGTTTCCCTGTGGACAACCCCGTGGCAACCCTGTGGCAAACGCGATACGTCGGGGCTATTGGCTCCGTGCGCGACACTAGCGCCGCGTAGTGTTCGTCTTTTTCTCGGCTCCGTTAAAACCTCTGTGATTGCACTTATAATATCGTGAAAAATTATGAAAATTAAAATGGCGCCTCAATTGCATTGAATTTGTTTGAATTAAATCAATTTGTCTGGCCAAAATGGTAAGAAGCGTTTCCTTTCATTAAAGTGAAAAAAAGTAAGTCAAATTTCCTTAAAATGCATATTTGGTTTACTTGTGATTTTCTTATAAGACGAGAATAATGAAGGTATATAATGGCTTCTATTAAAATTTAACAAACATATACTGTTGCTATACTACTTAATAATATATCTAGCTTCAACCCGCGGCTTCGCCCGCGTTACAATTTGGCTGTCGTTTTTTATTTGAAAAGACGTTAATTGAATTTTGATTGATTGCTTTTAACAAAGGTGGACCTGATATAACTGAACCAAAAGTATGGTTTGTTGGTTGGTCAAATTTCTCTTTCGTTTCATTCCTTCGGAACTATGTTTGATGGCAAGTCTCTTGTCGCTACTTTCATATCTCAATTTTGTATGTTTCGTCATCGGTCAGGAGACCTCACGCAGAGAGGTATGCCATGGAATAACAGCTATGAATGTATCCTTATAGCTACTATACGATGTTAGAAAATAAAAAAAATTCGAAACAAAAAATTAAAAATAAATGTCCGATTCTATCTAAATAAGATTAATATTAACTATTTTCTATTATATTTAATTAGTACGCTATAAGAATTCCAATTTCATCATTACATTAGATTTGAGTATATTATAATTAGAAAAAAAATAGATATCAGAATGAAAAGTATTCAATGTGTTAATCCAGGTCATAAGCTATCTCTACATGTTAAATTTCATTGAAATCGGTCATGCCGTTTTGGCGTGATTTAGTAACAAACAGACGGACTTTCAGATTTATAATATTAGTTAGGATAAATAAAGTTTTGTTTTTAGACCGAAATGAGTATAATTTTAAAGACCGGCTTTGAGAGCATAACTTACAATAGTAACTTCCAACCTTAAACTCAATCTAAGGGAAAACTGTTGGCATCTGCTGAACACGTCAGGGACGTAGAAGAGTTAAGGACAAAGCATGACCCAAGTTTAATAATTCAAGCTGGTGTCACAAGACAAACCTCTTGTTCTTCGACGCCTTACAAATTTCTTTAAAAGTAAAACTGCAGCTATCCATTTCTTGCAGTTGCTAACTTCACATTCGCCTTAGCAAATCGATAAATTTTCCATTTTAGCAAATACCTTCCGGTATTTTTGCACTTACAAAGCAACTGTTTTGTGGCCCATTTTTAATAAACAATATTTTTAATTTAATTGCAAAAGTCTCGTACTACGCTCATAGATTTGACAGATAATGTCGACGTCTTCTACGTGCTGTACCGGGGCCGAGGCCTTAAACTACACGACCACCATTAGGTTCGGGATCAGGATACGCGCGATCATCGCACCCAGAAGCGGGTCCAAGTGTGACTACTGGTAGAGCCCAGTGACTTTCCAACACTCTAACGACTCTGCAGGCCGCTACCCGGGCTAATAACAACGTAGCTCACCCGCCGGGAACCCAAAGAAACCCTGACCAGCATACGGCCTAACCACTGCCCCCGCGAATCCAACCACAAAGGTTAGTCCCAACCCCCTTAAGGGCCACTAGACCCCGCGGTACCATTCTTCATCATTGGTCAGATCCTCGTGACTACAGGCGACGCGTACCACTCCGAATAGACGAGCCTCGCTCTCGTCGACATTGGTTGACCAGCGTGAGGACGACAGTGGCGCTACTCACCGAGGCATCCCGGGCTCACGCCACAGGAGTTGGCCTAAACGGGTATCCCCCCTGCCCTACATGTAGATTTGACAGATAAATAGCCGAGTTTATTGCAATTTTTGTTCACTGCGGGCGCTGCGTTCGATTTCATTACCCCCACCGTATACTCTGCACGGATCCAATCGGAAAACGAGCGGCTGCGGTCAACTTCTGGGGGAGGCCTCTGAGGAAGCGAACGCGGGGCAATGGCGAAGCTGGGATCGCAAAAGCCCGCGACAGAATGCTGAGGAACTAAAAAAAAAAGAATACGGAGAGTTCCAAGGATCGTAAAATTACCGATCAATTCGGCAGGTTTGTTCGCTCGTTGATTGATGAACGCTTCGAACGCCTCTTTCAAGCTGTTGCCAAACTTCTCGTTTCTGTAGAAACAGGTGTTGACGATATTGTCCATCTTGTCCTTGAAGTCGAGCAATTCTTGAACCATCGTTTTGTCCTTTTCCGGATCTATGACTATCGTTTTTCCTTTCTTCTGTGGTGAACGATCGGGAAGATCAAGGGCAACCAAATGAGCAATTTGTTCCGTTGATAATTGAACAATAGGTTTCTTATTTGTCGGACTCGAGTTGACGTACCTTAATGTAACTGTTGAAGTTTAGACACAATTCGACGAGGCCGTTTTTCACTCGGTTGTACAAATTGTAGAGTAACGTTAAGTCGCTGATTCTGTTCTCGTCCAACAAACCGCTCAAACCTTTTTGCAGTATACTCGTGACGTGCTCGGACAACAATTGTTTCTCGACCGTGTGTATCAGCGACCATCTGAATGAGAAAAACAAACCTTCGAGACTGTTCTATATCGAAAAAAAATTGTAAAAATAAAAATATCGTTGCCCGATAAAATCTTGGACAATACAAGTAGGCAGAGATGAATATTGGATCGATTTTTTTCATCGGCGAGTCAAAAGATGCAACTCAAAGTCGCAAAATTGAATATTCGTCGAGAAAAATTGAGAAGCCCATTGCGCAAAAATCGTCTTACTTCGTCGACATGTCGAGATAGTGAAGTAATCTTTCGTTCTCTTCCTGCAGGCGCTTGTCGACGTGGGCCAGATATTCGGGAACATCGTGTTCGTTCATCAGTCGTTGACCCTCGGCCGCGTAAAGTCTTTCCGTTGCCATCAGGAACCTTAAAGACGAAAAGATAATGGTCAAAATCGTGAATTACGGAGGTTCGAGTAACTGTGCCTCCTCGTCGTCTTTCGAGTAGTGGACCATCGAGCTCACTTGTTTTCAAAGGCCTCCTGGTATATTTGCAAGTCCGAGAGCATTCTGAGCAATGATTTGAGTAGAGTACGATCGACGGTGTCGCCCTGACGCTCCTTCTCTATGAGCATCAAGAGTCCCTCCACCGTGCGCGTTTGCACCAAATTGTTTAATACAATATGAAGCCTAAAGAGATGCAGCCCCATGTCCCTGGAAAAAAACGAGCGAGCGTCAAGGCGGGATATACATTTGCAACGATAAAAAAATCGATTTTTTCCCCCCTCAAATTATAGAACTGTATATCTCTATACATGTAAATGAACATGTCCTGACTGATTCATCAACGCCGAGCCAAAACCGTTGAAGCTAATTACGTGAAATTTGGACAGTAGGTTGCTTTTGTGCCGTAAGCACCCACTAAGGGATCTTTTGAACTTCAACCCTTAAGGAGAGAAAAGGGGGGGGGGGGCAAAGTTTGTATGGAAACAAAAAAAGTCTGGTCGGATTTGCGTGAAACTTGGTATTCGTGCTTCTCGACACAATTAATGAAACACCCATTTCAGCATTTTTAGAAATTCAACCCCTAAGGGGAGAAAGAGGGCGGCAAAGTTTGTATGTATAATAAAAAAAATGTGATCAAAATATTTACTTGAAACTCAGTATTAAAACTCTTCAACACAATTAATGAAACACGTATTTCAGTGTTTTCCGAAATTCAACCCCTAAACGAAAGAGGGTGACAAACTTTGTACGGAAAATTAAAAAAATCTGGTCCAATTTACTCGAAACTTGAAATTTTGTCTAGGAGCGGTAATAGATCCTAGTTTTTGGAAATACAATCTTGAAGGAGAAAAAGGGGTAGCAAAGTTTGTATGGTAAAAGAAATATCTGTTCAGATTTACTTGAAACTCAGTATTAATGGTCTTCAACACAATTCTATGTGTTCCTTAATGAAACATTTCAGGAGTACGTTTCATTAAGGAGCATTGAACACAAGTCTACACGAGCGAAGCTGCAGGTGGCAAGCTAGTGTAGAATAATTACTTCTCAGTTTAAAAAATCCTCCAAAATGGCTTGATTTTTTCCTGTCTTAATTTATATCCCGCCTTAAGGAGAGATATACACCTAGATGGTCGAGGTCGAGGATTTAGAAGCTATGAACATTCTGTCGACCGTAGAAGACCTACACTATGGGCCTGGTATCGATGATTCCATGTAAGTTGACAAATTTCCCAAATTTTCAAACGCGTTTTTCTCAAAACCACGTTTTTCAAATCAGTATCCAAAATTTCTCGAAAACCAATGAACCGATTGCCTTGAGGTTTTTTGTGGTCATTCTATACACCATTATCTAGGATTTTTGTTTCCGTTACTTAGTTTTTGTTTTACAGGCAAAATAATAACTACTTTTTGGCCCAAAAATCACTATTTATGTTCAAACGTCCGCCATTTTGTCATAAATGGATATTTTCAAAATCTGCTATGACAAGTACTAGATTATAGTATCTAATTTAATAATCTTTTTGGTTTTTTTTTCAGATGATTTTTGAAGAAACGCCAGTGGGTATCGTGTACGCAGATTTTTTTTACGACGCTCCAAGGATCATACAATATCCTTGTATATTTTTGATATTCTTAAATAAAGTAAATTAAACATATTTTTGAATGTACTTATATACTTTTAGATAATTAAAACCCCAATCCGAAATTTCAAATAGTTATCCTTGAAAAAATTCACAAGAAATGACCTTTTTTTCCGGCTACTAGGTGCATATCTCCCTTTGAGCCGATCTATAAGCCTCGCGGCTAGTCGTAAACGTCGCAATCTACACGCACATTCATTCTCTTACCAAATGGACGATATACTGGGATTTTGAAGGACGTAAGTTCTATCCAGGTACAAAAAAATACTCCTTATCATGATCATCTGTCGGCAATGGGATTGCCAGCATTCGTTCATTTTCTTCAGGAATATGTGACGATCCATCGATTCAGCCAAAAATTGTTCTATGTTAGCCTTGACGTGCGACTCTGTGAGTACGGTCAGATTGGCGTACAGGGTGGAGGCCATTTTGTGACTGCACATATTCTCCACCGCCTGATAGAGCTCCTCCAGCGAGTAGCGTATGCTCTTGCTCGTCTGTATGGCCACCACTGCCTCTCTCAGCTTCTCCCATGTCTGTTCCTGGTAGTTCTCCGGCAGCTTTGGCTTGTCTGGCGAACAAACGGTGGACAAAAAACGGACAATGTGAGAATCAATGTTTACCCCGACGGCTTTCCAGCTGTAGAAAGCGTCGTTGTTCCTGCGCGCATCATCCCTCATAAAAATTATCCTCCACTCGTCACCCGCGTCCCAAAAATGTTCCCCAAGGCTGACACGGACTTGCTTGAAGCCCGAGTCGGTTAACATTTTCAGCGATACTTTTTCTTTGTTTCAAGGCTACAAATTGTAATACGCTTACGATAACCTACGAATCTCTCGTCTTCTCCGCGCATTCCGCGAAACGCGACGCTTTCGGAATCGCCAATGAGCCTTCGTGGCTTTGATATAACGAGAAAAATTCGCCTCGGAGGGCCTTGGCGATGGAAGATGTGACAAAGCCTCCGGACGAACGAAAAAAACACACGCGTGGCGCATGATTTCGCAATACACAAATTTCGTCGGGCGAATTGCCAAAAGGAAGACAAAAGTCAGGAAATGGAATCCTCTCAGTCGAAATGCGAAAGAGAATTGACAATAACGAGAGAGGAAGTTCTTGAGAATCGAGGATAGCGCGTGAGAGAGAGGGAGTCGTTGGCACGCAAAACAAGTTGTGAAAATCGCACAGCTGATTTTGTAGGTTATACGAGGCGAGTATGAGAGTAGGTTGGCTCACTTTTGAAATTTTTGATGACGAGTTTTCTGGCGGAGCCAGGTTTGGCGATGGCCAAACTCGGCGATATTTTGTTAACCCCGTTTGGATTGGCGACCGTTAGAGCTGAAAAATTGGCTCTTTTTTGGGTGTTTGACGCCGCAGTTGCCGTGTCCGTCATGTTTGTTCACTGTTCTTCGGATAATCCACGTTTGTTTCTCTCTCTCTCTCTCTCGCTCGCTCGCGGCACACGCGACAATTAAACGTACGCGACGAACATAAGCGCGCACGCACGAACACACACACACACACGTGTAGCGGTTAGACAGTGTTTTCCCAACACGTATTGGCCGCGGTTTGGACGCAGCCGCGGATTGTTACACTGGCTTCGGTTTATTCTCGCTGCGAATTATAATACACGCACCCCGCGCTCGTCAACTTATCGAACTTATTATTATTATCGGTTGGAAGTGAAGACGGGCGAGGGAACGAGTGCCAATGATCCGGGGAGCGGTGTTGTTCGACGCTCGTCTCTTCTTTACTTGCGATTTCCTCGTCGCCCCCCCGAGAAACTGGGCCCATCCGTGAGGCTCTATATATGCGCGCATCACCCGGCCATCGGCCTGTTCACACCAAAAATCCTTTCGTCTTGTTCCTTTATTTCCTTTTTTGCCCCCGACCGATTCCTCGTCACGCGTTTTCGTCGATTATTCAAACGTAAACGACGCGGTGACGAGGCAAATGTACGACGATTCGCGGGCGAAACTGCGAAAGATCGACGCGATTTTTATCGCGATGTGTTTGGCTGTTTTTTTTTCCCTTCTTTTGATCGCACCGGTCGTAAATTACCGATGTTTTTGTTCGCTCGCGTTCGAGCGAGTGAAAAGTTGCAGTCAGCGCGACTCTCTTCACTCACTTTCACCTGCTGTGCGGTGGAACATCTTGACGAAAATTTAATGGGGAACGACGTCGCCAGGGGCACTGCGATAGCTGCGCACGCAACGGTGTTTCGATGACGGTCTTCGGAACCCGCGCGGCTGGAAAGGTTTGTTTCGTTTTGCAATTATGCGGAACCTGCGGTACGATGGTCCATCGCTTCTTTAAGGGGAGGGTAGGGGTTTGCACTTTTGAAAAATCGATTTTTTTTGGCTTTTCTTATAGTTAAACATTTCAAGAATATAATCCCAAAATTTCAAGTCAATCAGAGCAAAACTCTCGAAGTTATTGACTATTTAGTCCCGCTCCTCTAACACTGTAGCTTCGACTTCTCTAAACTTCAAACGCGTTTTTCTCGAAACCACTTTTTCAAAGTCCGTGTTCACTGCCATTTGAAAACTACATGACCGACTTATTTCAAACTTGGTACACACTTTCTACATATAAAATACCTCCCCCCAACGGTTAGTTTGGGATTTTTTTTACATTGAGGGGGTTTTCCACCCCCAAAATGGCGGAATTTTTCGCGAAAAATAGCATTTTCACTTTACATGACGACCAAAAATTTAGAAAAAGAAAAAAAATTATCAAAGACCGTTGGGGGAAGGATTTGATGATAGTTTGACTAAATTTAATGGTACTTGATTTCAGATAATTTCTAGCTGAGATACAGTGAACACCGCAAATCGTGTTTTTCCAAAGGCGTTCTTGGAAAAGCTTCGTCACCGGCTTGTTTGTGGATATTTTCGCGTACAAATTTCAGGGAATGTTCTTGAAATGACACTTAACAATGTACAAAAGGTTTCAATAAATTTATTCTAACCATATAGATGAAAAAAAATCGCAAAAAAGTGTTTTATTTTTTCACGCTGAAACCCCTAACCTCCCCTTAAGCCTTTTAATTTCGGCGAGAGTATCGATAATTTTTATAGAGCTAGATATTTGTTTGTAATAAATTATCAAAGCTGATTGTTTTGGTCGAAAATTGAACTTTTCCTACTGCTCGCCAATTTCGTATTTTCGGAATTTTTAAAAAAGTATTCGGTCCTACGAGAGTTTTATTATTATACTGAAAGTACATTTTAGAAAAAAATTATTTCACATCCTCCAGTTTCCGGAAGCATTTTTTTTGAATAATAATAACTTCATTGTTCATCAATATTTGTCGATACGAAGAAACACTCATATTGGCAAGACTATGTATTAAGGGGCTCAAATAAACTGAAATTGAAAAGGAAGGTCCAACATATGGTGCAGAAATCGCAGATTAAAGGTAAACTTATGATTACGACGATAGAACTGCTAGTCAAACTTTGAACGAGTTTTTCGCGAAACTGTTTTTCAAAACGGTGTACACGATTCCTCGACATCTGATGGACGGACTGATCTAAAATTTCATACACTTATTTAGTATAGAAGTAGTTTAGTCTTGACCGACGTTTTCCGTCTTAACATTTTTTCGTTAGTTACTAACGATGATGTCACTTTTTCTCGAAAAGTCGAAAAAAATTGAAGATTTTTTTTTATTATCATAACACGATGACAAAGAAGCTCCAAGTCTCAGCCATTATAATCGACTTTCAGAAATAAATATTTTTTTATTGTTCTAGATCGACCGGGAGACCAAAATCAAGTAGTCCGTTGAGCTGTACATTAATATTTTTTAATGAAATTTTTAATCAACTTTGTTAATGTACATACAAATAAATATACAAACGATTTTTCACTTATTTATTCGTTTAAAATTCTTTTTTTTTCGACAACCCTGATTTTTGGGTCGTTACAGTAGACTAACCCCTTAATCGCGTGTAAAACTCCGACCCCGTCATTCGATTGTTCTCACCAGGAAAAAATGTTGAAAATCGACCAGTCTTTTGGGCCCCAAGCCTATGCCGACTCGTTAATTCGAGTTTAAGGGGAGAGACACCTGTAAGCGCGGAAATAATTTAACGATTTTCATAATTTTTTTTTAAAGGGAAGATTTCTTCACCATTTTTGAGTTTTGGGGTATGTTTTATTACTGGTTTTGGCTGTTACGTGGTATTTTTTTGTATTGATCTTTCAAAATGGTGAACGTCTGGCACGGTCATCATTTTCAAAACTGGCGTGACGTGCTACAAAACTAATCGACCGATTCCGATGAAATTTGGTATAAATCGCTCTAACCTTATTGTCTCAAACATGAACTAAAATGTTTTCGAAAATTAAAAAAAGGTCTTTTATATTGCACAATGTAGCCACTTTTTCTCGGAAAATTTAATCTTTTCATGTAAAAGCGTATCGTTTCATCGATTCTCAACATTCCTCACTTTTTTTTGGTTCATATTCTGCGTATGAGTGTTAATAAAAGAAACATCTTCGTTGGTTTCTTCCGGGTGAATCTCACCGACGCTACGTGTCACGCCATCTGACTACATCCGCCGCAACCCGATTAAAAGACCGTGCCATACCTCCGCCATGTTTAACCCTTCGAGGTCGAACTTTCGGCCAGTAACTGCGTGGACACATGGGGTCCGTTTGACCCCAGCCCTGTTTAAGGTAGTTCCTCTGCGAGAATCTCAACCAAAAGTTTACATACCATGTTCATGTTTAAAAGATTAATAATTGGTTTAATTAGTAATAAATAAAATTAAAAACTACGCAATAATGACTCGGTACTAGTAGATAATACGATGGATATCATTTATTGCCGTAAAATATATTTTATATTGTGTTTTTGATCTACCATTGCCAGTAAACTTTTTGCCGGGACTGTCCAGGCTTTGCCCCAATACACGCAATAGCTTGTATATACAGACAACGCAGTCATCTGTGTGTGTGTGTGTGAGACCGACGATCGTGGCAACGTTGCGCATCAACTGTGGCCTACGTACATATTTTCGCTGTGGTGGAAGACAATATTATTTGTGAGCTAGGAGAAGATCAATTCTCAAAAAATGTCCACTCGAACCCGACACAAGGGACAATTCATTAAAAAAAAAGTGCTTGCGAAGAAAATAAAAGCCGTAGCGGCTTCCCCAAGAGCGCGATACGAACACGATGAGGAAATTGACGAGGAAAATTTAGAGGTTATCCAGTGCGATGGGAGACGTATCGTCGAGCTGCAAGAGCTTGGAAAAAACCTTCGTGCTGTATGTGGAGAAAAGTTTTTTCATTGGAAAGAATTGTGAAAGAAACACGTCTTGGGCTAAATTCGTGTTTAACGATTTCTTGTGACACTTGTAACGTGAATACACTCGCTCTGACAGGAAAAATGCATACCGCAAAAGGCCTCTCAAAATTGTCAGATGTGAACACGAAAGCTGTCCTTGGTAAGCCAATTAATTTAATGATTGAATCCCATATATTTTTTATAATTCTCAATCTGCAATGACAATTTCTTTGCTGTGTTAAATAGGGGCTGTTCACTCAGGTGTCAGACCCACCGCTTTGAACAAGCTTCTAGCTTTTTTAAACGTCCCTCCAATATCGGAGAATTTGTTCAAGCGGTACGAACGAGAAATTGGCCCAGTAATTGAGGAATGTGCCAAAGAAAGCTGCAAAAGAGCTGCGGAGGAAGAGCGTACATTAGTAATGGAAAATGTCGAAAAGTTATTTCAGGAAATGTGAGTACTCAGCGTAATTGGTCAGGGTCTGATTTAATAATACAGTATATCTTTTTTATAGCTTTCATTTTGCACTATTGAAGAAAATTAACTCGTAAAATCTCTTTGTATAAAAAGATTTTTTATGAAGCGCTGTAAGAATTTGTTTCAAATCTCTGTGGCGTTGTGAGAATTTTTTCAAATGTCTGCGGCGCCATAAGAATTTTTTCAAATCTCTGCGGTGCTGTAAAAATTTTGTCAAATCTCTGCAGCACTGTAAGAATTTGTTTCAAATCTCTGTGGCGCTGTAAGAATATTTTCAAATCTCTGCGGCGCTATAAGAATTTTTTCAAATCTCTGCGGTGCTGTAAGAATATTGTCAAATCTCTGCAGCGCTGTAAGAATTTTTTCAAATTTTTGTGGCGCTGTGAGAATTTTTTCAAATCTGTGCAGCACTGTAAGAATTTTTTCAAATCTCTGCGGCGCTGTAAGAATTTGTTTCAAATCTCTGTGGCCCTGTAAGAATTTGTTTTAAATCTCTACTGCGCTGAAGATTCTCATTAGTATTGTAAATATTTACTTTCTTTCAATTTGCTACTGAATTTATTTTGTAGCTTCTGCGCTTACATTTATAACTTAACGTCTAATGGTGCAGTGTGAAAGCTATATCGCCTAAAAAAGACACAAATTTTTACTTCGATAAATTATTTACAGAGTAATTGTTCTACTGGTCTGTTTCACTTTTTTGCTGTTAGGCAAATTAAAATTGAAAAATATGACTAACTTTATTTTTATAGGACTTATGCCGTTTATTTGTAAATTTATCTGCAATTGTATATAGAAATATATTTCTGGACATAGTTATTCTATGTTCTCATAATTTGTACATTACGAATCGTATGTTTATACCTATAAATTAAAATATCAATAAAAACTATTTATATTAAAGACTAAGCGCTAATAAAAAAGTAATGGAATATTTTTTTAAGGTATTATAACTATTTTTTAAAATATTATATAATCGAATCGTAAGAAAAAATCTGTTTTTTTTTGTTAATGAAATATTAATAAAAACATCAATTCCCTCAAATATTCTATGAGTTTGATTATTTTATGTTCTACGATTATTTCTTTGCGTCAGGCCGACTGAAATAGTCAAGGAAATTTATCCTCATCTGCATGACCTTGGACCTGCGACGAATCCCAATTTTCCGCAAATCCTGAACGATGATCTTACGGTGGCGGATAAATTCGACAAGGCATTGGGCAACATCATCAACATCATCGTTTCTTACGATATGGGATGGAGTAAACGCGGCAATGGAAGGAGTTACGACAGCCTTAATGGCTATGGCGCAATATCAGGACTTTTCAGCGGTAAAGTCCTCGATTTTGCGACTCGGAATAGAAAATGTAAACTCTGTGATTCGGAGCTTGATGTTGGAGCTGAAATAGTAAATCGAAGCACTATTCTGAAAGAGGCAGGGCTCAATGTTCGTGTTTTAATTGGCGACGAAGATAGTTCTACTATCGTAGCCGTACGTCGAGAAAAATCGCAACGAGTTTTTAAGTTAGCTGATAAAAATCATCTTCGAAAACACTTCGTTACCGAATTGTATGAGCTACAAAATATTGTAAAGAGTTAAAAAAAGAGGCTATCCCTCATGTCAACAAATGTTTCGGATACGCAGTAGCTCAAAATAAAGGCAAATCTGTGGAGCTAGTAAACTGCCTTCGCAGTATACCGGACCATTTGTTCAATCGACACAAAAAATGTGGAAACTGGTGTCTCCGTTCCGAGAATAATTCAAGCGCTCAAAAAGCGATATTCAAAGATCCAGAGCTGTACAAAAAACTGCACGAAATATTCACCAAATTCGCCAACGCCTCCAAATTTTCGGTCGCAGTTTCGAGTCAAGCCAACGAAAGCCTGAACAGTATCATGGCTCACAAGGCTCCGAAAAATCGATGCTACAGTCAAAGCGAATCTGCCGATTTCCGTTTTTCAAGCGCTGTGTGTACTAAGAATGACCGTGACAATTACTTACCGTTGCAGAAAAAATCAACATTTCACCTGGGAAAAATACTGCATCATTCGTTGCGAAAAACGAATTGAAACATTTGCAAAGAGCGTCAAAAGCTAAGTTACCTAGCACAAAAACTCGCAGGAATATACTGGCTGATCAGAGACAGGCGTTGAGAAAAAAATCGGAACAGACAGAAGGAATTCAATATCAACCTAACTGTGGCTTTCAAGTTGATATCGATGATCTAGAAAGTCATGAAGACGTTCTTAACAACAATGTACTGAATACTTCTCCGTTGTTGGACGTTTCGAATCTCGTTTTCTTCGATTTGGAAACTTCGGGCCTTCAAAAATCTGCAGACATTTTGCAGATTGCAGCCAAGTGCGGTGAACACGCTTTCTGCGAATATGCGAATCCTTTTCAGCCAATTACATCGAGCACAACGGCTATCACGGGCATGAGAAATGTGGCTGGAGAATTGTTTTTATATGACAAGAAAGTCCAGTAGATTCCTATTGCAGACGTCCTTCGTAAATTCAAAGAGTGGCTAGCTGTGCTGATACCGTGCATTCTTATAGCGCACAATGCAAAATTTGACACTCCACGCTGACTCCAAGCTTTCAAAAATAATTCGATGATAAAGGATGCCAAAAATCTTATCGCCGGATTCGCAGACACTCTCGTCACTCTAAGGAAGCTTCATCCTCAAAGAAAAGGTCCCGGAATGTTTAAGCTATCTACTCTCGCTGCAGATCTACTGCACATTGAACCCACTGCAAGTTTTCACGAGGCATCATACGATGTCGAGATCCTGGAAAAACTCGCGTCTACTATCCCAAAAAAAAATTTAATTGCAAATAGCAAATCTTTCAAAGAATGCTATCTTCACGAAGCTCGACTACAAAAGGCAACGGGAATGATTAAAAAAATAGCAAGTCCGGGGATCGATCTTGTTAAATTACCAACAACATACACGAAAAGTGGAAGAGATGGTATCATTGAGTTGCTGTCGACGAACCAAATGGATAAAAAACCTCGTGTCACAAAAGACAAAAAAATCTTGGAAAAGATTATTCTATTTTTAAAAACGAACCAAAGCTCCGACGTTTAGGTAAAAAGAGAAAAAAAAAACGAAAATGTTATTTAAAAAAACATTGTTCTATTAATATATGTTCAATTACATTATATTTTATGAAAGAGAACATTATTTGAAAATTAAAATTTATTTCTTACATTCAAGCTAAAACCAAAATAATGTTTGTTCAAATAAAATACTTTGTTAACATTTAAAGATATATTGAGACAATATGTTTGCAATAAAAAGTATGCTTTAATATTTTTTCCACCAATTTATTCAAATGCCATTTGTTTTGGTCCAATATCATATGTTCAAACTAAGCGCCTGGCCGGGCACACTGTTGCCAGATCGCTGACCCGTTCCCCCTCCACGCACTCGTTCGCTTGCAGGCCGAGCAGGATATTTGCTATACGAGCAAAATTGTGAGGGCTTCTCATGGTTATATCTTGGAAACTAGATGGTGAATCATTCTCATTTTTTTCACATTATTCGTGATATCTTACTCTAGCCTATCCTCGTTTTTTTAAAAACAATTTCTTAATTTTAGTTTTGACGGTAGAATTAATGATGCTCTGTTTGCCCATCGTAACGCATTTTACGTTGTTACGTGTAAACCAAGCCAACTTTAAGTGTAAATATCTCAGGTTTGGGGTGGTCCAACTTATTCAAATTGCACAGATGTTTGGATAATGTATTAAATAACATATATGTCAAATTTCAACCATTTCTTAATTCAACTCTTCTGTGGAGGTACTACCTTAAACATAGACTTTTTTTCGACGACTGATCTTGACGCGAGAGGGCGCCGAGCGTTTCACCGATGAATATTATGGGTTTTTGGATTCGGACTTTTGTTCTTGAACGTAAATATGTCCAAGGAAAGCTCAACTTTGACACTTCCGTTAGTTTCCTTACATCGTATGAGGCAGGACAGAAAAAAATGTTTATCTAGTTAAGTCGTCACAGTTCCGCGCGAAGAGTCGCGAATTGGGCTGGAATTTTATTGTCAATAAGCGCAGTCAATATGGAAAGGAGGTACATTAATTGGCGCTTAATTGACGATTTTTCGTATTAAATAAAAAGAGACTTAGTGGCTTCAATTCGTTTTTATTCGGGAACAATTTACGGAACTCATACGACGTGCAAGTTGAACTTTCACTGTACGTACGGCCAAAAGATCAGTATGCCTTAACACTCATCGTTGAAACACTCGATCCTCCTCAACGATCATTGACTTGGATTCGTTGAACATTTTGTACAGTTCATTGAAAAGGCAGTGTATATAGGACGAATACAACAATTCCAAACGCCGACGGAAGAATGAATATTTTTAAGAAATGTACACCGTTGAAGAGAAACGAGGCGCAATATCGGAATAAAAGATTCTGAATTTACTTCATTTGACTATTTGGGTATGCAACAAAAAGTTACTTCTTTGACAAGATGGAATAATCGTCGATCGAGACAAACGAATTGTCAAATTTCAGCCGCGGCTTGGAAAATGTATCGATTGTGTTCTCAGAGTGATCGAAAAACGGTTTGATTGCGTCAATTTTGCAATAGGATTACGAGTTTAAGGGGCGAGACAGTTTTAGGCGAGGAAAAAATTGCTGATTTCCATCATTTTCTTTTCAAGGAAAGATTTCTCCACCATTTTTTATACTTAGGGTATGTTTTGTTACTACTTTTGGCTCTTACACGGTATTTTTCATTAATGTTTAACCCTCCGCAGTCACAGGGGGTCCAGAGGACCCCACGCGCGACTTTGGGCCAGCATTACCATAAGTTGCAGACGGCCAAGGGGGCTGGCCTGCCTTGTAGGTGTGCTTCGGAGTGTCCTTTGTAAGTACCGATTGGAGTCGGACGATTCGCGACAACAGTTTCGTCGTTTTTTGTACAGCTTTGGATCTTTGAATATCACTTTTTGAGCGCTTGAATTATTCTCGGAACGGAGACACCAGCTTCCACATTTTTTGTGTCGATTGAACAAATGGTCCGGTATATTGCGAAGGCAGTTTGCTAGCTCCACAGATTTGCCTTTATTTTGAGCTACTGAGTATCCGAAACGTTTGTTGACATGAGAGATAGCCTCTTTTTTTTTAACTCTTTACAAGTATTTTGTAGCTCATACAATTCGGTAACGAAGTGTTTTCGAAAATGATTTTTATCAGCTAACTTAAAAACTCGTTGCGATTTTTCTCGACGTACGGCTGCGATAGTAGAACAATCTTCGTCGCCAATTAAAACACGAACATTGAGCCCTGCCTCTTTCAGAATAGTGCTTCGATTTACTATTTCAGCTCCAACATCAGGCTCCATCGCTTTCGCGCTTCCTTGGAAGTTCTTTCGACAATCGTGATCTTCTTTCGCTCGACCCGAATCACAGAGTTTACATTTTCTATTCCGAGTCGCAAAATCGAGGACTTCACCCCTGAAAAATCCTATTATTGCGCCATAGCCATTAAGGCTGTCGTAACTCCTTCCATTGCCGCGTTTACTCCATCCCATATCGTAAGAAACGATGATGTTGATGATGTTGCCCAATGCCTTGTCGAATTTATCCGAGGACGCATTCGCCACCGTAAAATCATCGTTCAGGATTTGCGGAAAATTGGGATTCGTCGCAGGTCCAAGGTCAAGCAGATGAGGATAAATTTCCTTGACTATTTCAGTCGGCCTGACGCAGAGAAATAGTCGTAGAACATAAAATAATCAAACTCATAGAATATTTGAAGGAATTGATGCTTTTATTAATATTTCATTAACAAAAAAGAAACAGATTTTTTCTTACGATTCGATTATATAAAATTTTAAAAAATAGTTATAATACCTCAAAAAATATTCCATTACTTTTTTATTAGCGCTTAGTCTTTAGTATAAATAGTTTTTATTCATATTTTAATTTATAGGTATAAACATACGATTCGTGATGTACAAATTATGAGGGCATAGAATAACTATGTCCAGAAATATATTTCTATATACAATTGCAGATACATTTACAAATAAACGACATAAGCCCTATAAAAATAAAGTTAGTCATATTTTTTTATTTTAATTTGCCTAACAGCAAAAAAGTGAAACAGACCAGTAGAACAATTACTCTGTAAATAATTTATCGAAGTAAAAATTTGTGTCTTTTTTAGGCGATGTAGCTTTCACACTGCACCATTAGAAGTTAAGTTATAAATGTAAGCGCAGAAGCTACAAAATAAATTCAGTAGCAAATTGAAAGAAAGTAAATATTTACAATACTAATGAGAATCTTCAGCGCAGTAGAGATTTAAAACAAATTCTTACAGGGCCGCAGAGATTTGAAACAAATTCTTACAGAGCCGCAGAGATTTGAAAAAATTCTTACAGTGCCGCACAGATTTGAAAAAATTCTCACAGCGCCACAGAGATTTGAAAAAATTCTTACAGCGCTGCAGAGATTTGACAAAATTCTTACAGTACCGCAGAGATTCGAGAAAATTCTTATAGCGCGGCAGAGATTTGAAAAAATTCTTACAGCGCCACAGAGATTTGAAACAAATTCTTACAGTGCTGCAGAGATTTGGCTAAATTTTTACAGCACCGCAGAGATTTGAAAAAATTCTTATGACGCCGCAGACATTTGAAAAAATTCTCACAACGCCACAGAGATTTGAAACAAATTCTTACAGCGCTTCATAAAAAATCTTGTTATACAAATAGATGTTACGAGTTAATTTACGTCAATAGTGCAAAATCGAAGCTATAAAAAAGATATACTGGATTATCAAATCAGACCCTGACCAATTACGCCGAGTACTCACATTTCCTGACATAACTTTTCGACATTTTCTACTACTAATCTACGCTCTTCCTCCGCAGCTCTTTTGCAGCTTTCCTTGGCACATTCCTCAATTACTGGGCCAATTTCTCGTTCGTACCGCTTGAACAAATTCTGCGATATTGGAGGGACGTTTAAACAAGCTAGAAGCTTGTTCAAAGCGGTGGGTCCGACACCTGAGTGAACAGCCCCTATTTAACACAGCAAAGAAATTGTCATTGCAGATTGAGAATTATAAAAAATATATGGGATTCAATCATTAAATTAATTGGCTTACCAAGGACAGCTTTCGTGTTCACATCTGACAATTTTGAGAGGTCTTTTGCGGTATGCATTTTTCCTGTCAGAGCGAGTGTATTCACGTTACAAGTGTCACAAGAAATCGTTAAACACGAATT
Source organism: Ophion ellenae (assembly GCA_963210295.1). Classification (NCBI taxonomy): domain Eukaryota; kingdom Metazoa; phylum Arthropoda; class Insecta; order Hymenoptera; family Ichneumonidae; genus Ophion; species Ophion ellenae. The sequence goes on from OY723392.1 coordinate 39,222,549, forward strand.
GAGCCCAAGACGTGTTTCTTTCACAATTCTTTCCAATGAAAGAACTTTTCGACACATACAGCATCGAAGGTTTTTTCCAAGCTCTTGCAGCTCGACGATACGTCTCCCATCGCACTGGATGATCTCTAAATTTTCCTCGTCAATTTCCTCATCGTGTTCGTATCGTGCTCTTAGGGAAGCCGCTACGGCTTTTATTTTCTTCGCAAGCACTTTTTTTTTAATGAATTGTCCCTTGTGTCGGGTTCGAGTGGACATTTTTTGAGAATTGATCTTCTCCTAGCTCACAAATAATATTGTCTTCCACTACAGCGAAAATATGTACGTAGGCCACAGTTGATGCGCAACGTTCCCACGATCGTCGGTCTCACACACACACACAGAAGACTGCGTTGTCTGTATATACAAGCTATTGCGTGTATTGGGGCAAAGCCTGGACAGTCCCGGCAAAAAGTTTACTGGCAATGGTAGATCAAAAACACAATATAAAATATATTTTACGGCAATAAATGATATCCATCGTATTATCTACTAGTACCGAGTCATTATTGCGTAGTTTTTAATTTTATTTATTACTAATTAAACCAATTATCAATCTTTTAAACATGAACATGGTATGTAAACTTTTGGTTGAGACTCTCCCAGAGGAACTACCTTAAATGTTTCCGTGCACGATTCACTTCGACCGCGGGGGGGTGTCTGTTTGCATGGGATTCGATTTATCGGTGTCGTTCGCGTCGGTAGTTTCCTCGACCACGTCGTTCGTGACTTTTTGTTTCTTCCACGCCTTCGCCATTTCGAGGAACTTGAGATTCGGCCTCTGCGACTCGTCTTCGGGGAATATGAAATCGAATACTTCGGTCCAGCCGTCCTCGCTCTGCAATGAAATGAAAACTTAATGAGAATGTATATCTTTTTAATTGCAAGCTTTTATTTAACTTGACTTTCTGTGAAAAAGTCGAGGCAAAACGGAAAATCGATATTTCACCCACTTCCCGAATACTTAGAACCCTGAAATTTTGCAAACATGCATATAAAAAGTAACATTAGATGATTCAACTGAAAAAAAAAATACATCAAATGTTGAACTTTTCATGTAAAGTTAGCGATATCTAATCATCCATATGAAACCTCACTACTACTAAAAAGTAGAGAATAAGTTTTTTAAAAAGTCACCTATATGTGACTATAAATAAAAGCTTGGGGCGCTCAAAATGTAGACATATTATCTTTAATTTACATAAATCCGTTAACATATCAACTGTATATAATTTACTGTAAAACGACCTTCGATTTCTTAAATAAAAATCCTTAACCTGAGTATAAACATGTGATAATATTTTTTCTCTATTACTATTGTGCCAATTTAAGGGGCCAGTCCACTTTGAAAATTTCAAAAAATCGAAAGCAAGCAAGACTTGAATAAATCGACGATGATGAGCAATCAGAAAAGATTTTGTACGGTGCAGGAATTGCCGATTGAGTTTAGGTAAGAGTTTTTCATAGTATAAACTTCAAACGCGTTTTTCTCGAAACAACGTTTTCAGAATCTAGCTCCATCGTATCTCCAAAACTGATAAACCGATTCTCTTGAAATTTGAACCACATATTGTAAACATGATTCGCAACAAGATGACCCTCGATGGTTTTAAAATTTTGATTTTTACTCTTTTTTTTTGCGAAAAAGTGCGAAAAAACGCGTTTTTAAAAACTTTTTTCGTTTTTCATCTGCCTTTTTTTTTATTTTTTGATTAAACTTTATATCCTAGGGTCATTTTGTAGCTAGTGTCATACTGAATCTAATGGACTTTGATTTTTTTGTTTTAGACAAGCCGTTGCCGAGTTGTGATGGAGCTACCTGGCCCACCTATTTTTGAGGCGTTACGTTCAACTATATTTTCTGTACTTAAAAATGAATACGGAAAAAAAACGAAAACATCGAAGTTGAAGTTTGACAAGACGTATTCGTGTCTGAAAAAAGACCAGCGCACTTCAACGTTCGCCGGGGGAACGTTTGAGCGGCCTCGAGGGATAAATACGTACCCCGTCCTCGCTGACGACGCGTTTTCGTATCTTGATCCTTTGCGGCATCTTCTCCATTATCCTGGCGCGGCTCTCTTCGTCGCCTCGCTCGTTCTCGAAATCTCGCCACGCTTCGAGCAGCATCGCTCGGCTCTCTTTTTCCCCGCTGGACCTCAACGCGGCGTTACCACGCTCGAAGATTCGTCTGGCAAGAACGACACTGTCTATGCCCTCCTCGACGACGGGATTCTCCAATTCGAATTTTTGGTAAGCGATCCAGACCTTGACGAACACAATAAGCGGTGGGTCAAAAAATTGCATTTTCCACAAATATTTTTTTTAATAGTATCACTTTTTAGCTTTTTTCCCTGAAAATTTGGTTGAAATATTCGTAAAATTGAATGAGCTACAGCTTCTAACGGTCGGCCGGGCGAGCGTTTTTTTGCCTTTTTCGACAGTTTATACTTTCAAGAATATCATTACCATTTATATCATTCTGTTTTGCAAAAATCGATAGTTAAATCTTTGAACGCGTTTTTCTAGAAATGAGATTTTTCAAATTTGCTGACATTGTAACTCAAAGAGCAATTATCCGATTGACTTGAATTTTGAACTGAGTACTCTTGAATATATTTACTCTACAATGGCGTAGGATATTTTTGATTGGATGAAAATGGACGATTTGGCATTGAAAAAACGACCATTTTTTAGGCAAGAAAACAGACTTTTTTTCATAACTACGCCATTTTGTTAGATTTTGATATTTTTCGAAAATCCTACGTCATTGTACAGGAAATGCCTTCCAGTTTAACGACATTTTTTCCTTTTTCGGTTTCAGCTATTCAATCGGCCGGAATCATATCAGCAGTGGAGGAACTTTTTTTTTTGGCGCCTCCGAAGGCAGCTCATAAGTCGCTTGGATCTCAATATTTTTCTATGAAAAAATTATGTAATATAGGTCAAATATAGCCAAATATATTTTTAATTTTCCGAAACATTTAATTTAGTACTTTTCTTCCAAAAAATTCCCGAAAATCACCCAAATTTTCAGCGTTCACACTGGAACGCAGCCCCTTAAACGCATTTTTCTCGAAACACTGTTTTCAAAGTCGGTGGACATGATATCTCGAGAACCACTTGATGGATTGTTCCCAAACTTACAGGACATACAATGAGAAACATTTGAAGGTCGTTGACGATCTCACTTTTAACAAATCGATCTTCATTTTCCAAATGCTACGTAATAATGACGACTTTTTTCATAGAATTTGCATGCTCGAGTTTCAATTCGTCGCCACGTTGTTAAAAAAAATTATTGTAAAAATCGACGATCGTCAACGACTCGTATTTATTGTTAACTTGAATAACCCGTTTGGTTTTAGGATTTCGGATCGACCGTTTAAGCTGGAGAGTGTCCACCGCACAAGAGCGCGAAAAAACTTTCATCATCTGCCATGTTTTTTTTGTTTTCCTGTATTTTTTGGTGATTCGTTTTTAAGGCCCTCAATATATGTACCTTTGTGTTGAGAAAAAAATGCGTTTCTTTTTTACCAACCGTTTCTCAGATAAAAAATTCGGAATTCGGCAATTTTTTTCGGGCCTCTAGGTGGATGTAACCCCTTAACGCTATGCGGTCACGCGTTCTGGCTATAACACGCTGGCCGCGTTGACGGCATCGTACCGAATGACTCATACAAATTCAGAATATCCGTTTTAACATTCTAGAATGTGGCATTCTCGGTATTATATGTTAATCGACTTTTAAAAGGGCGGAAACAAATCAGCAAGGGGTTAATGCGTAAAGAAGCTCTTTTTACTAAAAAAAATCATGACACTTGCAATTTTCAATTTTTTTTTCATAACATTTTAGGATGATACTCTTGAGATATGATACTTTAAGGAAAAAAATAGCTCCATGGTGGGAACTATTTTAAGGAATAATATAAGTCCATGTCCGACCCTAGTCTGTACTTACGAAAGGTACACCAAAGCACCGTTAGAAAGCAGGCCAGTCGCCTTGGCCGCCGACAACTTATAACAGTCATTCTGGCTTAAGGCGGGAAATCCCTTCAGACGCCCGAAAATAAGTGATTTTCCATGAATTTTTTTAAACGTGATAAAATAATCGCTTCACTTAAAAATGTTGACATTATCTTATTACAACTTTGAAGTGTTAAAAAAATATTCTTTTTTAATCAAAACAAAATGGCGGCGCTATAAGGTATTCCTTTAGGCGTCTTTTGAAAAACTGCTCATGTTATAGCTCAAAAAGTTATTGATCGATCTGGCTGAAATTTTGGGACATTTCTCACTATAACATTATTGGAAGGATATACCCAAAGTTTTAAGGTTATCGCGTAAATAAATTACCTTTTTGGGGTAAAAATTGTCGAGCAATGGTCAAAAATATGAAAATTTGATTACAAAGCCTACTTAATTTTTAATTTGATACTTTTTAATATTTTTTATAGATATATCCTTCCAATAATGTTATAGTGAGAAGCCTCCCGAAATGTCAGCCAGATCGATCAATAACTTGTTGAGCAATTTTTCAAAAGACGCCCAAAGGAGTTATAACGCCGCCATTATGTTTTGTTCAAAAAAGAAAACAAAACAAACACTTAAAAGTTGTAATAAGATGTCAAAATTTTAAAATGACTCATTTTCGGGCGTCTAAAAGGATTTCCCCCTTAAAGTTGCGCTTGGAATAATTTCCACGCCGCGTGACCGCGGAGGGTTAAAACTTCGTTGCCACGAATATAAAAAATAACATAACCAATTAAAGAGCCTAAATGTGAAAAAAAAAGAAAAGTTCGAAAAATCGTTTGATTCTCCTTGAAGCGTCGATCTGAAAAATGACCCAGCTAGAGTCGAAAAACTTGAAATCGATATTCCAACGACGATCGACCCGCGTCGTAAACCGATCGCTCCTTAAACTCACTTTAACGTGTAACGTGCGTTCGAGAAGTCTCTCGAACAAGTTTCTCGCGTTCTCGGGTTCCTCCTTGGCGATCTCAAAGTCGATGTAGGCCTTCCACAATAATTCGGGCATATCCAATCGCGGTTGCGACACGGCCAATTCGTAAATGGCCCGTGCGCGATCGGTATCGCCGAGGAGGCTCTCAAGTTCCGCGAATTTCATCCACGTGGTGCAGTTCTCCGGGCCGAATTCGAGAAACTTTTCGTACAGTATGCGACATCGATCGAATTCTCGCAGTTGAATTTCAAGATCGATATAGCCGCGAAAGAGTTTGTCGCGTGGGCAAACCCCGAGTGCCATACCGAGGATTTTCCTCGCGGTCGTGAGTTTTTTCTGTCTTATCTCGAATTTGGCATAGAGAAGCCACATTTTCGAGAAGGTAAATTGTTTGTGCGGTATGAGTTCGAGCAGGCATATTCTGTAGACCTCGCGGCATCTCTCGATATCTTCAGTCACGAGTTCCTCGAAAAGCGCATAATTGATCCACAGATAAACGTATCTGCGCCAATATTGTTTCTCCTTGGTGGGTGGTATATTGGCGATCGCGCGTTCGTAAGTTTCCCGAATATTCTCGACGTTGGCCTCGGACTCGACGAGCTTGAGATAATCGAACCAAGCGTCGTAATTCGCCGGATTGTCCTGTATTTCCTGCTCGTACTGGCGTTTTCGTTTGCTCACGATAACGTCCTCGATGCCCGACCGATCGCCGTACTTCTTCTCGTGTATCGTGTACGCCTTGTAGATCTCGTGAGTGCGATCTTTGGGTATGTGATCGAGGGCGTACTTGTAAATGACACGGGCGCGATCGTGTTCCCTCTGGGCCTCCTCGAACCGAGCGAAAGCGATGAAGAGCTTCTCGTCCAGGCTCTCGTCGCCGTAGAACTCGACGGCGCGCTCGTACACTCGCCGAGCTCCGTTGACGAAGCCGTGCGCATCCTCGAAGCGCGCGTACTTTATCCAGTGTTTCACGTCCGGATGAACCATCACGAAGCGCTCGTATATCTGCCTAGCGCGCTGTATCTCCTTGTATCGCAGCTCGAAATTGATGTAAGTCTGCCAGGCTTGCTCCGCCGGTTCCCACTCCATCCAGCGCTCGAACACCTGACGCGCGCCCGCCACGTTCTCCAGCATCTCCTCCATGTACGTGTACTTGTACCAGAACTGATTGGCTCTCGGCAATATCGTCACAGCGCGGTCCCACAAATTTCTCGCGTGATTTATCTGACGATTTCTCATCTCCATCTCGGTGTACTTGAGCCAGAGCGCGATGTTGCGATGATCGCAGTCCAGCGCCCTCTCGTAGATGGAACGCGCGCGCGCTATTTGCTTCTGGCTCTCCTCCCATTGCGCGTACTTTATCCAATTGGACAGCACCATGCGATTCTTCCTTATGTTGTCCTCGAAGGTCTTGCGCTTTCTGTGCTGATAGTCCGCCAACTCGTGCGGATCGGAGATCTTCTGCTTAGGCGGCGGCGGCAATATCTCCAGGTCTCTCTCCTTCGCCTCGCGCAACAGCTGCTCCGCCGTTATTTGAATCTCGGCCGGCGCTTTGTTCTTCACCTGCACGGCGGGAGCAAGGGAAACGACATTGTTGGTGAATACTCATCGGCACGCTACGCTCGCGCGACATAACCTCGAAATTCGACAGAATCAACGGGTTTTGCTTGCAACACGAGTTTGCGAGTTTCAGGAGTTTGAGGAGTTGAGGACGATTTTTTTCAGTGAGGATCTTGAATATGCGAGCGGCGGGGACGGGGAAAGTTTGATGAAAGAAAATGTAGCTTACCTTCGCGACTTTGGGCATTTTTTGGGGTTTCTCCATGATGCCGAGGTTTGTTTTCACCCTCGTTTTATCGTAAGACTGTCGCCTTTGTTCTTGATGATTCGGAAACGATAATTGCGAGATATTCGGACCGTCACTTGCAACGCTTGCTGATGTTTACCGCACAAACGTAACCTCCACTTGGATCGCCGATGGACGTCGAGCGTAAACGAGAATGCACGGGATAACGCGATGAGGTTGAGAATACGTTGAGTGCGGTGGCGACATGACGTCGGTAAGTTACCATCTGTAGGTAAGGCAGAATACGCGGCTGTGTGCGAGAGGTGGCGGTACCGGAAAATTTATTTATCCGAATGATGGCTGAGTCGGAAGCTTTACGAATGCCAGTGCAGGAACGTTATCGAACGTACGTTGAAGTCGCTTCCGGCGAAAGAGCACCAGCCACATCGTTCGAGCAAAAGTTAAAGGTAACGATAAACGAATGTTATTACGTATGGAAATCTTCTCAAGATCTCCCAATTCTCAAAGTCGGAGAATTGGCAAGTACGTTTAAATAAATAAAAACAACTCAAACTTAGCTAGCTTACGTACCAATTGGGTGTAACATTTCGACCTCGTCATGCGAATACTTTCGTTTGAAAAAAATATTGAATAACGACCTTTTTTGAGACCCAAGCTTATGCAGATCCGTTACAACGGAAGAGACTGAAATAACCGGAAATAGAGCTTGTAAACCGGAAATATGACTGAAGAAATCCACGAAAAAGTGGTCAGAATAAAAATACGATGGCTGGGAAAATATAACTTGCCCCATGCGGCTACGACGATTTCTTAACGTGTTTTATTGCTCTAAAACAGCATGTGTTTATGGAGGATACGAAAAAAATTGAGTGTTACGTAACTCGAAGTACATTCGAGTCGCATATGCACGTGAATTGTTGACTATCTCCGTCCCTCTCTCTCGCTTGCTCGCTCGCTCGTTCTCGCTCTCTCTCCCTCACTCGCTTTTATTGGCTGCTCACCCTGCGGACCTTCCAAGCTTATGTTATGCGTCGCTTGAACGATCGAGTTATTAGATTGACGTGTAGACTCAGCCCTTCGTCTGCATCTCTCTCCCTTCCTTTTTCGATCTCTGTTCATCTTCGTGTATTTTTGTTTTATCTCGCATCTTGATTTTCAATTTTTAATAATTTTTTTTGTTTTATATCGAACCATTGAATATTAAATTGCCATTCATTTTTCCGTTTTTATTTTGTTTACATGGAATATTAATTTTTTCAATATCTGGTCATTTTTGTGTATTCTTTTTTTTTCTATCGAATCGTTATTTTTCAAATTTTCTCTACTTTTGTGTTTTTGGTTTTACATTAAATCTTTATTTTTTATATTTCTACTTATTTTTCTGCTTTTTTTTGTTTTACATCAAATCTTTTGAATTTCTATTTATTTTTGAGTTCTTCGTTTGACATAATTTTTTTTTAATTTCTGTTTTTTTTTGTTATTTTTTTTATATCGAATTTAATTTGTCAATTTCTATTCATCTTTCTGTTTTTTTTTGGTTTACATGGAATCTTAATTTTTTCAATTTCTGTTCATTTTTGTGCATTCTTGTTTTATATCGAATCTTTATTTTTCAATTTTCGTCTACTTTTGTGTTTTTTGTTTTACATTAAAGCTTTATTTTTTAAATTTCTACTTATATTTCTGTTTTTTTTTAAACATCAAATCTTTTTATTTCAATTTCTGTTTATTTTGCGGTATTTTCGAAAGTTTATAATCGTTATTCGTTTAATTTCTGTTTATTTTTGTTTTACCTCAAATTTAAATAGTTTTTAACTTCCGTTTATTTTCGTGTATTTTTCTTTCAAATGGAATCGTATTTTTTTAATTTCTATTTATTTTTGTTTGATCTCTAAGCTTTATTCTTTCGATCGCTGTTCATTTTGGTGTATTTTTTCGTTTTATCTCCAATCCTAATTTTGTTCAATATCTACTTATTAATCCGTACTTTTCTTTCATATCGAAATTGATTTTTTTCAATTTCCATTCATTTTAGTGTTTTTTCGTCTCTCAACGAATCTTTATTTCTAGAAATTGGGTTAATTTTATTCTCATTTAATTCGTACCTTTAAATTTGCCCGAGTTCACTGGGGCATAATGAACATTATCAATAAATCTCGCTCTCTCTGCTACCATTTCCCTTGCTCTTTAATACCGCATTAATAGTCGGCTGCTCGAAGTTAACAAAGTTTGCTCGAGCAGAATCGCGCTATATATAACGGAGCGCAGAAGGGCGGAGGACGAGGAGATGGAGGAGGGGGCGGGCTGGGGCCGAGAGGTGGTAATCACAGGGGGAATGAAGCTCACGTGCACTATGGGGACGTAAATTACGCCCCATGGCTCTGAGTACACACATATCGCATGTCGTACACGGACCCAATTCACCCCGAACGAGAAAGAGAAAAGTCATTTCAATCAACTCTCTAATTCGACAAATGGCCCCTCCCGCAAACGTAGTAAATCATTACCGAGTCCAGCACCAGGTCGCGGAATTTAATTTTCGCTTTTTTTTTCGGACAAACAAAAACGTAGTTTTTAATTTTTTGAACACGTTGAAAGACAATTGAAAACGAAAAATGGCTAAGGTTCAGTGCAGTCGAAAATTGGTAGGTTTTGGAACGTCACAATGGATTTGGCCTTCATTTTCGTAATTAATTCACAATTATCCATAATTATTGTTGTCCATCCATAATTATATATATATATATATAATAGAGTTTTATTTGCACAACTTGTTATAAAGTTTTTTACAAAGTCTCTTTTCTTACAATCAATCTCATTCACGAACTTACACCTAACAACTTACGTCTAAAATTCTAACCTATATCCTAACCACTACTGATCGCTGTCGCTCTCATCTTTTTCCTCTTTTTTCATTTTTGCACATAATGCCTCTATTTCTTTGAAGTAGCGGCAAATTCCCACATTTATTTTCCCGCTTAACATATTAATGATCTCCCCCTTTATCGCAACCTCGTCAACTCCTTGTATCCACTCCTCCGCTTCTTTTCTTGCCTCTTTTGGCATCATTTCCCAGCCTTTTTTTGCAAATTAGGAGGTGCTCCACCGTCTCAAATTTCTCCTCACAAATCCTGCACCGCCAATTTTTCTCCCCCTTCTTTCCCGCCCTCCATACATTTCCGCATCTTATTCTTGCCCACAATTCTTTCTCCCTACCCTTCACTCCTTCCTCCTTCCAGTATTTCCATGGGCTTTCTTCGTTCTCCACCAAATACTTGTATAAACTATTGTGTGATGATTTTTGTACTCTTTCTTCTTCCTCCTGCAGTATTTTTTTCTTTAGGTTTTCTAATCCTTCTTTCACCTTTTTTTCTAGTTCGCCCTCGTCTGTCTCCTCTCTTATCATCCCTACTAGATCCTCAATTCCCATTTCCATTAATACTTTCTTTAAATCCTTTCCCCACTTCGAGGGGGTTCCATTCTCAATCGCTCTTATCTCCTCTCGCAAACATATTTTTGGCCATCTCGACTCCCCCATCTTCACAACCTCTTTCAAATATCTCAAAGCCCTTTCTCTAATTATGTATTCCAATGGTGGGACTCCCAACTCTCTCCTCCATATGTAATTAGGGGTCGTTCTGTGTACCCCTAGCGCCATTTTGCAAAACCTGCTCTGTATTCTTTTATAGGATTCAATTTCCCCCAATCCCCAAATCTCCACTCCATACATCACTGCTGATTTTACTATTGATTCCAGCAAATAGAGTCTCTCCTCCATCATATCTCTTCCCGCTCTTTTCCATATCCCCCATACCATATTTGTCGCTTTTTGCGCTTTCCCCGCCGTTCTTTTACTATGAACCCAGTTTGAATTTTTCGAAGTAAACCAATATCCTAAATATTTAAACTCCTTAACTATCTGAATCTTTTCCCCCTTAATCTCCCATTCTTCGTTCTTTTTACCTTTACCCCCATTCCTGAATATCATTATTTTGGTTTTTTTAGCGTCCATCCATAATTATTATAATCAATAATTACACGTAATCATAATAACTAATATTTATACATAATCATTATAATTAATGATTATACTTAATTATCATAATGAATAATTATTATAATTAATGATTATATACAATTATCATGATTCGCAATTATACATAATTAATATAACTCACAATTGTACGTAATTATTATAATTACGTAACAACGAGCATACGGACAGTGCAGTGCTGGTAGCTTGCGTAATTATCAAAGAATCGATCGCGTACATGAGGTTCGTTAAGGGGCTATACCAGTGTGAACGCTGGAAATTAGGGTGGTTTTCGGGCATTTTTTAGAAGAAAAGTACTGAATTAAATGTTTTGGAAATTTAAGAATATATTTGGCTATATTTGACCTATATTACATAAATTTTTCACAGAAAAATATTAAGATCCAATTAATATTTTTAAGACTTAATATTATATTAAGACTTATGCGCTGCCTTCGGAGGTGCCAAAAAAAAAGTTCCTCCACTGCTGACATGATTCCGGCCGATTGAGTAGCTGAAACCGAAAAAGGAAAAAATTTCGTTAAACTGGAAGGTATTACCTGTACAATGACGTAGGATTATCGAAAAATATCAAAATCTAACAAAATGGCGTAGTTATGATAAAAGCCTGTTTCCTTGCCTATAAAATGGTCGTTCTTTTCAATGCGAAATCGTCAATTTTCATCCAATCAAAAATATCCTACATCATTGTAGAGTAAATATATTCAAGAGTACTCTTTCAAATTTCAAGCCAATTGGATAATGGCTCTGTGAGTTACAATGTCAGCAAATTTCGAAAAAATCATTTCGCGAAAAACGCGTTTAAAGATTTAACTATCGATTTTTGCAAGATAAAATGATAGAGATTCTCTAAAATGAAGTCAAATTTTTACAGGATATTCTTGAAAGTATAAACTGTCGAAAAAGGCAAAAAAAAATCGATTTTTTGAATGTGTCACACTGGCATAGCTCCTTAAGGGGTTATATACAGACAGGAGGCCCAAAAAGATCGATTTTTCAAGAATTTTTCTTGAGAAGACCCTTAAATTTATTAACGTAAAAATTTGTACACATATCATGGTAACTTTGAACTGTATTTTAACATGTTTTATTTGTAAAAAATAATCATTTTGAAAGCTGCTATAACTGATATCTAGCAGCACCCCTAAAAAAGGCGTCTTGCGGTGAGCACGATATCTCTGGACTGGATCATCTAAAATGAAAAAAACCAAAAATATTTCGTTACTATAATGGATTATCTTGTAATTGATCGAAGGAATAAGCGAAATAATAATTTCTGACAAAATGGGGGGTTCTTAAAAAAAATCGATTATTGACAAAAATTTAGGCCTTAAATCTTTTATAAAATGGAAAATATTTATCGGTGAGAAAAAACCTTCGATTAATTACTAAAAAATATACTTGAAAAGATTGTGTTAAAATTTGAAACCGATCGGTTCAGCCGTTTCCGAGAAATCTTACTCACCGACTTTAAAAACACAGTTTTGAGAAAAACGCGTTCAAAGTTTCAAAAGCACTTTCGGCCGCGCTGGCACGTCATTACAATTGTGCGTGTAATTTCGAGAATATCCGCCCGATCTACAAGACATTTTCTGTGTGTGTACTTAAATATATGTACTTTACGAAAATGAAATAATAAAAAAATCGATTTTTCGAAAATTTCAACTGTATATAACCCCTTAAGGACAAAGTATCACGTATACGAGGTCGCATGAAAAAAAAGTATCTCACAAAACTTTCGCCTTTTCAAGGGCGAGTATTTGGTAGAGCCATGTAAAAATAAATGTCAACCTTGTCTTTTTTCATAGAGCCATTCAATTTCTACTTCTTTAAAAAACAGCTTCGATTGGCACAGGATTTGAAACGAACGCTATAAATAAAAAAACGAAGCATCGATCGACTGTAGAAAAAAAAAACATATTTATTAAAGAATAAACAAAATCTTTGCCCTCGCGCGGATTCTCCTCCAATTTCCCCAGGGTTCCGTGATCTTGAGATTTTCGCGTGATTTTGGATGTCCCCGTTTACGGAAACTCGCGCCAATCGAACGCGCGTTGTAGCGTCAGGAAGCGAGGGGGAAAGAAAATAAGAAAAGAAAAAAGGGAGGACGAGGAGGGAAAGGTGCCGAAATCGTTGAGCAATGAAGGCTTAGAGCGACGAGTATCACTGGAGTGTTACGGGGTGGGAAGTTCGGTCTGGTGCTCCATGACTACGTTATCCATCCAACTATGAATCTCTGATCCCCCTGCGCTCATCCTCAGCTCCTGTACGTACGTGTATAATCCGCGACTCGCTCTGTCTCTCTCTCTCTCATTGAGTTCGCCCCATTTTGCATGTGTGTGTGTGTTGGTGTATAATATGGGCTCAATTTGCGCAGTTCTTGCCTGAGCACCTACAACGCCCCGACGAGAAACCTCCTCAGGGTACGCGTCGACCTTAAGAGGGAAAATTCTCTCACTACTATATACGTGTACTGCTTTCCATCCTGTCTGTAATCGTGTACTCATTACTACAATTTCCTCGACAGAATTAGCGGATGAAATCGTTTGCAGTGAGATACTATGTTTGGGGGGTATGTGTATATAATATATATATGGGGCATTCCATACCAATTCGACCTGGGTCTGACCTTGGACCCCTCAAATCTGCTTCCCGATTTTTCCTATCATTACTCTCACTCTATCAAGCAATTACAATTTTTTCACATTTTTCAAAATACATTTGAGCGCGTCATGAATTTTTGAATTTTTTGTTTTGAACACCTCGATGGCCGTAATCGAAAAATCTGAAAAAATTCCCAAAAATACAGTGTCAGATATAAAAAATGTTGGTGTAAAATTCATAATGTCTGGGCTTTTGCTTCAACCCCTAATTAGGGTTTTTGTCAACCATGATAAAAGAAAATCGAAAATTACAAAATACACTTTAGAAAAATCGGAGAATTTTTTTTTTAATCTGGTATTATGCATACAAAATTTCGAGAAATAGTCTACAGTAAATTGACCTCTGCTTCTTATTTTTTTCATTTTTTTTTGCTCAAAAAGCTAAAAAACGGGATGAAGCAAAAGCCCAGACATTAGGAATTTTACACCAACATTTTTTATATCTGACACTGTATTTTTGGGAATATTTTCAGATTTTTCTATTAGGGCCAGCGAGGTGTTCAAAAAAAAAAATTCAGAAATTCATGACGCGCTCAAATTTATTTTGAAAAATCTGAAAAAAATGTAATTGCTTGATAGAGTGAGAGTAATGATAGGAAAGAATCAACGAAATTTCATTCAATAACACCAATGATATTGGATCAATGATTTTTTTTTCTTAGTGCAGAGGTGGCCTTACGTTATACGCTCAAAGTCGATGAAAAAAAAATGTCTTGCTATAAATCGAATAGTAACTTATTCTTATGATGATAAAGCACCGTTTTAGCAAGAAAAAAATCGATTTTTTGAAAATTCTACTGTGGCCTTACCCCTTAAAGAAAAAATTAATCGATTTTTTGATCGTAGTGAATGTATATCCCGCCGTAAGTCGGAAAAACGAGGGAGTGAAAAAATTGTAACAAATACTGAGGCAGCGATGTGTGTAAGAAGGAAATGTAAAAGGTGTAGCATACTGTACGGTGGAATAAAAGTAAATTTAATTATATGTACAGGGTGGACCATTTAACGTGACCACCCCAAAGATCTCCGTTGCCTTTAGAGTGACGAATAAAATGTCATGAGGTAATTCGATTGATTTCGAAGGGCTGATACAGTGGTTAAGATTCATTTTTGTCAAGGTTATAGTTTTTGCGTTCTCAACGTCATCAATGATTTTTCAAAAGGGAACATGTTTTTTTAAATTAAGACGTTGTAGCTGATACTCAGACGAATCCAACGACCCATAATATCATGACCTTGAAATAATGTTTTACAAAAATACACCTGTGAAAACGGGAAATCGTCCACCCTGTATATAAAGGATGTCTCAAAATGAAATGACATTTTAATTGATTAATAAACCGTATTATTCATTTGAAAAGTACGAATATTTTTATTATAATATAAGGTCTAATATGAAGGTTATGTGTGGAACACAATATCCTATAAATGGCATAAACGGCATGTACTTGGAAGACATATTCTTTCACCAAGATGGCGCAACGTGCCACACTGCCGGCGAAACAATGCAGTTATTTCGTAGGAAGTTTCATGGTCGTGTTATTTCATGACGTGGTTGGGATTTTACACAAAACGAGTACATAGTTTTGTCAGATGCAAGTTTAAAAAAATTAAAAATGTTTATTAGCAGGTAAATTATTATTATTTAAACAAAGTACCGCCGTTGCTTTATGGCCGGTTGGTATAGGTGCTTCCGGCAACTAGGTTGACTGAACATAAAAATAAACAACGTACTTTTAGTATAATAATAAAACTTTTGTATGGGTGGATACTTTTCTCAAATTTTGAACATTACGGAAATAGCAAGCTGTAGAAAAGAAGTCGAATTTTCTACCGAAAATCAACTTCAATAATTTGTTATTAACTAATGGATGAACGTGTAAAAAAAAAAAAAATCGGTCAAGCGATAGAAAATGTAATAAACTATGCTCTGTCTGAATTGAAGTGAATCGGACAAATAGATTTTGAGATACAACTCGCACACTTTCACGAAACAACACTGCAAAAACAAATATGTTGTTTTTACACAGTTTAGGTTTGTAAACGGCTGTAGACACTTTTCAAATGTTTTAACGTTTGTGAATAATATCGGTGAAAAAATAACGCGGATAGGTGCGTTCAAACAACACACTTACATGTGTTATTTTCTTACACACGTTAAAACGTGTATAAATTGTCTACAACCATTTACACACTCAAAGTGTGTAAAAACAACACACTTATTTTTGCAGCACTGTATATACGTGGGATGCGTCGGGATAATAAATTGAATAATAAAAGTTTATCGTCAAAATATAAGCATTTATTGAACTGAACTCAACAGTACTTATATATTACTGTGTAGTATGTATGAGAGGTGTCAGCGTTTTTCTTGTCTTCGCATAGGCTAGGTTTTCATACAGCTTCACGATGACGGTCGCTTTTTGCTTGTCGGTAATGGCCTCGAAACAAACATACGTCGCTAAAGATTCAATGCAGCTATCGAGGTTTTGGAAAATAGATTCCAATTTCAGGTTCTTCAACGTGAAAAATTCAAAAATGATGTATATATGAAACAAAAAGTTGAGACCAAATGTGGTCTTCAATTAACCGGTTAATCAATCGATGTCAAATCTACTAATGAGTTTCACATGATGCAGCAACCAAGGTGATTTTTAAAACATATGATCAATAACGTGCAATTAACACACTTGAACTGTGTTGCTTTCTCCCGTGTTATTTTTGCTCGGGTGTTGCTATCAACGTGTGTTCAGTCCAATGTGTGTGAATGTGCGGCTTGTATGTTGATTCTACACGCTTTATGTGTGCTTGAATAAGCGTGTTATTGATGGGGACAGCTACGAAGGTGTGTAATAATTTAAGGAGTGAGATGCAGTCAGAGGCTGGAAAAAACGAGCATTTTCAATAAAAAAATTTTTATAGTGATTAAGTTTGTTTTACAAAAGTGGTTACACAGACTTTTCGTGTTATATTTCAACTTGACTTGTACAAATTTTCAAAGAAAAATATTGATTATTCATAAAAATATCGCCATCCTTGTCGGACCCCCTTCGGCATGTAGTGCTTTGCAGTGACCATCACACAGTGGTTCCAAACGCCGAAAAGCTGGCCAAAAAGCGAAATCATCGAAAAAACGGATGGTGGTGGGTATATATTGGTTTTGGGGGTCGCTGAATCCGAATCTGATGTTAGATTTCGAAAAAAATGAGTCAAAACGTCAAAAACAAAATGGCGGACCAAAAGAAATTTTATATCAACTTTAAACAATAAAAAATGATGTTACAAGGAGTTTTTGAGGTCGCTAAATCGAAATTTGACATCAGTTTCATAAAAAAATGCAAAACAAAGTCAAAAACAAGATGGCGGACCAAAAAAAATGATTATAATTGTAAAAGATAAAATCTGTTGATTAAGGGGTTTTCGACGTCGCTGAATCAGAATTTGACATTTAATCAACTTGGAAAAAAAATTTTATTAGGTTTTTTCAAAAAAATAATTTATTGTTTATAACAAATTCATTGTTTATAATGTCAAAATCATTGGTAGTATGTATACTCAACATTAAATAACTTAAACAAATTTTTTTTGACGATATTGGGCTTCATATAACGTAAAAATCATATTTTTAGCCATTTTTTAAAGTAAATTTTCAAATTGCATTTTCTCAATTTCGGGCAAATTCGGGCAAAAGTTATTGGCGTCATAATTTAGTGCTATGATGCCCTTACCATATGCAATTAATTTCAGCCCGGGATCTAGCGGGACTTTCGAGAAAATGAGAAAGTAAAAGTGGCATAAAAATGACGAAATTTTGTGATTTACAAACAATAATATATAAACAATGTACAAGCACTTAAAATTTCAAACAAAATGTATTTTACTAACCTCAGATATTCCTCTCTTCGAAACAATTCACTTCACCATGAATAATTAACACTATCTTGTCTAAATTAAATGTTTAAGTCAGAAAACACCTGACATTCACGAAATTTAACCTTAACTTCACGACGCCACGCTGCCAACAAGTGTGTATTATTGGCATTGGTAATGCTGCGTTCTTAATAAAGTACAGGTACCAACCTAACATATGGCACACAAAAAAGTCCTATATTTAGTAACGCGATTTTCCCTATTTTTGGCCAGCTTTTCGGCGTTTGGAACCACTGTGCATCATACAATTTTACTGGATCATCTGAAATCAAATAACCAAAAAAATCATTAGTTTAATAATAAATCTAGTCCTTAATCGAAGCTTTTTTTTAAATCAACAAAATGGCGGCTTTCGACAGATAACCTTTGATTTTCGACCAAAAAATCGTTCGTTAATTGTTAAACAAATATATAAATTTTCAACAAAAATGAGAATCCTTCGGTGAAGGACTAGTTTTTAATGCTATCAAGGAGCACACCAAATTTCGTCAAAATCTATCGAGTGGTTTTTGAATTATAGTGGTCACCGACTTGAAAAACATAGTTTCGAGAAATACGCGTTTAAAGTTTTTCGATATGTTCGTAAAATTTTGAGCTCGATGGATAAAGGTGACTTTTCTTTATGTATTTTGATTCGCTGAATCTGATTATCACAATTTTTTTGCCGAAAAGACGAGCATTCAATTGTTTATAGCCAATTGTGGAAACAATTTTTCAAAAAATTAAAGTTTTTCGGGATGAATTATTTAAAAAAAAATATTTTGGGCAAGTTGAAAACAAAAGTATTCTTTATAAAATTTTCCTAAAGTTCATAGTTTTTGAGTAATACATTTTTGAAAATTGCTGAAAGAGTTTTCCAATTTTACACTTGATTTATGTATAGAAATACTAATTAAAAAATTACCAACATCGAATCATCAATTCCTGGGCCACGCAATACGGCTTCTGCCGATGTGGAAGCTTCCAAAATTTCAATTTCTTGTTGTCTTCGAAGCATTCTGCCTTCCCGGGTATTATCGTTTGCGCGTTTGTCCGCCACGTCTATACGTTGAGAATAGACGTGGCCCCTTTACTAATTGTGGGATATCCCGGAAACTATTCATCGGATTGACTTGAAATTTTCAGGGAATATTTTCGGAACATCATACTTCAAGAAAATTTAAAAAAATCGATTTTTTGAAAATTCTGACTGCATCTCACTCCTCAATGCGTAAAAATTGCATACTCACGTGTGTATTTTTAACGCAGCATGGCAACGCGTGTCCAGCCTAGTTTTTGCAAGCGATCCGACCCATCACAAAAATCGTCGAAATTCAAATACAAAAAAAAAATTTTTTAAGTCGCACATGATTTTATACCCGTTACTGTAGCCATACCCCTTAATGGAACATAAAAAATGGCGCAATCGTGCCAAAGGGAAAAATTCTGTACAGGGAAATCGAATACCTCGGGCTTGATGAATAGCCTGAATACATCGGCGCACATGTGCGCAAACTGAGTCACGAACCACTCAAGAAACAATTAATAAACAAAAAACAACACTGTAGGCCAAATGTCACAGGGCCCTAGAAGTAAGCGCGTGTTCGAACGACCACTCGACCTTTGAGCAGAATATTTGCCCACTCCGTGTAACTTCTGATTTGACGTCAGACCAATCGACTTGCGTATCAGGAAATAAACAGCACTGATGCTATTTCGTCGAATCGCGATTGGATTGAATCGTTACTCGACGAATTCGAATGATTCGTTCCAACTTCATGGGGAAATAATAACTTGGTATTTGAATCAGCAATTGGATTTCCATAAAAAATAGCGTTTTTTAGCGTCTAAAGTTAGGGTCTACCCCTTAAGGTCGTATTCTAGTGTGAACGCCCATTTTCAAGGTGATTTTTTGGGAATTAGATTTAGAAAATAGGTTAATTAATAGAAAGGGGTCATCCCATGTAACAGCTATTGTTTTCGCTTTTTCGGGATTTTTCGTTTTTTTTTACCTCTCACATGGGATGGCGGCGTGGAATCTACATCCGTTAGTATTTCACAGTTATATTTGTAGATGTTTGATTTAAGATCTTAAACTTTTTCAAAACATTTTATCCGAAATTTCACATGATATTTGATGTTGTGCAGGTCATGTCGTGACAATTTTTTATCGTCGGACATTATGATTGCGTCTGCCCTGCTCATCTGAAAAAGACGATTTTTGAAAAATTCTATTCTTCACGAATATGGTTGTCATCCGGCCCTCTAATAAAAAATTGTAGAAAAAATGTACGAAATGGTGGCGTTTGAAAAAGAGTACTTATGAAGCAATCAAAAAGTTGGAGGGCCAAACGATAACCACATTCGTAAAGAATAGAATTTAGAAAATAATTGTTTGTTTTAGATAACAAGGATGGCCTCAATCACAACGTCCGACGATAAAAAATATTCGCGCCATGGTCTGCGCAACAAAAAATGTCATATCCATATCCGAATGAAGCGCTTTGGAAAAAATTTAAGGTATTATTCAAACATGTATGTAATGTAGCTGTGCAATACTAACATTGTAGATTTAACCGTTTCGGTAAATTTAGTTCCCAAAAGTTCGACTTGAAAATGGGTGTTCACACTAGAAAACAGCCTTGACATATATTTTACGTCCCCCGGTCACCCGGCGAGTATAGGCCGAGGCTGCTTGATACCAGTGATGGCCGTAGGTCGTTCGCCCACTGCTTCCGGTACACCGAATGTGAACATCAGCCGAAACATGACCTCGTATTCGAGCTTCTTACCTCTTCGTCCATAAAAAGGACCAAAGTTCCCCGCCCACCCGTAGATCTCGCGGTTTCCGTGGAAAATGTGTTTGCTCCGGCTCATTTTTATCCATATTTCCCCCTGGATCCCGCAGAATATCTCTTTTATGGTTGTCTTTCTGCCGTCCTCCTTGCATCGGGCTTGGTCCACTCTTTCTTTTTTACCTGATCATCTTCCCGAGAGACCGAAATGTTTGTAGCTTCTGTGCTATATATATCAATATATATACCGGGTGTCCTGTTATGGATGTATAATCCTGCAACTGTCGATACGTCAGATCCTGTCCTACAATATGCTGGAATTTCAGTTTAGCAAAAGTACCACGCTTTTCGAGATAAAAATCATCTGCTTTTGGTTTTTCGCATGCCATTTCTACAAATGATAACTTTTTCTTGACCCGGTTCTTTATAAAATACTCTTGGTTATTTGTTTTATCCAGAAAAGTGTTCTTTTTCAACCTAAAATGTTAAGGAAACTTTATGAAAAAAGATCTTATGCAGAATTTTCATACAAACCAATTCGAACATCTGACTTTGATAGCTTGCGATGTAAAAAAAATTTACTGCGCATATCGTGCCAAATACTTTTAAAAGTTGCTTAGTTATTGTCGATTCGTATCATTTGTAGAAATGGCATGCGAAAAACCAAAAGCAGATGATTAAAAAAAAAAAACACAAAGCCCAAAATCTCGAAATCCGTGGGTCTTTTACTAAACTGAAATTCCAGTATATAGTAGGACATGATCTGACCTATCGACAGTTGCAGGATTATCCATTCATAACAGGACACCCTGAATATATATACAGGGTGTCCCTCTTATCTCTGCCACCCGAAATTACTCGGTAATTATCGATGTCACAAAAAAATGTTCCAGACAAAAGTTGTACAGTGTGAAGGGGACCATCAAATGCGACCAATTTTTTTTATTTCGGTGGAGGCGCTGACGCACAGTGAAGGTCACCTCCACTTTTTTTGATGGAATGGTACATTTTTTTCAACCATCTTGTGGAGCACCTCAAGCCGCATAAAAAACATTAAGAGGTTAAAGTCGTTCAAGGTCATTCAAGGTCATTCAAGGTCATTCAAGGTCAGTATCGATGATACAAAACTAAATATCTCGGATCACTACCAAATATTTGTTAGTGATTCGAGATATTTAGGTTTGTATTTAATTTTAATAGGTGACCTTCAATGACCTTGAACGACCGTGACCCCTGAATGTTTTTTATGCGGCTTGAGGTGCTCCACACGATGGTTGAAAAAAAATTTACCATCCCATCAAAAAAAATGGAGGTGACCTTCACTGTGCGTCAGCGCCTCCACCGAAATAAAAAAAAATGGTCGCATTTGATGGTCCCCTTCACACCGTACAACTTTTGTCTGGAACATTTTTTTTGTGACGTCGATAATTACCGAGTTATTTCGGGTGGCAGAGATAAGAGGGACACCCTGTATATATATGTATATATGTATAAAACGCGCACACAAAGCTACTCCAACCGCCCTTGGGACCGGTTGTACACGTCATGAATAAATACTCGAAGGAAAGGTGAAGCGCGTCGAGTGATGAAAGCTCATGCCGAACAATATGCATGTATCCATGGCATGAACTTTTTCACGCCACTCTACGTTAGAATACTCGGCCGTCGGGGAAAAAAAGCCGCTGGGGTTACAGGCAGATTCGCGAATAATTTTGAAAAACCTTGCGAAAGAATTTCGATTCCAGCTGAAATTCATTTGTCTTGTTCCTGGAAGGGAATAAGGTTCGAAAATAAGTCCGTCAATGCTTACCTTACTCGATAGTTGACACAAGTAACAAAAGAGAAAAAAAACTTAGTGTCGGAGAAATTCGAAAGATTTTTTGTCAAGTGACTATACCGGTGAGACCTATACCTACCTATATTTCAAGTTGCCGCACAGGGTTTTTAAATGAATTTTAATTTCATAGTGAGTGTCGTTAGCAGTTGATTTAGGACATTTTATTTTTTGTTGTTTACTGTTATAAATTAATTCAGCGATATGTCGAGAGTAGCAAAGCAAAGATGAGCTCGTACGTACTACCCTAATACATATTGGTATATATGAGGAGAGTATGTAATTTAAAAATTTAGATAAACGATTACGAATTCCGCGAAAAGTGCTTTTTTTCTTCTTACTTCGGAAGAGAAATGAAGGATCAAGATAAATTCGCAGAAAATCTTGGCTCGTTCGGTGAAGAGCAAGGAGAACGCTTCCACCAAGGCATGGAAATCGTGGAAGATAGGTATCAGGAAAGATGGGACACACGCATGAAGGCTTACGTTTGAAGTTTGATGCGCGACGGAGGATATTGTGTTCCGCACATAACCTCCATGATTGCACTTTATATTAAAAGAAAGTATTCGTACTTTCCAAATAAATAAAACATTTTATTAATAAATTAAAATGTCACGTCGTTTTGAAACACCCTAAATGTAGGTATGCCGATTATACCGCGTTGGCTGGTCCGATTTGAATAGTTGTTTCTTTACTATTTAGGGAAAGTCGTACGTATATATCTGAGTAAATTAATCTTGTAAAATTAAATAAACGAGCATCAAAAAATGATAAAAAATCATTATAACCAAAGCGTGTATTCGGCAAAAATTCACTCCAGATGTTCACATTTTACTGATTGTCCCCAAATATTTATTATTTTATTCTTAGGATTGCCAAAGTGTAAGTTTTAGCGGCCAACAAGGTGAGCTCGAGCTGCTATGCTAGGAATAGGGAAAGGCTGCAGACGAGCGAAGCGGCCGCGAAAATCTTGTAGGTACGGCATTCTCGTTTTGACATGATTGAAGTCGATTACGGTTTTTAGAAAAATTATTTAATAAGTATTTCATATGGGCTTTCCTGACATTTGCAAGTGCCTTCCCTGAAGCAAGTCCTGGCAACGCCTCTGCTGCCTGCTCTCACTAAATCGTCTGTAACTCGGTAAATTTATAATATTTTAAATGGAACATTTTTTCACATATTCTTGAATGTGTCTACTTTGAGAAAATGAAAAGACATTGATTTTTTTACCCGTGACAGTGGTGTCCTGCCTTTATTTTAGCCCGAAAATACGATTCCACTACCATTTTATAATACCAGTAAGATTAATAACAATTTTATGCAAAAAACGGTTTCTTCTTCCATTATTCCAACTCCAGTACAAAGTTGCATTAAATTTCACCCTTTCGTCTCTCGTTTCTTTTTCTGGACAAAGTTAGTCCGCGTTTGTAATTAATTCAGTCCACTCGTGCCGTGTTTCCTCCTCTGTCATCCATCTCATCCGGCGCGTTTTAAAAACCACCGCCGCACGAGAAGCCGCGTTTCTTCTCCGCGATCCATTCGAGGACAGAAATTTCACAATCCGATCATACGAGCGTTGCACTGCAAAACCAAATGTGTTGCTTTTACACAGTTTAGGTGTGTAAATGGCTGTATAAACTTTTTACACGTTTTAACGTGTGTGCAGAAGAACCGTGTAAAAATAACACGGATAGATGCGATCAAACAACACACGTGTGCTCTTTTCTTACACACGTTAAAACGTGTAAAAATGGTCTATAACGTGTGTAATAATTTTATGCGTAAAAATTGCACACTGACGTGTGTAATTTTAACGCATTACGTGTGTAATTGTAACGCATTATGTGTCACCAAATGCATAAGTGTGTAGAATCAACATGGCGTGTCTAGCCTGCATGTGTGTTACTTCTACATACACTGAACACACCTCAAACACGCCTAGTTTTTGCAGTGTGGAGTACACTGAGAAAAAAACCAATTGAATCAAAAAAATATATTGGTTGATCCGAATGAATGTGCTGCTGCGGAGTGCCACGTATATCTGAAATTGTTACAATACTATAAAATATTGGGAAATGTAATTGATTTAAGTAACATATTATTTTATTTGAAAAAGCTCTGCTGTTCTCTGAATATCTACATTATCCTTCAAATAAAATTACATTCTATTGTAATCATTCTATATAAAATCCGTAGATGTATTGGATTAAATAATTAAGCGGTTGCTACAAACATTTTTTATTTCGTACAAAAATATAATCAATAGAATTAATTATTTCTTTACTACATCGAAACGATTATGCCATGGGACGGAAGTTTTTCAATTTGTTTTAAATTTTAAATAAAAAGTGAGCATTAGAATGATCATCCACGATAATAGTGAAGAGAATATCAGATATCCAATGGAATATTCATAAAGAGAATATCGGATAATTAACTGATTAGAACAGATACTACACTTTGATCTTAGCCACAGGCCAAGAAGCGATACTCTTTAGAGTTTCTCCGGCGTTTAAGTAGATTTTCGGTTCGCGCTACGCTCACGAGAAACGAGCGGGTGTGCGGCTTCTAGCGGTTACTCCGAGAACTACGAGTTTCCTCACACCTATAATTTCAAATAGGCAAGAAACAAATTTTACTATCGCATAATTTTTTAAACAATTCAGACATTTGCTTAATATTTTTCGATCGAAATAAAATATTAATATTTTAACGAATAATGTACTTAGAAATCAATATCGGATATGGTAAAAACAATAAAATAACATATTTACTCAATAGAAATTTTATTTGAATCAAACGAGCGAAATTCAATTTTTCTTGTGTACTCGAATCAACAATATTCATGTTATGAATTGAAACGCTTTTTTCATTCGTTGCAGAAATTGCATTCAAAACTATATAATTTGTTCGCGATAATTTTTTAGATAGTTTCAATAAAATATTGTTCTTGGTTAACAATATATCTTTTGAATGAAAAAAAAACTTTCAATTTTATCATGTTATTGAAGTCAATAGCGTTTTGTTTTGACTAATAAATCTGATTATTCACACCAACAATTTTACAATTGAATCAACGAAATTTCATTCAATAACACCAATGATATTGGATCAATGATTCTTTTTCGTAGCGAACGATCCAGCGCTCCAATTCCAAATAAAAGTGTAGCTTAAGAACAGTGTCAACATGACAGCTCGAGTGTCATCTTCGAGCCGGAACTGCCCGACAAAAAAAAACCGGCGCAAATTCCAGTCTCGCAGTTACGAAGAACTCCAATGACGTTATTGATTGTGTCATCGGAGATTGGAGCCCGAATAAAAAAACGTGTGGATGGCATTGAAAGCACAAGATGTGGAAAGATAGCAGATGAAGAGGACGAAACTTTCTTGACAACTGCTGCAAAGTTCTCGTTTTCTGATCAGCTGAGTTTCCAGTTGGTCGTCGGAGCTAAAAGAGTTAAGGGGAGAAAAAGTAGAAAATACAGAAGCCAAACGGACGAATTACGTAAAAGAGGTGTGATAAAAAAAATGCATCACTAAGAGGATAACGAAGGAGGGACGGTCGAGAGAGGAAGTGAGTGAAGCCGGAGAGGCGGGGGGAGGGGAGAGAGGAAAATAGAGGTAGAAAGTATTGAGGGTGGAATTTTCCTGTTCAGTTTGTTCGCTTCCCCTCGTTCTCTCTCTCTCTCTCTCTCTCTCTCTCTCTCTCTCTCTCTCTCTCTCTCACTTTTTCTCTTTTCATCTCGTTTTCCCATTTTCCGATTCTCGCTGTCACCTGCGAAGGTTTTCCGCCCGGAGAAGGGGGAAAAGACAGGAAGGTAACCTCCCCTGTAGCGTTTTTATATTCACCGTCGTCGTCTTTCTTGTCTCTGACAGCTCGCACTCTCGTCCTTGCGTCGAGCTTGCGCTCTCCGGACCAAACTGTGCCACGTAGAATCGCACGAGGGATGAACAGGCTAGACAGGCAGCTGAGATCGGCAGAGCGGAGCGCATATACGCAAATGAGTTAGATGAATTTACAGGTGTAAAAGCAATTTTTCACCCGTGATTTAAGGCGTTACCCCCACTTGTAGCGCAAAAAAGGCCTTTTTCATGATTTTTTAAAAGAAAACTACAAAACTTTTTTAATCGATCAATATACCATCTTAAAGAACACATCTTGAAGAACTTTCAGTAATTTTTTTTTTGAAAAATATTACATTGTTTAGTGGCAAATGGCCGTCAATGAAATAATGTTTTTATATACACGGTTTGCGGTGACCAACATTGCGGCGAAGTGGATCATCTGAAAAAAAAAAAATGCGGATGGATTTAGTCAAATATAAGTATAAACTAGTCTTTAATCGAAGGATTTTAAAAAATATTCATTTTTCACAAAATGGCGGACAGTCAAAGTTAATGGTTCGATTTTAACGAAAAAAAACGGCCGTTTTTGGCTATAAAGCGGCCATTTTTTTTCGAAAAAAAATCGAACGATTAAAGACTACATTTTTATGTATTAAATAAGCCTGCAAAATTTCAAGAAGATCGGTTCATTAGTGTTCGAGTAATCTTGGTCACCGACTTCAGAAATGCCATTTTGAGAAAAACGCGTTTAAAGTTTCTCTTTCAACGCTCTTTCAACGCGGATTCTTCTCTTTCAACGCTCATATCTCAGTCAATTTTGTTTGGATCGACTTGAAATTTTCAGGACATATTCTCAGATACCTATACTTCAAAAAAATGCAATAAAAAAAATCGATTTTTTCAAAATCGTAAGTGGGGCTAACCCCTTAAGGGGGGATTGTCTTTTTTTTCGCAAAATTTACCGCTTTTTGGGAATTTTTTTGTGAAGAAAGTATACAACGGAAAACTTGTGAAACTTGGCATATAGTTTTATTGATCTGTTTACTACATACAAAATTTTTTTTAAACAATTTCATCAAAAAATCCGCCTCCCACCCCCCTCGACGCGCGATGGTCCTTTTTTGATGGTGTGCACGATTACAGCCTTCACGTTCATCCTGCAACAAAAACCCAAAAAGCATTTTACTTTAGACACATATAGCTATCGTTCGATGAAGGAAAAAAAAAATTGACGATTTGGTGACGTTTTGAACTTGAAGTATCGATTTTTCGAAAAAAATTGATCGATTTTTTGTTATAAATAAAAAACTATTAAACGTATTGCTTTTTTGCTTCATCAAACGATAAAAGGATGTCAGCTGAGCATTCTGTCCAAATTTGAAGGCAATCGGTTGAATAGTTTTTGAGAAATCGTGCACACCATCAAAAAAGGACCATCGCGCGTCGAGGGGGGTGGGAGGCGGATTTTTTTATGAAATTGTTTAAACATTTTTTTGTATGTAGTAAACAGATCAATAAAACTATATGCCAAGTTTCACAAGTTTTCCGTTGTATACTTTCTTCACAAAAAAATTCCCAAAAAGCGGTAAATTTTGCGAAAAAAAAAGACAATCCCCCCTTAAGTCCAACAACTTTTATATCAATATCTATAATATCAACCGATCAAAAATGTGGGTGTAGCTTCGAGAATATCCGCCGGATTGACAAGACATTTTCTGTGTACTTAAATATCTGTACATTACGAAAAAAATTTAAGATCGATTTTTCGAACATTTTAACTTATGTAACTCCTTAATCATAGGATAATCTAATATACTAACGAAATCTGTTTGATCTTTTTATATTGGATAACCTGGTCCAAAAGGGCAAATCGATGATTATTAAATATTTTCACACAAAAAAATGACAGAGTGTACTTCAGATGATACGTTTTCAAATACCTAACTTTTGTAGATATTCATCATCACGATTTCAAAAAAAAGAATTTCCAAAAATGAGCTGTTTTAGACTGTTACAACTAGTCACAAACCGTCAATTGTGTGCAAAATTTCGACTTCGTCATCCCAATACCTCGCCTGAGAAAAAAATTCCAAAAATCTTTAAACCATGTAAATCCCTAGCCGATACAAGCCGGTTCTGCTTTCACTGATTGTGAGTTTGAGTAGTCAGAGCACGCGAGCCCTCGGCCGAGTGGTCACCCATCCAAATATTAGGCCATGCCAGCTTGGCAAATGAGATCGAAGCCGCGCACCGACCACGCGCCCACCACTGTCGGCTGACACCTCGTTTAAACATTAATTCGATTACGAAATTGTGAGCCAACAATCGATATTTCGCTCTCCACTCCTATTATTGTCTCCCATGCGAAATAATACAGAGAAATATTAACGATCGACGAATCTCGTATACCCGTAGAAATATATTCCTTACGAAACGACTGTGAGAGTTTCCACGTCGAGCCCATCAAATATGATTTACCGCTCGAGTCGAAGGGTCCGACGGCGAAAGTTCCCAGCCGTTGGAATAATTCGAGCATTTTCCGACGTATTTCCTTAAGCCGGGAGCCTGAATTAGATGGTCCGAAAAATCGTTTTTTTTTGTTTGTTGCTTAAATCGATAGATAAACTATCCAAGAACATATTTACACAGTTACAGAGGCCAATTGTAAATATTTTCGAAGATACAAGGCCAACAGCAGAGAAGCGATTGATATTTGATATTGATATTTCCTCCTATTGAAAACTTTGAAACGCGTTTTCTCCAGTTTTCACTTTCATGATTCTTCCAAATTGGCGGGCGTGATAGCAAAAAACCTCAACGATCTAGTGAATCAAACCAAAGTTTATTTTCTTCGGTATGAAAATCTCTTCTAAGTGAATTAAAAAGTTGTTGAAAAAGTCTTTTTAAATAATTTTTATAGCACGTCGAAGTGTTTTTGTTAAGCACATTTTTTTTTCAAACCTGAGAAAAGTTATAATTTCACGATTTTTTAAGCTTTTCTTAAATCACCCAGAAGAAAAATATATGACAATTGAAATTTTATTGTTTTTTTTGGTTCAGTCAAGAATTACGAGCTGCATATTTTCCGCCGATTGGTCACTGCAGTGGCAAGACGCACATGGAATAGGCTGATAAATCTGCATATTGTTTCATGTTGAAACATTTTTTATACATTTCAATATACATAAAAAGATACCTCAATATTTAATGGGCTCACTTTTTTCCCTTCTAAAAAAAATCCCGAAAAAACGCTTTTTTTGGACCTTCTAATTGAAACCGCGCCTAAGGGTGTATACCAGTGTGAAAAGCTTCAGCCTCTCAGCAGGCTTTATTCGAGAAAGAGCAGGGTCCATTGTATAGGCCAGGTATAGCTGATTAGCAGTTTTTATGGTAAATATCATTTTATCTTGCAAACATCGATAGTTAAATCTTTAAACGCGTTTTTCTCGAAATGAGATTTTTCAAATTTGCTGACATTGTAACTCAAAGAGCAATTATCCGATTGACTTGAAATTTGAACTAAGTACTCTTGAATATATTTACTCTACAATGACGTAGGATATTTTTGATTGGATGGAAATTGACAATTCGGCATTGAAAAAAACGACCATTTTATAGGCAAGAAAACAGGCTTTTTTCCATAACTACGCCATTTTGTTAGATTTTGCTGAATTTTTTTGCAAAAAGATTTTGCGCATAAGTTGCTTGGATCTCAATATTTGTCTATGAAAAAATTATGTAATATAGGTCAAATATAGCCAAATATATTCTTAATTTTCCGAAATATTTAATTGAGTACATTTCTTCCAAAAAATGCCCGAAAACCACCCAAATTTTCAGCGTTCACACTGGTATAGCCCCTTAATGCTCACAGAAAACGCGCGAAAATTTGGCCACTCTGCGCACGTTAAGCTCATGTGTGTACAGGGTGGCCCGAAAGGTGACGTCCAAAAGTAAAACCTAGATGCCTCGTATCAGCACCTATCCGAATCACCCCCTGTGTGTTCTGCGATCTTTTTACTTCTCGAGAAAAAAGCATTTTTAACGGAGGTTGGAGCGTGACCTACAATTAAAGATATATAAATATAAATATAAATATAAATATATATATATATATATATATATATATATATATATATATAAATGTTATTATCTAGACTACACTGTTTTTACGAATTTTTCGAAATTTTTTCACCACAAAACACCAAAGATAAAAAATAATTCAATGTATGTAATTTTACGTGCGGCTCCATGGGCAAGACGTTCATGCTATGCATAATGTAATTTTTTTCGGCTACTAGCACCAAGGTTAACGATTTTTGACCACGGATTAACGCCAACTAAACCTTTGTGAACACTTAGGAACAAAAAAACAATTTTGCCCATTGATATTGACCCTTAATATTGACCCTTCATTGACATACTTATATTTGGCCACGATTTTGACACATTGGGCCAATTTTACCCGGATAGTACTTCATCCACCTGCCATTAACAACCCTTCCGTCGGTTTTTATTGAAAAAAAAAACTTTCAACATTTCTTAATATGTCTGCATAATTGAAATTCGGAAAGTATGAAATTGAATTGTTGTAAAAAATTATTGAAACCTTTCAATTTTGAGAATGTGAGCGTTTCATTTCAAATTCGTCGTGGGTCAAAGTTACTCAGTGTGTCAACGTAGGGTTAACCTTTTAAGGCCGGGAGTGGTCGATATATCGACCAGCCAGGGGGCACATAATATTTAGGCAAGGGGACTCATGAAAATCAAGCACCCCAAAGGGATCACATTTTCGCCACCTCCACGTTGTTGATCCTGGGTCACGCTAAGCGCGAAAGTTGGAGTATTTCTGAAAATAATGCACGATTTTTATGCAGTCTTCTTGTGACATACTTTGGGCAGTGAGTATGTTTACCGACGAAGCTTGTTCTATAATAACTGGTGGCCTTGAAATATTCTTCAGGATGACATTTACAACATATATGCCTATTTTGTTGTACTCGGTGCATCCACAATGTGAGTATATACATTTTGAGGCCAAACTAGCAGAGAAAAAAATTTGACCTTGAAATTGCGATTTTCAAGGTCAAGGATGCCACCAGGATTTTTTTGATTATTTTTCCCGTATTCAGCGCATCAAAGTAACATAGGAATACGCTTTCAAACTTTTTAAAATAAATGTTTAGATTTGCACTTATCGTTGCGTTAGGCTTGGTACTGCAATTGAGAAATTAATCGATTTCATTGATATCTTTCATGTAAAAAGAAGTTGATTTTAATGGACATTTCCCCGTCCTTAAAGGGCTAATCCATGGCAATAATAAATAAGCTCGTGGCATAAATATAAATAGGCTACCGACGAAGCTTGTTCTATAATAACTGGTGGCCTTGAAATATTCTTCAGGATGACATTTACAACATATATGCCTATTTTGTTGTACTCGGTGCATCCACAATGTGAGTATATACATTTTGAGGCCAAACTAGCAGAGAAAAAAATTTGACCTTGAAATTGCGATTTTCAAGGTCAAGGATGCCACCAGGATTTTTTTGATTATTTTTCCCGTATTCAGCGCATCAAAGTAACATAGGAATACGCTTTCAAACTTTTTAAAATAAATGTTTAGATTTGCACTTATCGTTGCGTTAGGCTTGGTACTGCAATTGAGAAATTAATCGATTTCATTGATATCTTTCATGTAAAAAGAAGTTGATTTTAATGGACATTTCCCCGTCCTTAAAGGGCTAATCCATGGCAATAATAAATAAGCTCGTGGCATAAATATAAATAGGCATAATTATAAATGACTCAAAAGATCATTTTGAGTTGTCTAAAACATTCACTGACGCACTTCCTTTTCATAATAATCTTTGACAATGTTACTCTTTTTCAAGTTGCTGGTATCACAAAAGTTTTTATTTTTCACGTAATAAAGATATAAAAATGCATAATTTTCCTCTTCAATTATATACTTTATGAACAATTAGCATCTACGGAATAAATCTATACCTCGTATGCATTTTTTTGAGGTTTAATGCAAAGGAAATGAATAAACCGTCATTAGACTCAACAGGGCCGCTCCAACTTCCTCAATTTTTTATCGAGTTTTCCCGTAGCACAAGTTTAATTTTACTTTCTCTTTTGTGTATGTACTCTGCTTCTAGAATTTTTCAAAACCAATTGGCACTCATTTAGTTTAGTATAAGTATTTTTTTTTCATCTGCACTCCAGTGACAGTTCCTGTCGAACCTTTTTTTTTATAACATTTCATCAAGATCTTCGGCACTTACGTTAGTATTCGGTTGCTCATTTGCTTATTGCTCAGCGGTGTACTTCACATAACGTTAAACCGAGTGAAAGAAAATCGCGAGAAAACTACACACACAAAATACAAAAATGAAAAAAAAAGCTTTTTTCTCGAAAACAAAAAAATATCGCAGAACATACGTGGGGGTGACTTCTACACTGACAATGAGAGAAATGTATGGTGTTCTCAACCATAGTTTAGCTATATTTTATAGTTTCTGAGTGGACAATGATATTTTGTAGCCATAGTTACTGACAAAAGTATAGTTCTGCTTGTTGATATTTTAGCAGCTGCATGAATTATGCACGTACGTTTACTGCACCCACCAATCTTACAAACATACGTTTATTCTTCAATGCTATATAATATTTTAGTTTTTCATAAAATGGATATTGCCTGATACTATCGAAAATTTACTTCTCCAAGATTCTAATAGTGAACTGAAATATATATGCATTGATTAAAAATGTTGTCTGCGATTTGCGACGATGTTTATAGTGATTTGTACCATATTTAAAGATACGACCTGCTGTATGCGTATTTGGTATGCTATACAAGTGTTGGTACAAGGCATCAATGCCCGTCTACCAAATGCATAGAATATTTCATAAATCCGAAATAAAATAAAAGACGCAACTGAGGGATCTACCTCGATGACTTTTTATTATAATTCGCTATTCCCTGACCTCCTGTAATGATTTATTTCGAAGAAAATATTTCGCCTAATCGGAATCGAACCTAGAACCTGACTGCCTACCTTCTGCCTGTCCTACGCACGCTGCCACTATGCTACCGAGTACGTTTGGCATCTTTAGCACATATTTGGCACAAGAGACAAAAGTAATTCCGGCTGTACTTCCGAATAGCTGTTACCTGCGATTTAGTAGAAATGAATTGTACAAACTTGAAAAGAATAGTAGAAGTTTGACTGAACAAAACTTAACGTACAGTATACAACGTTAGTATTTGTACGCCGATTTTCTTAGAGCACTGAATTAACCATATCTATATTATCAAGCCTTTTACAATAGTGAATAATCATTCCGGGGATAATAGATAGTCAAACACGCCATCCGAATCGTATGTAACTTTATACTTTTCGTTTATAGTCGTGCTAACCATATTTTGATTGCGGTATCAATAAACTATAACGAATTTTACTATCCCCTCTTTTACCATGGGCGTTTGTTGTAAATACCATGTCCTTTTTTCTCAGTGTAGAGTATCCTCTTGCACTGACAAAAAAAACCAATTGAATCAAAAAAATATATTGGTTGATCCAAATAAATGTGCTGTTTCGGAGTGCCACCGATATATGAGATTGTTTCAATACTACAAAATATTGGAAAATGTGATTGATTTAAGTAACATATTGTTTTATTTGCGAAGGCTCTTTTGTTCTCTGAATATCTACATTATCCTTCAAATAAAATTATATTCTATTGAAATCATTCTATATATAATCCGTAGATGTATTGGATGAAATAATTAAGCGGTTGCTACAAACATTTTTTATTTCGTACAAAAATAGAATCAATAGAATTTATTATTTCTTTACTACATCGAAACGAATATGCCGTGGGACGTAAGTTTTTCAATTTGTTTTAAATCTTCAATATAAAGTGAGTATTAGAATGATCGTCCACGATAATAGGGGAGAGAATATCAGATATCCAATGGAATATCCATGGAGAGAATATCAGATATTCAATTGATAAGAACCGATACTGCACTTCGATCTCGGCCACAGGCCAAGAAGCGATAGTCTGTAGAGTTTCTCCGGCGTTTAAGGAGGTACGGTGATGACCATGCTAGTAAACTTAGAGTCTATTTCACGCCGCAATACCGCCACGTTTTAGATGTATGTATATGGCCTATTTTTTGAGAAATATTTTTTAAGTATTGAATTTGGAGTTTCCTATTATTTTTATAATATGGAAACAACCTTAATAATCTACTACTCGACTTCAGTAGTACGCCATATCGTTGACGTTTAGCATCGTCGCATTTTTGGTGGCTGTCATCGGTTCCACGCGCCCAGCTTATTATTTTTTGTAGCCGGTTAACATGGAGAATGACATGACATGGAAGTTTATCAAAAGAGTAACGGGATTGTACCTGAAGTCCAGTTTAGAGACAAATGTAGATTCTGACGGACAAGAATTAGAAAATGAAAAGATAATATTGCGATTGCAAATAAAAAACGTCGCGTTGAAGTTAACCTCAATGTCCAATGTCCAATCTGTCCAAAGTCAAAACATATTTCATCGATTGGTATGTTATTTTTCCCTTTCCTAATTTTCACAATATTTACAGGTATAAAAAAGAACGTTTATTTTATATGACGGTTCTCCCATGCTGAATTTATATATAGATGCGTTGTATAGGTACATGTCGCCAGAAAAATTGAGATGCCTTTGCTGTACGCAAAAGAACTTCAATTAAATATCGACGAAAGGCCCTTTATAATCCATTAAAAAATGTACGGCTTCGCACAATCATATTTTTAATTCGCGTTGAAAATATCCGATAGACGAATCAAATTTGCGCGGGTATCCGGCGTTGCCACACGTCAAGCAAGATGGCTGCTTTTACGTCACGAGAAGTCTCGCTCTCCGAAAACTTCGGTTTTTGCGACTTTATTTCTAAATTTATTGCTTATTTCTGCGGTGAGCTTTCCAATTCAAGGTGCCTTATCGATGACAAAGATTCAACGAACGCAACCATCAGTTTTATTTACGTGTTTCTTGGCTCCAAGTAGAACAAAAAATCGATATATGAGAGGACTGGCACATTTTGTCGTCTAGGTGTGACTAATTCACCAACTTCAACAATTAATAACTCGTAAAGTGTACGGTAAATCTCGTGGAAACTCCGCATACGCATGGACGAACGTCTCGACAATGCTATAAAAAAATCGGGCTTTTATCATGAACTCGCTCCAATCACCGTACCTCCTTAAGCAGATTTTCGGTTCGCGCTACTCTTACGAGAAACGAGCGCGCGTGCGGCTCCTAGCGGTTATTCCGAAAAGTACGGGTTTCCTCGCACCTATAATTTCGGTGGCGCTCGGCCATGATTTGGTTGAATTTTTTAACCAAATATGCAAGAAACAAAATTTTACTTTCGCATAATTTTTTAACCAATTCTGACATTTGTTTAATATTTTTCGATCGAAATGAAATATTAATATTTTAACGAATACTGTACTTAAAAATCAATATCGGATATGGTGAAAACAATAAAATAACATATTTACTCAATAGAAATTTTATTTGAATCAAACGAGAGAATTCAATTTTTCTTGTGTACTCGAATCAACAATATTCATGTTATAAATTGAAACGCTTTTTTCGTTCGTTGCAGGAATTGCATTCAAAACTATATAATGTGTTCACGATAATTTTTTAGATATTTTCAATAAGATATTGTTCTCGGCTAACGATATATCTTTTGACTGAAAAAAAAACTTTCATTTTTATCATGTTATTGAAGTCAACAGCGTTTTGTTTGGTCTAATAAATCCGATTATTTACACCAACAATTTTACAATTGAATCAACGAAATTGCATTCAATAACACCAATGATATTGGATCAATGATTTTTTTTTCTCAGAGTGGACATCGATTTTCGGTCCACTCTTTCCGTGCACATATTTTGGCAAAGGTGACTTTGAAGCCATTCGCGACTTCCGAACCGTCACCATGTCGACGGCCGTGCGGAAAGCCACCCCTACGTAGATAAAACGGTTTCAAAATGTCATTTCCTCATACACACACACACACACCCGCAAATATTCATGGACGTAGTGAGAAATGAGACAGCGAGGGGTGATTTTTGTTATATATATTTTTTTTCGGCGAACTTTCGTAAGGTGACGGTGAAGGAGGGTTGAGGGGGTTAGACACGGAGCACCAAGGGGGATGGAAGCAGCGACGGCGCGTACTCCCTCGACATAAGGTCGGTTGGTGGGAGAAACAGGAGACCCGGGCAGTGCAAGCCGGGCAGCCTGCCCGATGATACGGCCCGCTTCGTGTGCGCTTAATCACCCTCTTCTCATGTACATATAGGCACGATCAAATTTGAGAGAATCGAAAAAATTCGGTCGATCAATTCGTCTCACCGAACGGGCAGTCGTCGATATTTTTTCAAAGTCGCGCCGGTCTAAACGTGAAATTCCCATCGAAAAAGAGCTTTTTTCCCCGCGATCGAAACGCGCGTTGAGATTTTGAAAAAAAAAGCGACGTTTCGCGATTAAAAAAAAATTAAATTTCGAGTCGAAATACGGAAGTTAAAAAAAATCGTACGGTTTTGGCGATATTGCCGGGCAAATTGTGTCTGCACGGTGCTGTAACAACCTCTAGATTGGCGGGAAAGAGGAGACTAAGCTAAGAAGGAAGAGAGGCCTGTGCGCGGTGCTATGTAAGCCAACAAGCTCTCCGCGGGCTTTCTACATCCTGTCTGTCTGTTCTTCGATGTTTGTGCCTCGAGCCAAGTAACAGGTTGGTGATTTCGATCCCGCCGGATTTTATGCGACCCCTGCCCTTACTCTCTCCCTTTCTCTCTCATCCTACACGCTGGTGGTTATAATCTTCAATTTTTTTTATCCTTCCATAGAAAACACTCTCTCTCTCTCTCTCTCTCTCTCTCTCTCTCTCTCTCTCTCTCGTGACTATAATCTCATTGTTGGTTCATCCCCTATGTTTTCCACCCCTCTCGTTATCTTCGTTCTCGTGATTCGGCGTTTCGTTATCCTCCGGACCCAATGGCACGACATATCCGTCACTCTGATATTTTCGGCGACAAAAAAAAACCACGTAATTAGCTCGTATTTTTTTACTCTATTTTTCGTAACGACGTTCACGTCCTCGAGAGTGCAACGAAAAATTGTTACTTTTTTCTTGTTTTTTTTTCTTCTATTTTTACGATGCAAAATATTTATGGCATATTTTGCGTCGTCGAACTCTAGAAAGAAGGCGAGGAAAACAAAAAATTGGCAATTTTTGCAGATGACTTTTGCAAAATAGGAAAATTGCATGAAGAAAATTATCCGCGGCGTTCCGAAACGGCGAGAGATTCGATATCGTGATTTTCTTTCGGTTCACATGTAACATTGCGTGGATCGATAGCTCATTTTATTTTCGGTCCATACACAGAGGAGGAAGTATCTTTGCTCTATTTTTGGTCGGGGCTGCGGGCAGCGAAAGCATTCATTTTATCGGCTTCTCGGTGCGATGCGAGCCCGCGGTTTTATTCCTGCCGAGGAGAGGCCGTACGATTTTTTAACTAGAGCAAAAGCGTTTAAGGTTTTTTTTTTAACGGTCACCCAACGTTTCGGTGAGAAATAATTATGGTATGTCTTCAATGCGGAATTGACGGGTCCAAGGTAGCAGTGTTTTATCGTTGGTCTACCCTATTTTTTCCCTCCCCCTATCTACCACGATTTTTACGAACTAGGATAGTGACGTGTAGTGCGCGGCTCCGCGGTCACCCATCCGGGTATTGGCCCAGGCTGCTCAACATGGAGATCGCCGCTTGGTTATCTACGTGCATATGCGAACTCAATTGCAGCGAGCCGAATTTGCAGGAGGAGCAAGATATCTCTCTCTCTCTCTCTCTTTTTCATATAGAGGAAAGTGACGTTCAAAATGAGAATTTGGATCAATACCTATCCGAATCACCCCCATGTTACGTTCTACGATCTTTTTTAATTTTCGAGAAAGAAAGCTTTTTTTATTTTTCCCTTTTGTGTGTATACTGGACTCGCGATTTTTTTTCCCTCGGGTTATCGTTATACAGTGCACTGTTGAGCTATAAATAAATGAAAAACTGGACATTAACGCAAATGCCGAAGATTTTGATAAAAAGTTCAAAGAAAAGGCTCAAAAGCATCAGTCACTGAAGTTAAAGGGGCCGAAAAACGTCGTATTTCCCGATTTTTTTTGCTATTAGATTATTTATTTGGGATTTGGAAAAAAGGAATGTTATCAAATATATATTGAACTTATTTCGTGTGAATTTTAATTAAAAAAAAAAAAAAAATTACCAACGTTATTGAGGTTTAATAGAGCCTCAACAAAATGTGGTTCAACGGTTGGATCGATGACTTGACAATAGTCGGTCTGAAAAATAAATATGAAAAATAAATATAAAAAACGTTTATAATTTATATAAATGCAGTTCTCGTTGTACGTAGCCGTTTTTCGACAAATAATTCACTAAATGGCGAGTGCTTTAAGAAAGTGTAATTTTGGCGGAATTTTTACTTATATTTGGGAGCTTAAAAAATACCAAATAAAAAAATCGGCTACGTACAACGATAGCTACTGTAATTAGGGAAATTTCGGTTTTGTTGAATTGACAATCGGACCATTATAGCCAGAGTTATGGTCAGGTCTAGAAAATTCGTTTCGAGAAAAACGCGTTTAAAAGTGCTAACATACGTAAATCGTTGCGCTACCTGCACTCACTGAATCGTCTGCAACTTGGTCAATTTTCAATATTTCAACTCGATTTTTTTTCACATATTCTTGAACATGTATACTTTGAGGAAATGCAAAAAATCGATTTTTTTACTCCTCTCAGTGGTGTCCCACCTTAAGACGATAAAAAATACTTATACAAGTCTCAATGAGTCCCAATTGCTGAAACTTCCAAGAGGAAAGTACATGCACAAAACAGAAAAAATAAAAACTTAATCTACAAGAAAACTCGAAAAAAAATATTTTTTTTTTCTCGAAAACTAAAAAAGATCTTAGAACATCCATGGGGGTGGATTCGGATAGGATACGAGGCATTTAGATTTTTCTCTTCGACGTCACTCTTCGGGCCACCTTGTCTATATATAGTTGATTTTGTTATCTGGTACGTCAGGATTTTCGAAGTCGAAACTTTTCGAGCCAACTTCACTTCCGCTACGTGGAGAGGGGTAACTTTTTTTTTATTATTCTGTTTCGAATATATAACTCTTGAACTGTTGCTCGTCCGTATTTATCCGGACTGTTAACTTTCCGTTTGTGCAAGATAAAAAAGAACCAAAAGCTTTCGCAAATATATATATATATATATATATATATATATATATATATATATATATATATATATATATATATAAAACCTTTTTATCCCGTTGGTGCTCGCGGAGGCATGTCCCGTGACGAACGATCGTATAAACTGTTGCGCTTCCCACGCCGAGAACATTTTCCATATTTCTCGCAGTGAGCGCGACCGGTTTTAATTGTTACGGACTTATTCAAAAATTAGTTTGCTCGTAATTTCTCTCGGTTCGGCCAGAATATCGGAGGATGCGAAGAAGTTCTGAAATTTCACTCGCTGCTTCCAAATTAACCATGTGGAAGAAATATCAATTGTTGAAATATCTGGTTCGGACATATACATTTGAAAAGCATAGTTCGTTATTGTTATACGAAAAAAAAACATGAATAATTCTTTCGTATCTTTATAGTGGCATTTGAATGATCGAATGCAGCAAAAAGTACGATACGATTAGTTAGTACCCGAATGAAAAATTTATTCAGGGCTGTTCTGTCACTGTGCACTGAGAGAAATGTGTGGTATTCTCAACCGTATTTTAACTACATTTAATATTTCCCTGAGGGGGACAATAATACTTTATAGCTAATAGGGGGACAATAATACTTTATAGCTATAGTTACTGTCAAAACTATAGTACTGCTTATTGATATTTTAGAAGTTGCATGAATTATGCACATATGTTAACCGCAATCACCAATCTAACAAACATACGTTTATTCTTCAATGCTATACAATATTTTAGGTTTTCATAAAATGGATATTTCCTGATACTATCGAAAATTTACTTCTCCAAGATTCTAATAGTGAACTGAAATATATATACATTGATTAAAAATGTTGTCTGCGATTTGCGACGATGTTTATAGTGATTTGTACCATATTTAAAGATACGACCTGCTGTATGCGTATTTGATATGCTATACAAGTGTTGGTACAAGGCATCAATGCTCGTCTACCAAATGCATAGAATATTTCATAAATCCGAAATAAAATAAAAGACGCAACTGAGAGATCTACCTCGATGACTTTTTATTATAATTCGCCATTCCCTGACCTCCTGTAATGATTTATTTCGAAGAAAATATGTCGCCTAATCGGAATCGAACCTAGAACTTAACTGCCTACCTTCTGCCTATCCTACGCACGCTGCCACTACGATACCGAGTACTTTTGGCATCTTTAGCACGGATATGGCATAAGAGACAAAAGTAATTCCGGCTGTACTTCCGAATAGCTGTTACCTGCAATTTAGGTGAAATTTTGCACATATATATTTTTTATAATATAAGTCACTGTTTAAGTGGACTTTTGGCGCTTTGCAATAGTTTCGTACCATATAATAGTGACTTGTATCATATTATATGATACGACCTGTTAAGGCGTTACCCCCACTTGTAGCGCAAAAAAGGCCTTTTTCATGAATTTTTTTAAAGAAAACTACAAAACTTTTTTAATCGATCAATATACCATCTTAAAGAACACATCTTGAAGAACTTTCAGTAATTTTTTTATTGAAAAATATTACATTGTTTAGTGGCAAATGGCCGTCAATGAAATAATGTTTTTATATACACGGTTTGCGGTGATCAACATTGCGGCGAAGTGGATCATCTGAAAAAAAAATGCGGATGGATTTAGTCAAATATAAGTATAAACTAGTCTTTAATCGAAGGATTTTAAAAAATATTCATTTTTCACAAAATGGCGGACAGTCAAAGTTAATGGTTCGATTCTAACGAAAAAAACGGCCGTTTTTTTGCTATAAAACGGCCATTTTTTTTTTGAGAAAAAAAATTGAACGATTAAAGACTACATTTTTATGTATTAAATAAGCCTGCAAAATTTCAAGAAGATCGGTTCATTAGTGTTCGAGTAATCTTGGTCACCGACTTCAGAAATGCCATTTTGAGAAAAACGCGTTTAAAGTTTCTCTTTCAACGCTCTTTCAACGCGGATTCTTCTCTTTCAACGCTCATATCTCAGTCAATTTTGTTCGGATCGACTTGAAATTTTCAGGACATATTCTCAGATACTTATACTTCAAAAAAATGCAATAAAAAAAAATCGATTTGTTCAGAATCGCAGGTGGGGGTAACCCCTTAAATGCATAGTAATGTGTGTCCTACGAGAACAGAAGGTGAACTACAAGAAGATGTGTTGAACTGATATCCTATTTTTGCATTGTAACAAACATACTATGTAACAGTTCGTGAGACATGCGTAGTTCTTAGAACTATTAAGCTGCAGTTGCTCGAACTGCAAATTTTTTACGTCTAAAGTAAACTTTACTATATTTTTTTTCGAATAGTCACTTCTCACAAGGTCTTCTAACAAATTATACTTGAAAAACGTTAATGTTAACCATATGAATTGTACAAACTTAAAAAGAACAGTAGAAGTTGACTGAACAAAACTTAACCTACAGCATACAACATTAGTATTTCTACGCCGATTTTGTTATAGCACAGAGTTGACCATATCTATATTGTCAAGTCTTTTGCAATAGTGAATAATCATTTGGGGGATAATAGATAGTCAAACACGCCACCGAAATCGCATGTGTAGATATACTTTTCTAATCCGTTTAGATCTTTAATTTAAAAAATAAAAAATTAACATTATAGAGGTATAAAAGAGCCTCGGTATTAAAAAAGCGTCCAACGGCCGGATCGATAACTTGACAATGGTTGGTCGGAAAATAAAAGAGTTTTATAATCTCTATAAATGTAGTTGTCGTTCTACGTAGTTGTTTTCCGAAAAAAAAATCACAGAATGGTGGGTGTTGAAAAAAGTGTACTTTTGGCGAAATTTTTACTCATATTCGGGCGCTTAAAAAATAATGAATAAAACAACTGCTACGTATAACGATAGCTACTGCGAATACGGATTTGTAAAAATTGAAAAAAAAAACGGACAGTTACTACTAGAGTTATGATTCCGGCCGGGTCATGAAAAGTCGTTTTTTGCCCCGTCGTAACTTGGTCAATTTTAAATTCCAACTTAACATTGTTTTTCACATATTCTTGAATATGTATAGTTTGAGAAAATGCAAAAAAATCAATTTTTCCGACCCGTCATATTAGTTCCCCTCCATAAAATGTTATAAAATAAAAAAATAGCAATGATAAACTATACGAGGAAAAGAAAAATAGCAATAATCGTTTTATGTGAAATTAATAAAACTATAATTTAAAAAAAAACGGCAATGAAAGTTTAAAAAAAAAATTGTAAAAATTAAAACGGAGATCCTTAAGGGAGCACGTTCCAAGCCTGTCTACCCTAATTGTACGGACGATGGAAGCTCCTTCGTTTTGATTTAAACGCTATGAAAAAAAGTTGTTAAGCGCTAAAACTCTCTCGTATAAATTCCTTCTGACGCCGTAAAATAAGAATCTTGGCGTTCATTGTCGATCCGCGTGACGAAAAAAAACCCACAAAGTCGTATAAAAGCGGCCACAACAGCGAACGTAAAAGCAGCAATA
The DNA here is from genome assembly GCA_963210295.1 of Ophion ellenae. Lineage (NCBI taxonomy): Eukaryota > Metazoa > Arthropoda > Insecta > Hymenoptera > Ichneumonidae > Ophion > Ophion ellenae. The sequence continues at coordinate 39,265,300 of OY723392.1, forward strand.
AAACGATCTCGTTTGCTTAACGCGCTTGGATTTACGATCGTTTTTTTTTTATTATTATTTTCAACTTTTAATACAATGTCGCGCGAGAGTAAAAATCTCGAGGAACATCTTGATAAGATCCGAGAAAGAGTGGGGTGAAAAAAGGAGAGGATTCGGAGGGACCGTTTAAGCGAAGACAAACTTTATTCAGACAATTTCTCGTCCCATAATCGTAAATCTTTTCTTTCGCTTCTCATCTTTTTGCAAAGTACAGCCGAGGCTCGCGACCAATTCACGTGCGGAACAAAAGGATTTCTCGAAAGCGTTTTGAAAAAGCAAAGAGTAGAAAAAAGAAAAGAAACGAGATATCGGAGCACAATGCGTGAAAACGCTCGGTTGACGATTTTTCTTTCGTTGGCCGAAACGTTTTGCAATAAAGACGAACCATCGTCCGTAGGGAAGAGAAAGGAAGAGAGAGTGAGAGACGACAGTAAAGAGCTTACTTGGAGATTTGTACGCGTGTTTGTATATACGCTGAAAGAAAGCTTTTGCACAAATTGTTATGCATCGCATCAAAAAGCCCAGTAACATATACGCGTCTCGTCCCAGAGCCTTCGCCTTTCCTCTGATGTTTTTCCAACGTTTGACGTTTCATAAAATCGCCGGTCTCGCATTATTAATTAATTTCCTTTTGACACTGTTTTTTGCTGGAATTTTTTTTTTTCGAGTCGACTCGAATTTCAAAAAACGCTGGTGCATAAATCTTTGATGCGCTGTTCCTACGCTCAATTTTTTTTTTTTCGATCAAGCACCAAGAAGCGATAATTGCTTTTGTTTGACGGGCTGCATCTACCTGGAGGCCCGAAAAAAAAATCCGATATTGTTTTTGGCATATGGTTGGTGATAAAAAAGCATTTTTTTACACAAAGGTACATATATTGAGAGCTTCAAAAAATAAATCACTAAAACGTATAGAAAAACAACAAAAACATCGCCGCTGGCAGATGACGAAATTTTTTTCGCGATTTTTGGCAGTGGACGCTCCAGTTTAAACGGTCCATCTGAAATCTAAAAACCAAAGGGGTTATTCAAGTTAACTATCGACACGAGTCGTTGACGATCGTCGATTTTCAAAGGAATTTTCTTAAACATCGCGGCGACGAATTGAAACTCGAGCATACAACATTTATGAAAAAAAGTCGTCATTTTTTCGTAAGTAGTAAAAAAAGAAGATTGATTTCAGAAAAGTGAGATCGTCAAATACCTTTAAATTTTTCTCATCGTATCTCCTGTGAATTTGGAAACAATCCATCAAGTGGTTCTCGAGATATGATGTCCACCGGCTTTGAAAACAATGTTTCAATTTTAAGAATATTCCAATGAAATTTTCAGGGAATATATCTGAAAGGTCGGATACTATCGAATAAAAATATTTTTGGAAAATGCTATTTTTCGACCCACCTAGGTAGATGTAGCCCGTTAATTTCGCATGACCTTACTTGACAATCATTATTATTGAGAGGTTAATCGATATATTCTTGAATACCTGCATGGATACTTATATATAATAAAGAAAGATAAAACTCTATAACTATAACTAAAATATATAAATGTAACCAAACATGAAATACAAATCAAACGTAAAATATAAACTCTACAATAAACTTTGTAAAACTATAAAAATAAAACTTTACAATAATAATAAATAAATAATACAAACAACAATAAAAAACATTAAAAATAATTGAAGGAACATGTAATAATGATGATGACGATGATAATAGCCATGATTAATATTACGTTTTTGATCATTTATAACAATATACACACGTATGCGAAATGATAGATAGCGACTATGATAATAGCCATGATTAATATTACGTTGTTGATCATTTATAACAACATACACGTGTATGAGTTGAAATTTAATAACGAATATTTTGGTAGCCCTCAATCAGGTCGCCAATTGACATTTTTACTACTTTTCATTTCCCAACGTGTACAAATGAAAAATGGCAAAAATGTCGGATACATTTTTCATGCCAATAAGCGTGATAATTAATAAAATAAAAAAAGGCTCTGTATATACGGCAATTAAAGATACCTTGTGCGTCAAGATCAAATGTAATGGACCGCCCTGAGCTATGACACAGGGGGTCGGAATACAGAAAGACGGGGGAGGAGTGGGAAGGTGCAAAAGAGGGAGAGAATATGAAGGTTGAAGGTAGGCCGGGGTTACAGTGACAGGGTCACCCGTTGACCGACTTTCTTGTTCGCTATCTCTCTCTCTCTCTCTCTCTCTCTCTCTCTCTCTCTCTCTCTCTCCCCCTCTCTCCATTCCTTTTCTCCCTCGGTCCACGCTGGTTCTGGGAGAGATGTGGGCCATGCGAACGGTGGCGACGTCGACACGCCATTATTTTCCGTATGCACCCTGCTCGCAACATCAGGAGGGAAATATATAAACAACGTGTGTGCGTTTTGCACGGAGCCGAGGAGGGAACAGCGTCTAGAACAGACGGAGCTTTTCTGCCCTCCGGCAAATTGCCTTGCGGTCGGTATCGTTTATTCTTTCAGCGAGCACACAGTCGTAATACGTAATGGCGGTTTGTGGTAATTGCGAAGATTTGAGTGACGCGAGCTAATTTAGTGAGGTGAAGAAATTTAGACTGCACTTCCTGAAATAATGATGAATTTGCTGAAAATAATGAAATGATAACGTATGAAATGAAATGATGAAATGATAGTTAATTTTCTGAAATAATGACAAATTTTCGGTAAATAATAATAACGAATGGAATAATAATGAATTACTGAAAATAATGATAAATTTGCTGAAACATATATTCCAAATAAAGTCATTATTATTTTCAGAAATTCATTATTATTGTTTTCAGAAAATTCATTATAATGAAATTAATAATAATTTATTAAATGAAATAATGAATTTCTGAATATAGTAATGCATTTCCTTAAATGATGACGAATTTTCTGAAAAAAATATTCCGAATAAAGTCATTATTATTTTCAGAAATTCATTATTATTTCATCATTTCAGTTTATTCATTATTGGTGTTGTCAGTTTGTCCATTATTATTGTTTTCAAAAAATTCATTATGATGAATGATATGAAATAATGAATCGATAATGATTTTTTTGGAATATCTGTTTCAGAAAATTCATTATTATTTTTAGGTATTTATTATTATTTCATTCATTATTATTGTTGTCAAAAATTCAGTAGTAGTATCGAGTTGTAATTGCAAAACTTTTGCAAAGCTGTTTACAAAACTCAAAAAATTCAGTAGTAGTATTATTTATTCCGTGTATACCCTTAAAGGGTGTTTACATACTTGCCTTTCCCATCCCCACTTACATAGGTTTACATAAATTTGATATAATTTGGATGCTTAAACCTACTTTCTATTCTCTTATTTTCCTAGCCGCTCGAATTTCATCACGTAGTTACACAGTTGTTTTACCGGTTTCGATTTTAGTTGCGCCTCTATTTTCTGATCGATTTCTTTCCCCTTGTTGTTCCCCAACCATTGTTTTAATTCAGGCACTATTGCCTGATTGATGTTTCCCTTCACTTCGGGGCACTCGCAAATGTGGCTCCAACTTTCGATTTCTTCATTGCACATTCTGCATTTGTTGTCCCCGTAACCCTTTTTCGTATTTTTCACCACACTCCCGTGTTTCATCCTTACCCACGTTTCTTTCATCTCTCCGCTAATTGTCGTATCTTCCCAATATTTTTCCGTTTGTATTCCTATTTTCCTATTTTTATATTCTTTGCAGTATGTCGACGCCTCGATCTTGCTCCAATCATACTGTATTTCTTGGTCCGTTTTCACTTTTATGCCTTTTTTTATTTTTTCCTCTACCTCTCTAATATTTCGACCCTTTATGGCACGCCAGATTCCGCCCTATCCTATGTTCTCCATCGCTTTTTTCAACTCATTGCCCCATTTCGACGAGTTTCCATTTAATATTGCTCTCACCTCCTCCTTGACCCCCATGGAAATTTATATACGCAAAAATATACGGCAAATTTATTTTATTAATAATTGTAATATATGTGAAATGTAGGCCATATATTGAAAATATATGTTGCATATATGTGCCAAATTCTAATTTTCGTAACGTTTTTATATGTGAGATGTATATGCGTGGTATTATTGTATATCAATGTATCATATATCAATGATATATGTAGCATTTACCCTGCATATATACCACATATATTTAGAATATATGTTGCATACACACTGCGTACATACCACATATATACTGCATAAATGGTACATATATGCCACATATATACAGATATGCGTAGCATATCTGTATATAGTGTTTATATGTAATAGCGTACTTTAACTGTAAGTTAAGTTTTTTTAAGTTTCAGTTTTAAGTTTTATTAAGTTTAACTGTAATAGTGTTTATACACAGCATATATTTTTTGTCAGGAATATGTATCAAAAATGTATGCGTCATATATGACGCATAAATGACACATATATGAGTCATATATGACGCATACATTTTTGATATATTTTTCTGACAAAAAAATAGATTGAAAATATATCGAAAATATATGCGTCGTATATGCCTCATATATGCATCATATATAGTGTTTATACGTAGCATATATGTTTTGGTCAGAAAAATATATCGAAAATATATGGCTCATATATGCGTCATATATTTGGTACATATATACTGAATATATACGTATTATTCTATTTTTCGTCACTATATATGCGACCGATATATATATATATATATATATATATATATATATATATATATATATATATATATATATATATATATGTATGTCGCATATATTTTACATACATAAATTTCCATGGGGGGAGACAGCAAATTCAGTATTATTTCACCATTTTATTTCATTCATTGTTATTATTTTCCGAAAATGTATCGTTATTTCAAACATCCAATGTAATGAAAATAATAATAATCAATTAAATGAAATAATAATCATAAATTGCTGAAAAAAACAATGAACTTTCTGAATAAAAATATTCCTATTATTCTAATTACAACCAAAAATCCACAATACTCTAATTACAAAGGAAATCTTTCTTGTAGTCTTAGTCTGGCAATACGAATTATTCTCTGATAGAGATATTGCTGTCAATCGGTTCGAAATCAATTCGACAGTTCGAAAGTCGTTCGTCCAGCCGTTGATATTTTGCAATTGTTCGTTATTTTTGGATATCGTTTGTCATTGATTTTGCTAAAGAAAAAAAAAAGAAACGCATTTTGCCGTTTTATGACAATCATTAGTAGAGAGCCAACGGCGGCAGCGTTAATTGAAAATGACCGCCATCCTGTTTTGCTTCCCGCGGGATCACATCGCGTTGTACGGGCTAGCAGCGGTACCGGATGCCGAACAACTGTGACCGCGCGCGATCGCTCTGGGATACACGCGGTTTTCCGTAATTTCGAATTTATGCGGCACTTGCCCGTGCCCTCCTTTACTTTTTTTTTATTCACGCGTGAATTTTGGCTTTGCGGAGAAAATATTTTTGCCGACCGTGCCTGTCGTGTGTCATTTAGCTGCTGGCCTTTAATTTTGACGTTCTCATATTTTACTTACACTGAGAAAAACGGCCATGGCATTTACAACAAACGCCCATGGTAAAAGCGGGAATAGTAAAATTCGTTATAGTTTATTGACACCGCAATCATAATATGGTTGACACGATTATAAACGGAAAGTATAAATTAACATACGATTTGGGTGGCGTGTTTGACTATCTATTATCCCCGAAATGATTATTCACTATTGTAAATGGCTTCAAAATATAGATAAGGTTAATTCAGTGCTATAACAAAATCGGTGTACAAATACTAATGGTGTATACTGTACGTTAAGTTTTGTTCAGTAAAACTTTTACTTTTTTTTCAAGTTGGTACAATTCATATGGTTAACATTAACGTTTTTCGAGTATAATTTGTTAGAAGACCGTATGAAAAGTGACGATTCGAAAAAAATTATAGTAAAGTTTACTTATAGCGAAGACGTAAATCATTTGCATAATTCATGCAACTGCTGAAATATCAATAAGCAGTGCGACATTTTTTGCAATAACTATGGCTATAAAATATTATTGTCCTCTCAGGGAACTATGAAATATAGTTCAAATATGGTTGAGAACACCATACATTTCTCTCAGTGTACTCTCGTACAGATCTTCAATTTTCATCTGGACGCTGAATTTCGAAATGTCGACATTTCGCGAGCTTTTTTTCGACGCTTTTGTAATTAGTTTGAAAACCCAAAAAGGCATACGAACAATAGAAAAAAAGTTACTTTCGTATACACATTTCGAAAAAGAGAAACCTTGTCGAGAATTATAAACGAGAAAAATTATATTTTGTAATTCGAATGTTTTTAAACCTACTCGTTTCCGCATTCTACCTGCTCAAATGCTGGAGGCAAAAAAAGAACTTCACGTTTCTCTGCGGAAACATTAATTAATTTTCCCGAGCTCGTTTGTATGTCGGTACGATATTAATTACATCTCGCTCCAAAAAAGCCGCGCTCCATAACCGTTAATCGCATACACCGCAGAGCCCTTTTTGCTCTCTTTTTTAATTGTTTTCTTCGGCGAGTTAGCCGGGCGGGTCTATTTTTTTTAATAAAAAAAGAAGTTCGAACGCTCGTTCGTTTTTCAACCTGGGAACGTCAGGTCCTGGTGGGCCGATGGCGTCTCGTACCTCCGCAATTGTTGCGCTGGTACATTGAGTCCCTACTGACTGTGCGGCGAAAAAAACTTTTGGCGGGCACCGGTCGAGGTGACCCGAAGATCAGGTCATTGACGTATCGGCGAACGAGGCATACCCGTCGAAAGTTTTGAATCGGCCCGTCACAAATATCCCTTTTTCTAAGAAAGGAGATATCTTTACGCGAGGAGAAGATTTCTGATTTTGACGATTTTTTTTTAAGGAACGATTTCTTTAACATTTTTGCGACTAAGTCTATGTTTTATTTACTTTTGGCTGTTACATGATATTTAAAGAACAAATTAATCTTTGAAAATGGCGGAGGTATGGCACGGTCTCTAAACGGGTTGCAGCGGATATTGTCAGACGGCGTGACACGCAGGGTCGTCGGGATTGATGTGAAAAAAAATCAACAAAGATTTTTCTTTCGTTAATACTCTTACGCACAATATGAACCAAGAAAAAGTGAGGAATGTTGAAAATCGATAAAGTGGTATGCTTTGAAACAAAAAGATTGAATGGTCCGAAAAAAATGCTACATTTTGTGATACATTTTTTTTCTTCAATTTTCGAAAACATTTAGGGTCATGTTTCAGATAATAAGGTTAGAAAGATTTATACCAAATTTCATCAGAATCGGTCGATCAGTTTTTTAGCTATACGTCACGCTAGTTTTGAAAATGCACCTCAGAAGACTGTGCCATACCTTCACCATTTTAAAGCTTCATGAAAAAATACCATGAAACAGCCAAAAGTAGTCATAAAACATACCCTCAGTCTCGAAAATGGTGAATAAATCTTTTTTTTTTAGAAAAAATCATGAAAATCAACAAATTTTTTTTCTTGCCTGAGGTATCTCCACTCTTGACGAAAATCGAACCGGCCTATGTCCAGCAGCTGTGAGTGTCTTCGAGAAATAGACGGCATTTTTTGCGACATCTAGCGTTCTTTTCGCAAGAAATTTAGTATTTTGTTTTGCGAAACTGCATAAAAAGTAGTTTTTTCTTTAATTGCAAAATTCAGGCTTTTTTCTCACGACTCTACGTAAAAAGTAGAAGTTTTTTGTTGGTGAAATTCAGTCTTTTGTTTTGCTAAGCGATCAGTTCTTTTTCTTATTATTTCTTCAGCCGCAAAATCAGTTTTTTTTCTTATGAAAATTAGTCTTTCATTTTGCAACGCTGCCTAAAAAACAAGAGTTTTTTTCCCGAAATTTAGCATTTTTTTTGACAAATTTGCGTAAAAAAGATACTTTTTCTTATCTATCAAATTCATAATTTTTTCCGAAAAGCTCTGCATAAAATAAAAAGCGTGTGCGTATCGTTACAAGTGTAACTTTTGAACAAAAAACCTTTTCACCTCGTACATTCGATTTTACTAACATGCCTTCGAGAAATGGGCGGTATTTTTTTTGCAACATTGAGAATTTTGGCCCCGAGACTCTACGTAAGAAGTAGACGTTTTTTTGGCAAAATTTAGAGTATCTTGTTTCGCGAACCTCTGCTGAAAAAGTAATTTTTTTTCTTTGCACAATTCAGCCTTTTTTCTTAAGGCTTTACGTCAAAAGAAGCGGGATTTTTTAGCGAAATTTAAACTCGTTTCGAAAAACTCTGCGTGAAAAAGCATTTTTTTTTCGCAAAACTCTGCGTAAAAGCATTTTTTTTCGCAAAACTCTGCGTAAAAGCATTTTTTTTTCGCAAAACTCTGCGTAAAAGCATTTTCTTTTTTTTGCGAAATTGAGTCTTTCGTTTAAAAAAAACTGCGTAAAAGCCATTTTTCGCGGAATTCAGCACTTTTTCACGAAACTGCAAAAAAAGAGAGAAGAGATTTTTAAATCTGTTAAATATAGTATTTCTTTCGCAAAGCTCTGCGTGAAATAAAAAGCGTGTGTGTATTGTTACAAACGGAATTTTCGATCAAACGATCTTTTCACCTCGTATTATTATTGTTCCCGTTGAGCAGAGTCTGTACGATCGATTTCACTGCAATTGAAGCTCAAATTCGTTCACAAGCTATAAACGAACAAAAGCCGCCAGTTTGGCAGATGACGGGCGACGCTCCAGGGTGCCAAAGATGAGCGTGACGAGCTAGCTTCGAAAAAAATTGTAAATCCAACTGCGAATGAGAAAAGTTTCAAAAATCATTCCACGACTGACGAATGGGGTAAATCAATCAGTGAATGAACGAACGCTGATTTATATTAAAAATAAGTGCAGAATATCAATTGTCGATAAAAACTCGAATCACTATAATTTTGCGAAAAAAATCACAGGTGTCGTTAAAACCGATTTCGGAATTTAACATCGAATTTTGAGGCCACACGATATTTGTCTAGTTTGTGATACTTGCACGTCTATTTTGTCGCAACTCATATATGTGATAAAGAATTGAAAACTATTAGACACGTGTTTTTCTTTAACTGCGGAAAAACGGTTTTAAGGGCGAAAACTACTACAAAGAAAAGCGTGTAGAAGGGTGGTTTTGCTGTTTACCCACAAGCAGTCTACCGATCGCAATAAAACAAAAACCCAAATTCTTCTCATGAAGCGATGAAAAATCCACTATAAAATAATCAAAAACAAATTACACCAAGGGGTGTTTCTTTGAGGGGTCGTTTCGCCTCTTGAAAACGTTTTTCCGCAGATAAAAAAAATACGTGTCTAATGGTTTTCAATGCTCTATCACATATATGAGTTTCAACAATATCGTTTGTGGACACTTAAGGGGTCTGCTCACTTTAGACGCTAAAAAGGCTATTTTCAGGAATTTTGGTGATAGGTTTTTATTATAGATATTGATATAAAAGTTGTTACACTTAATAAATACATTTTCGAAATACATTTTTTTTTTCATTTTAATTTATTTGAGTCACTATTTATAGACAAAAATGATAATTAGAAAAGTGTCCTCAAAAGTTGTAGGTCTGTTTTGTTGATGAAATCTCGGAGATGGATCATCCGGAACAAAAAAATCAAACGGTTTTAGATTCAGTATGTTAATGGCTATAGCGCATATCATACGATTTTTGATTTATGCAAAAATAACAAAATGGCGGATATTTTTCGAAAAAAAGAAAACGTGTTTTTTTCACCGTTTCTGGCAAAAAAAGTAAATATGAAAATAAAAAAAAATCCTTCATATGCGCTATAGCTATAGTTGTAAAGAATATGTGGTTAAAATTTCATAAGGATCGGTTCAGTAGTTTCGAAGATTTCATCAACAAGCTTAAAGATTGTTTGCATTATATAAATACATAAAAAAGATGTTTAAAATGTATTCCCAAAGTGTATTTATTAAGTGTAACAACTTTTATATCAATATCTAAAATATAAACCTATCAAAAATTCATGAAAGTAGCCTTTTTTTAGCGTCTCAAGTGAGAAGACCTATTAAGAGATGACAATATACATTCCCTTAAATCTTGTCATAAAATTATTTCATTCATTTTTTAGATTTCGACCATATTTAATTTTTTATTTCCCTCTCGAAACAAACGTAGCTTCGTAATCGTAGTTTTTTGATAATGCCACTTAAAGATGGCAAAAAGCTTTGTGTGTTTTCTACGAGATCGTAATAGCGAATATAATACTCATATGCATAAGAATATTATAATTTGTCTACATCACAGTAATCTCCAAATCTAGCATTGAATAAAAATAAATAATAAATCGTTATCTTTTACAGCGGTTATCTAGATTTAGCCATTTCGCTACTTATTTATCAATTCCTCAAATATTATTCGTTGCAATCACTTCGAACATTTTTTTTCTACTGTCAAAATAATATCGTTTGTTAGCTATAGCAATGAAAAAATAAGTTTTTATAATATTTTCATTTTACAGTCCATTTGAATTCTACAGTGTAATTATTCGTCCATTCACTGGTCGGTTCATCCTATTGTGTGAGACGAGTCTCTTCTTTCGTCACAGTTTAGCGATCCTCGATCGAGATGAAGAGCTCCGAAAAATAGAAAATAGAGTCTCGAGCGAAAATTTTGCGATTATCTTGCCAAAGTTTTCGTGGGGGTTGGCAATTTTTCCGGTGCTTTTTTTTGCAGTGACGACGATAAAAAAGTGTGATAGGATCACCGAAAGCAACACGTGCGCGGAGGGTGAACACGGCTGTACATATATAACTCGAGTATACATAAAGGGGTATTTTTATATCAGCCGTTTCTTCTTGAAACTGCCCGAGGGTAGAGGGGGTGGGGGTGAAAAAAGTGAACGAGGGAGAAATTACTTTCGTCCGGCACGATATCGCGCCGTGTATCCGGCGGGGATTGTGCAAAAATAAAAAGAATACAAAAAACTTCACATCCCGGATTATCGTTGATGGACGCGGAACAAGTTAAAAACGTAAAGGGAAGGACGGTGCCGATGTAACACGCCGACGAGGCAAAAGTTCGCTCGTAATAATGTTTCGGCGCAAAGATTTAAAAAAAGCTGCGTTTTCGACGAAACAACGATTTTCTCGTTGGAATGAAGGAGAGCCTTGAAAAAGCTCGGGCGTGCATCGCTGAAATTCTCTCGACGCGAGTAACAACGAAGGGCACTTGTGACGTTTATTATTTGCACGTGGAGATGGAACGTTCGAGGGCAAGCTTATCTCTGAAAATGAAATTTGTCACATTCAGACGGTTTTTTCGTTCGAAAAAGTTTTTCAAGCTCCCTTAGGCTATGAATTTGAAATATATACAACGGAAATTACGATAAAAAAAATTCCGAACTCCTTTTCATAAATAAAATAATAATCATAAAAATGAAGAAATAAATAGACTATAATGATCAAAATAAAGAAAAAAAATAAAGGATCATGACAAAAATGAAGAAAAAAAAGGATTATGATAAAAATCAAGGAAAAAAGAAAGGACGATCGTAAAAATAAAGGATAATGATATAAAGAAAAAAAATAAAGGATCATGATACAAAAATAAGGATAATGATAAAAATAGAGAAAAAAAATGAAGGATAATGATACGAATAAAGAAATAAACAATGGAGAAAAAAAGTCGCTGCATCCCAACGATAACAACTTAAACGTCATCGATTAACCGTTCAGTATGCAGACCTATCGATAAAGGGCTTACACCGAGTTGAAATTTTTGGAAATATCGATCTGGGGTTTTAAACGGATGCCCAAAATATAACAGTTGCAAAATATTCTCTAAAAATTTAAAGTCGATACGTCCAAAATTAAGGACGTTATGCGCGTTTATAGGTAGGTTCCGATAAACCGGCGAACTTTAAACGCGGTTTCCTCAAAATGACTTTTTCAAAATCGGCGATCACGATGCACGAAAATCACTGCACCGATCAACTTCAAATTTTACAAGTTTCTTTTACATACCAAAGAGCAGTGCTTGAATGAAGGATTTTTTTCCGATGCATAGTTGTTTTTTTATCAACGAAAATAGAGCGTTTTTATCACCGAAAATCGATACCTTTATTTTGGACCGCGGCCATTTTTACTAAAATCAATATTTCATTAAATCCTTCGTTCAAGCACTGGATCATTTCATGCAAAAACTAAATGCGTTAGACTTTTTTTTATTTCGGACGATTTGTTGCCGAGCAGCAGTGGTCACCGCGAAGGACGTCTTTTAAACAGCGGTCTGCGCAAACTATTTATAAATATTTCTCAATACAAAAATGGTAAAAATGACGTAAAACCATACTTTTTACTGAAAAAAATGTGCTGACAAAAAATTTTAAACATGTTAAAAAAAATTCGAAACGTTTTGAAAACTAAAAACGTGTTTTCAAAAAATTCGAAACGTGTTTTAAAAAAAATCAAAACGTGTTTTAAAAAAATGACAACGTGTTTAAAAAAATTGAATACGTGTTTTCAAAAAAATTGAAAACGTGTATTCAAAAAAATTGAAAACGTGTTTTCAAAAAAATTGAAAACGTGTATTCAAAAAAATTGAAAACGTGTTTTCAAAAAAATCGAAACGTGTTTAAAAAAAATTCGAAACGTGTTTAAAAAAAATGACAACGTGTTCTAAAAAATTGAGTACGTGTTTTCAAAAAAATTGAAAACGTCTATTCAAAAAAATTGAAAACGTTTTCAAAAAAATTGGAAACGTGTATTCAAAAAATTGAAAACGTGTTTTCAAATAATTGAAAACGTGTATTCAAATAAATTGCAAACGTGTTTTCAGAAAAGTTTTAAACGTGTTTCCAAAAAAAATTAAAACGTTTCTTCAAAAAAAAATCACGAACATTTATTTTCTTTCCGGCCACGACCTAGGTGTAGCCCGTTAAAAAGAAGGGCACTTAAAAATAAAACCCATCTCTCGTATTCGCGATTGCTTCGATTTTGGTGCGCGGAAAACGGAAGAGGATATGTGATTATGGGATAAAGAGGAACGAAGGCACGAAAGATAAAGAGAGAAGGGGAGGATGTTCCATATATACCCATGGGGGTTATAGGATGATCGTGCTCCGGTGGAGCAATTGGTACAAGCCACGCACGTATCTCACCGTCTTCTTTCCTTTTTCTTCGTGTTTCAATCGCATGAAAACCCAAAGTTCTGTGTAGCCCTTGTGAAAACTCTTCTCCCTCTCTTTCTCTCTCTCACTTGATTGCTGCCAGGCTCCTCGATCTGCTGGGAAGTGTTCGGAAGGCAAAGTCTTCCGAAGAATTCGGGCGATATATCAGAAGCTTTTTTTTTCATTTTTCTTTGCTCTCCGGTTTTTTTCCCTTTCACTCGACTGTGCGTATGTGTGCAGGAAAAGAAGCATCGCCGATCCGCCTTTTCCTCTTTCACGGCGAAACACACCCCCGTTCGTGAGAGAGAAAAGGAAACGAAAAAAAAACAACTTTCCCTCTCCCTCGCCATTTTCATCTTCGATGCAGAAAGCTTCTTTTCTTCAATCCCACGTCACCCTTTCCCATCGCGAGCGATCTATCCAGGGCGCATTTCATTCCGTCCTTGTCCTGCGCGCGTCCCATCCCTTATCGCATTGTCGATTTTCTTGTCTTTCACCCTGATACGGCAAAGCTCACCCCCGGCCACCCCCGCCACGCGATACGTACATAAAAAATCCTCGCTTATGGCGTATTTTCATATATATTGAGTCATCAATTTTCTTTGCGTAGTCTCGTGGGAAAGAGGCGTCATACGTATCGATGCAATTCTTGAGGGTGCGACCCAACGACCCTTAAAATTCGATCGATCCACTTGCGAGCTGCTCATACCGAGAGCGAATAAAAAATAAGTAGGGACTTTGTTTATAACAAATAATTTGCAGCAAGGGTGAGCGAGGGGGGGGGGGGTGGACGCTGGGCAAAGGGAAGACGAATGAGGAAAAATTGAATGACGGTGTCCAAGTAAGATAAACAATTGGAAATGAAGGAAATATTATTCTTATTTTTTTTCGTATGAAAAGGAGCATTTTTTTGCAGATTTAATTAATAGATTGCTAGCAAGGACGAAGAAAAAAATTGAATTTGATTTTCGTAGCCCAAATCCGGGGAACCAGCAGTATAATTATATTATTATTGAATAGTAGGTTATTATTCCAGGTATACCCCTTTAGGGTGTTTACACATATGGTTCATGCATATTTGTTGCCCCTTACAATATTTTCTTATTTCTAAACTTGTACTCTATGGTCATTTTGCTTTTCGTTTCCTCGCGCATTCGTTTCCTCATATACAAATTTTCCAATTATTTTTCCGAAGTGCTTAAGGGGGGAGATACCTTAGGCGAGAAAAAAATGGTTGATTTTCATGATTCTTTTTAAAGGAAAAATTTCTTGATCATTTTTGAGACTTAGGGTATATCTTATTACTACTTTTTGCTGTTACATGGTATTTTGTTTTAATTTTAATTAATCTATAAAAATGCTGGAGGTATCGCACGGTCTTCTAAACAGGTTGCGGCGGATATTGTCAGACGGCGTGACTCGTAGCGTCGGCGGGGCTAGTCTGAAAAAAAAACCATCAAAGGTTTTTCTTTCAATCATACTCATACGCAGAATATGAACCAAGAAAAAGTGAGAAATATTGAAAATCGGTGAAATGGTACGCTTTGAAACAAAAATATTGAATTCTTTTGAAAGAAATGGCTACATTTTGCAACAAAAAAGACTTTTTTTTACATCTTCAAAAACACTTAGGGTCATGTTTTAGACAATGAGGTTAGAATTATTTATCCTAATTTTCATCAGAATCGGTCGATCAGTTCTTTAGCGATACGTCACGCCAGTTTTGAGAGTGCAATTTAGAAGACTGTGCCATACCGCCGCCATTTTTGAAGATTAATAATAATTTAAAAAATACCATGTAACAGCCAAAAGTAGCAATAAAACATACTCTAAGTCTCAAAAATGGTAAAGAAATATTTCCGTTAAAAAAAAATCATTAAAGTCAGCCAATTTTTTCCTCGTCTAAAGGTATCTTCTCCCTAAATAGATATACACAGTTCAGACACAGCCTCCTTTTTCAGTACCATCTGTATCTTCCTACTAATTTTTTTCTTCCTCTTTTTTCTCCTATCATTTTTTTCAGGTATCCACATTCCTTTCTTAATTTTCGCCTTGGCTTCTTTGCACGTACATATATGTACTGGGTTTTCTATTTTTTTTACAAACCCCGCACTTTTTATCACTATACCCCTTATTTTCTTATTTCCTTACATTTCTATACCTCAATTTCACCCAAGTGTCTTTTGTTTCTTCTGATATATTTAAATCCTCCCAATACGTCTTTGTCTATGCTATTTCTTCCTGCTTTTGTATTGGGGGCAATAAGTCGATTTTTCAATTTTGTTCCAATCCTGTTGAATTTCTCGGTCGACGTTTATTTCCGTATCCCTTTCTATTATTCTTTACATTTCCCCTCTATTGTCGTTTGCTATCGTTTTTTAAATATTTCCCTTTCCTATTTTGTCCATAGCATTTTTGAGTTCTACTCTCCATTTTATTGGGCTGCTATTTAGTACTCCTCCCGCCTCTCCTTTGAGGCATACCCCGGCCATCGTTTTCCCCCCATCTTCGGTATAATTACTAGATATATAATTATTCAACTATACAAGTTGATGTGCATAGTTATATGGTGTTATATTGTGTAATGGTTATGAAGTTATACAGTAATATAATGATATAATTATATAGTAATTATATAGTAATTATATAGTCATATAGTAATATAACTATTCAAATAGTTAAATAGTTATATTACTATATGACTGTATAAGTATATCACTATATTACTATATTAGTATATAATTACTATATAATTATTCTTATAGTAGTATAGTTTATAATATTAATAACTATATAATTGAATCATATTACTGTATAACTTCATAACTATTCAATATATAACTATGCAACTATTCAAGTTTTAAAATCATCCATCATATCCCAAATGACAAATGATTACACACATTCATAGACATTTTGGGCCAATAAAAAATGTACTTTTATATTTTTCCCCCCTTGAAATCGGAGTTACAGTGGAATTTACGTCAACGCCAGAATTGAACTTTTGTCGGGCATATCTACGTTAAAAAGATTCCTCTTCTTTAACAGTGATGGATCATTTGATGAAAACCTGCTCCGCACCAATAACATTTTCGTTAAGGCCTTAGGCCACAGTAACGGGTATAAAATCATGTGCGAATTTAACAATGTTTTTTCGTATGAAAAAGTGATTCACTCATAAAATTAATCACACATCTATTTAGTATGAATATCAAGCTGTTAGAAAAAAATATATATATATTTTTCGGTGTGCAAAATAACCGATTACTAATATTTTTTTTTGTTATCTCTTTTTTCGGCGCTCCGCGGCGTGACATTTAGCATCCACAATTTTTCACCTAGAACAAAAAACAAAAATTCTCGTCAATCTACATTAGAATACCTACAGAAGTACGTACGGAATTTAATAAATATTGTTTTATTCAAAAGTTGTAGGTATTTGAACTTAAGAAATGAATTTTCAGTGAAAAATTTCGTTATAACTGCTCATAAACTGCTCATAAAATGAAAAGTTTTCGATTAATCAGAAATTCCGTACGTACTTCTCTGCGAAATGCAATTAGGAACATAACTTTTAAATTTGAACTGAATCGAGTGAAAACTGTTGAAGTTATTCGTCACGCCAATTGGACAAAAGGTGTTTCGAGTAGTCGGCGATTTTGTACATCGAAAAAAAATTCCAACAGCTTGATATTCATACTAAATAGATGTGTAATTAATTTTATGAGCGAATCACTTTTTCATACGAAAACAAATTGTTGAATTCGCACATGGATTTATTTCCGAACGTCAAGTGTTTCTACCAACGTTCGAAAATTAATCGCAAAGTCATTCTGCATAGTTGATGGTTAAAAACTCTGCAGTTCGAAGTTTGACGTGTATCAAGCCTTTTTTTACATCGATCGATCTGCGCATAGGTTTTTTTCTCCGTAACTCGTGTGCCTCTCACTTGTACGTCATAGGTTTTTTGTGTACGCACGTGAAGATCGTCGCAGGGTTTTACGACCATGAATTTTCAAAGGGTAAATATAGGGAAAATAGGAGGGACGTGAATGTGTGCAGAGGTTGGCAAGCATGGACTCGCGTGTGCTTGATCAGTTTTGGACACCTGTAGCTATATCGATCAGACTCGCGGACAGCTTTGGCCTGCGAGAAATCGCAAGGTGGAAGAAAGTAATGAAAACACTCGGTAGCGTCTGTCAAAAACTTCGCGAAGATTATCCCTTCGCATACACTTTCACCCTTGGAGACCGATTCGTGGACAACGATATCATCCCTCTTTTCATCTTCATTTGTTTTTTTTCACCCAAATAACATGTAGACGGGAAAAAATTGAGCAACCTTGAGGAATTTTTAAAACTAAGAAGTAATTATTCAAGTATACAAAACAATTTTTTCAAATTCATTGTTCAAAATGACGGATCTGTGGCAGAGAGTTACAGCAAGGTTGCCGCGGGAGTAGCAAATCGGCGTGCATTCTAGCTTCCAGGAGACTTTGATTTGCAAAAAAATTCCATTTTTTTTTTCAATTAGAACGTGCATGGCTTCTATTCGACAGGTATTAAAATAAAGAAAATGCAAATTTGAGACAATGGCACGCATTTGCAAATAAAAAATCAAAATTTGACGTGAAATTCCTGTAAAATTTGGATTGAAAAAGAGTTTTTTTTCTTCGAATTATTAAAAAAAATTCTCGTCAAGTAATAATAGTTTTTGTTTAATAGTAAATAATTAAATTAAATTAAAAGTAAATAATAGTTAATAGTTTTTGAGTAATCCTGCACGCCGATTTCGAAAATGCAGTTTTGAGAAAAACACCATTAAAGTTTACATAGAATTTGTATTGAATTGCACTAGGTACTTGTGGTAACTAATTACTGAAGTAATTTGTTACAAAGTAATCAAATTGGAAATTACAGTAATAATTGTAATTGTTAGTTTTTAATTCAATTACTCTTTGCCTGTGAGGCACAGCATGGACGGGCTGTAATGTTTGAAGTTTTTCGAATATCGCTTTGAAACTTTGGGAAAATATTCTCCATATACAGGGTGTCCTGTTATGAATGGATAATCCTGCAACTGTCGATAGGTCGGATCATGTCCTACTATATACTGGAATTTCAGTTTCCCACGTTTCACTAAAAGTCCCACGGTTTTCAAGATTTTGGACTTTATGGTATTTTTTTTTAATCATCTGCTTTTGGTTTTTCCCATGCCATTTCTACAAATGATATGAATCGACAATATCTAAGCAACTTTTTAAAGTCATTGGCACTATATGCGTAATACATTTTTTACTCTGCTGGCTATCAAAGTTACATGTTTGAATCGGTTTGTATGTAAATTCTGGATAGGATTTTTTTTCATATAGTTTCCTTAACATTCGAGGTTTAAAAGAAGACTTTTCTAGATAAAACAACTAACCAATAGTATTTTTTTTAACCGGGTCAAAAAAGTTATTGTTTGTAGAAATGGCATGCGAAAAACCAAAAGCAGATGATTTTTCCCTCGAAAACCGTGGAACTTTTACTGACCTGAAATTTCAGCATATAGTAGGACATGATCTGACCTATCGACAGTTGCAGGATTATCCATTCATAACAGGACACTGTATAGATCTATCGTTTTAAAAAATCGCTTTCTTGATGTTATAAATTTCGACTGTAAAATTCAGCGATAATCCACACAGAGATTTTGATTCTCTAGACCTGTTGTCGAAAAGCTTTAAATTCAATTTTCCTTCGATGAAAACAAATTTCGGAGCTTTCCCATTGTCTCTTGAGGGTCGAAACAATTTTTGGGGGCTCTGCCAGTCTCTTTCCAGAGTCAAAACAATTTTTGGCGCTTGGCCATTCTCTTCTCAGACTCTGGTGAACTTCCAACTGATTTCGCAAAGTCCTTTCCACTCCGGTGGCCGAGGGTGGCAGTGACCACAGTTCGAACAAAAAATCCAGCACTCAATCAGCTGTAATATCGACGATTATCAGATTTGCGAAAAAAAGGAAAGTCAACAGACAGCCGTACTTTGAGGACGAAGAATAAAAGCTTTGCAAAGGTGATGTATCCACGGGGTTGAGAGGAATCTTCACTCAAGATGTCTAGAGCTCCACAGGATCTCAATCTTCTTCAAATATTCCCTCAGGATTCTCTCATGGCCATACTCATCCGTACACATACACGCGCTCGCTCGCTTTTATCCCTGGTAAAGATTCTGTTTTGTCTCTTTTGTGCGGTCTGGGTAGGTACATAACTTTGTACATAGCCATGAGGTAGCATCAACCATTATGATGCCCCGAATGGCTCGATGGTGTATGAACATCCGAGTCGATCGGCTGAATAAAATATGAGAGTATGTGGTGCACCTTCACGTTATATTTTGTGTGTGTGTGTGTTTGTGTATGTATATATATATATATATATATATATATATATATATATATATATATATATATATATATATAGTACCGCACAAAAAAAAGTACGCACCATTTAATTTCCATTTTGTGCTATTCTCATTCCACATATCATCAATAAACCAGACCTCGAGCAGTCATAACGAAAGTTCATTGTTTTGCTTTTACGCTGCCGTTGAAACAATGTTACAAATATTCGAAACCAGAAAGAGAACGATTTCAGCGCGAAGAGTGCCTGTTATAGGCTGGATAAAAAAAAGTACGCACCCAAGGTTTATATATTCTCATCAGTGACAACAAAGCGATTTCCTCCCAACGAAGCTTAGGAAAACAAACGGAATGTAAACATATAGATTTGACGATTTTTCGGCCAGTTATTGATTTTCTGTGTTCGAGTACGGTAGCAACAACTCCGCGATGCCGAAAATTGCAATTCAAGTGCGAGAACTGGTAATTAAAGACCAAAAAAAGGTATTTCTAAAAGAGAAATTGGCCGAAAATATGACATAAGCGAAGGTGCAGTAAGAAAAGTATGCGAGAAGTTCAAGGAATTAGGTATAGTCGGTGATAAAAATGGACGAGGTAGAAAAAGAAAAATAACTGCATTGGCCGATCGCAAAATTATCAGGGAGGTAATGAAAAATCCGACGATTAGTAGTCGTGTAATTCTCGAAAATACAGGCCTGAATATTTCAGACCGAACAGTCCGTAGGAGACTTCGAGGAGCAGGCTTAAAAAATAGTTTTGCAGAACGTCGCCCTCTGATTCGCAAAGCAAATAAAATCAAGCGCCTCGAGTTTGCAAAAAATACGTGAACAAGCCAATTTCGTTTTGGAAAAAAGTTGTTTGGAGTGGCGAGAGCAAGTTCGACTTATTTGGGCATGAACGACGATCACGCGTTTGAATTAAGGCGGGAGAACAGCTTCTTGAAAAAAATATTCAAAAGACTGTCAAACACGAAGGGGGAAGTGTTTTAGTGTGGGGGTGTTTTTCCCGTGGTCAGAAGGAGGAAATTTGGTTCCAATCAACTGTATTATGACCGCCGATGTTTACATTGATATCAAACGAAAATGTGGAGGAATCACTGCTAAAGATCCGTCTGCAGGATGAATTCATCCTTCAACAAGACAACGATCCTAAACATACGGCTCGAAAACCATCGGTCTTTTTCCGTTCGTCGCAGATCAAAATTTTGGATTGGCCAGCACAATCGCCAGATTTAAATCCTATAGAAAATCTGTGGTCTATTTTGGACCAAAATGTTAATAACAACGATGTAACAAACAAAGAAAAGCTTTTTGATGCTTTGCGGGAGACCTGGGACAATATCGACGAACAGCAAATTCACAATCTTGTAGAAAGTATGTCTCGGCGTTTACAGGCTGTTATCGAAGCAAAAGGTGGTCACACAAAATATTGAATGCGCGATGTGATGACATATTTTCTTTTTTTCTTTGGGTGTGTAGTTCTTTTTGTCCAGCCTAAAATTGGCATCCTACGCGTTGAAATTATTTTCGTTCAGCTTTCGAATATTTTTTATGATATTTCAGTGATAATGTAAACGTGAACTTATATAGTATCGTTGAAACAGCTGTGAAAGTACTCTATTAACTATTTTCGTAAGTATAAGCACCGATATTGAATTTTGAACGGTACTGTATATATATATACGGGGAAACCGTACGTTAAATACGTTATATCAATGTAATGTTGACTATCAGCACATCTGGCTGGTAGGAGACCGTGCTTTGCATTTTTTTCCAACGAATCATTTTTCTACTTATTTTGGAGATTAGACCGATATTTGAAATAGCCTTTATACCGGGCGTTAGGAAGGTCGATGCAAAGTCTTAAGGGGGTAATAGGTCACCTTGTTAGGAACATAGCTAACCTAGGCTCCCTTACGGTCCAGTAAAAGAGACGAAAACCCAGCACTTTAAGCGTAGAATTAGAATTTTTCATTGAAGCTAGGTGGTTGCATACTGAAAGTAACCTCAATTAAATTTTAGCCCTCAACTCGTCCCAACTCTAAGAAATAGGGGTTGAAAACCTAAAAATCGTCGTATCTCGATAATTAATAGCTCGATCAAAAAATGTTTTAAACAAAATTTGTTTAAAATAAGGAAATACGTATTAAGTTATCTGACGTCCAACCCCCTGTCTTTGAAAATAGCGGCACAAAAACGATTAGCAAATTGGGGGTTGATGCGTGTGCGAGCGGCGTAGACATATCGCTACGTCCTTGTCTGGTCAGTGGTGCTCTCGCGTTTTTGTGCCGCTACTTTCAAAGATAGGGATAATTAGACATCACATAACTTTATACGTATTTTATTATTCCAAACAACTTTTGTTTCAAACATTTTTTGATCGGGCTATTAAATATCGAGACACGGCGATTTTTAAGTTTTCAACTCTTATTTCTTAGAGTTGGAGCGAGTTGAGGGGCAAAGATTAATTGGGGTTGCTTTCAATATGCAACCATCCAGCTTTAGTCAAAAATTCTAATTCTACGCTAAAAGTGCTGGGTTTTCGTCTCTTTTTATTGACTTTTAGTCCAAAGCCTAAGGATTTCGAGTATGATTTTTGGAAAATTTCCCAAAACTAATTACTAACTCGTTTACCTCTTATGTTGAAGCTATTTTTTTAAAAATAGCATTAACATAAGAGGTGTTTTTATTTTTTGACAAGTTTTTAATTATTCAACACGTCCCATTCAATTGTGTGGATACAGATGATTGTATTGGTGTTTGTCGATTGAATACACTTTAAGCTAAGACGCCAATAAGTTTTTAGTTACCAATTATTGTCTGTTTGAACATTATGAACGAATTAGTACCTAATTTTGGGAAATTTTCCAAAAATCATACTCACCATGATAACTCGAAATCCTTAGACTTTGGACTAAGGTAACCTAGGTTAGATATGTTCTTAACGAGGTGACATATCACCCCCTTGAGGCTTTGCATCGACCCCCCCAACACCCTATATAAAGTATGTCATTTATCCAAAGGTAATTTTGAAGAGAGGCAACTATGAGAACCTCAAATTCGAATATCTTTAAAATGACCTTTTCCATCTGAAAGTGCTTTTAAGAGGGAATGACACCTCATCGCGGTCGGTATGGTAGAACAATTATAGATTCCCAAAAATCTCCGAAACGGCTCTTCAGATCCCGTCGAAACTTTGCCAAACGACGTCAAATAGATAGACGAACAGCTGTCTTCTCCTCAAATTTTCTGAATTTGAGAAAAAAAAACTAGATTGGCTTATCATAAGCCAATCTACAGTTGTACAGCGTGTCTCAAAATGATCTGACATGTTGATGTATTAATAAAATGTATTATTTATTTGAAAAGTACGAATATTTTCATTTTAATACAAGGTACAAACATGGAGGTTAGGTATGGAACACAATATCCGATAAATCTCCGCCTCGTCCCTGTTTGCGAACGTTCACTCTTATGACGAAATTTTCAATAACATTTTAGCACAATGGCGGACTAATTTCATTAAGGTAATCCTATCGCTTCACACTATTCATACCACTGATCAAACTTGAGACTTGTACAAATCACATTTTAACATGTGCAAAAAAAAATTTGTAATAAATAAAATTTTCCATGTGTAAATGGTTTAATGAATGTTCACATTTAATTAGAAAAATGAAAAAATAGTTATTCCAACAATTCGCGCAGTATTTCTAGGTTTGATATTTGGCAACATTGGTTCTATCTCCATCTCTCTTTACTCAACCAGGCGAGGTTAACCTCCATGCTTTTCAACGACGATCTGTCAAAACAATGTCAGGTGTGGGAAATATAAAGCATTGGATTCGGGCCACGATTGGTAAAAAGGCTGGGGAATTTGTGTCGGCGAAATATGTCGGTTAAAAATGAAATATGTGTGGAAATACGAATGAGGTGAGGTTAGGACTACAGTCAGCTGTTGCCTTGCCGTCACACCTCTTTATCGTAGCAAGTGGTAATAGATCCAATACCGGAAGTTGAAATTAAACTTGATAATACAAAAATTAGGTCAATAAGCGTATTTTTTTCTGAGAGCATCGGATTACTATAAGTGTTAAATATATAAATCTGATTATTATTAAGAATTTGACAGATTCCCACTATTAAATACACTTTTGAAGCAACCGGAAATTGGGTTTTTCTGTCGTCTCGGAATTCCTTCACAAAAATGCGCAATTCTAATTTTTTTTCTCTTTAATTAGGTCAATAACTGAACCGGAAATTTTACAGAGACGATTATTAATATATTTCGTGTAGCTAAAAAAAAAATTATAAAAATCGTATGGATTGAAGCCTCCTGATACGATTACCTCAATGGTGCGTCCAATTGCTTCCTTGAGCTCCGGAATGGTCTGTGGATCATTTGCATACACTTTTCCTTTCACAAAACCCCAAAGTTGAAAGAATATGTCTTCTATCCATGCCGTTTTTACCATTTATCGGATATTGTGTTTCACACATAACCTCCATGTTTGTACCTTATATCAAAATAAAAATATTCGTACTTTGCAAATAGATAACACGTTTTATTAATAAATTAAGATGTCAGGTCATTTTGAGACACCCTTTAGAATTAAATATCCCAATATAGATCCGAGAGATATTCCTAATGAGGGCTGATAAAAATGACGCCTCGGTTATTCATGACCGAGAATTTGTGCTCATCTGAGCATACCTTCGGGAATATAAATTAAAAAAAATATTGTTCGAGCTATGCAGAAAATACTGTGCAAAAAGTCGCATATAAACATTGTTTAATTTGCAAATTGTTCGTGCGCGGTTTTGACAAGCTCACCGTGCAAAAATAAATGAAATCATCATGTGTGACGAAGAGATACCTTAAATATTCAGCACTTTCGGGCAGAACATTTCTTAGTACGGTAAGATAAATTTGACAGGTTTTTATTTATTTATCCTACTGTGATATCACGTTCGCTGCTCCTCTTTAAATAAATAACCATGTGGCTCTTATCCGCGTCATTATTTATTCAAAAGATGGGCAACAATTTCCCAGCGGAGAAAGAGCGAAAGGGGCATCTTCGAGCAGGAATAGAAGATGAGAGAAAGTGTGAAAAAGTACGCTGAATTTTGATACTCCTTATCTTGTGCTACGTTACAACGTTACACGTTCCGGGGCTCGTACGTCATACACAAAGTCGTATATACGTTTTTGGAGGAGGAGATATATATTAAAAATGTTACCTCTCAGTTCTTCTCTGCGTGCAATAATAAAACGTGGACCTGACATTTTTTTGTTTCTCATATTTCGCGCTCGCGTGGAACATTTGAATATAACGACCTCGGTAAATTTCGAGTTTAACAGGTCGTGCCTAGTTGCAAGAGTCGAAAACATCTAATTTTTCGGATTTTTTTTTATTTAAAAAAATAGGATTTTGGAAAATCATCTGAAGAACACTCTGTTATTTTTTTTGTTCCACCTTGTGTTGAATGCTCCTTAATGAAATGTGGTCCGGAAATGTTTCAATGAGAAACACGTAGAATTGGGTTGAAGAGCATTAATACTAATTTTCAAGTAAATCTGACCAGCTATGTCTGTTACCATACGAACTTTGCTACTCCCTTTTCCCCTTACGGATACAATTTCCAAAAACGGTGAAATTTTACTAATTGTGTCTAGGAGCAGTTATACAAAGTTTCAAGTAAATTTGACCCGATTTTTTTTTCGTACAAACTTTACCACGCTCTTCCGTTTAGGGGTTGAATTTCTAAAAATGGGTTTGAATTTGAAAAATGGGTTTGAATTTCTAAAAATGGGAAAATACATATTTTATTAATTGTTTTGTAGAGCATTAACACTAAGTTTCAAGTTCACCTTTTGACCAAATTTTTTAAACTTCCCATATAAACATTGCCACCCCCTTCTCCGTTTAGGAGTTGAATTTTCAAAAACGTTGAAATATGTGTTTCATCAATTGTGTCGAAAAGCACGAATACCAAATTTCAAGTGAATCCGACCACATTTTTGAAAATTTCCATATAAATTTTGCCACCCTTTTTCTCCCCTTACGCGTAGAATTTCGAAAAATTCCTTCTCAAATAGTACGTACATAATAAAATCAACATGCCCTCCAAATTTCACGGTTCTGCATTTAGCCGTTTAGGCCGGGCGATGCTGAGTCAGTCAGTCAGCCAGGACTTTGCTTTTTATATATATAGATTATTCGAAGCAATTTTCGAAATATCCAATTAAAAAAAGCATATTTTCTCTATTTTTGAAAAATACAATATATGAATTATTTTATTCAAAATGTTAAGCACATAAAAGAGCAACATTTCAACAATATTTTTTTTTAAATCATCCGAAAATTTGGTCAGGATAACTGATAATAGTTTTCTTTGAAAACAAAAAACCAAATCTTTTCTGTTAGTAGATAAGTATAGCTCGTGATTGAACGAAGTGCAAAATAGTTCAATTTTTGGTACAATTTACACTACGTATAGCCTTGTAAAATTAGTTGTAATCGAAAAAAAACCTTCGTCAATGCTATTTTGAAGAAGTGTGCAAAATTTTCACAAGATCGGTTAATTAGTTTTTGAGAAATCGTATCCACTGACTTCAAAAATAGTGTTTTGAGAAAAATGCGATTACTTGCGTCGCTCCCGGTCGGTCTTTCCTAACCGGGGGAAGTCCCAAAGGCTCCCTCTCCTAGACTTTTACTCCGATTGACTTAAAACTTTGGGAAAATATTCTAGACATATTGTACTATTAGATAATAAAATTAAAAAAAGGATTTTTTTAAATTTTCAAACTCACGTAACCCCTTCAGGTATTCATGATTGTGTATAATATTTATTCATTTGTGCAAAGCTCCTTCGTATGTCCTTTCCGGTTTTTGCGATCTAGTTCATTCCAGCGATTACCTCACACCTGTCACTTAATCTTTCCAGTTCCAGACAGTTGCATTGCCATCATAAACTCGTTAAAATTGCCTCTCGGCTAAGCGTTCACCCATCCGAGTATCGGCCAACTGATACGGGGAATCGTCACGTGAGATGTACACTTCCAGTATAAAACGCCAGTCCGACAAATTTCTTTCACTCATTTATTCAGCTTACTTTCCGTAAAGGGGCGATCTTATGTATGGGTGAGAATGTCCGTGAGAGAATCCTGAAGGTATATTTGAAGAAGATTGGGATCCTCTGGAGCTCTACATCTTGAGTGAAGATTCCTCTCGACCCCACAGATCCGTTGTCTCTGCCAAGCTTCCATTTCTCGTCCCCAACGTACGGCTGTCTATTGGCTTTTCTTTTTTGTAAATCTGATAATCGTCGTTATTACGGCTACATGCGGGTTCGATTTTTTATTCTATCTGTGGCCACTGCCACCTTGGCCGACGTGAGTGGAAAGGTCTTCGCAAAATCAGTTGGAAATTCACCAGAGTCTCCAAAGAGGAACCGAAAGGGCCAAAAATTGTTCCGACTCTCAAGAGATAATGACACAGCTCCGAAATTTATTTTGAACCGAAGAAAATTAATCCGAAAGCTTTCCGACAACAAGTCAACGCAATGAAAATCTTCGCGTGGATTACCGCTGAATTTCATAGCGGAAATTAACCCAGGGCAGACTCTACAAAAAAAAAGAAAACACGCGCAATGGAAGTGATGGATGTTGTTTCATTTCTCGAGAGTTGTTTCCTTGAAAACTGCCGACGGCGCTATTCAAATCGATTTGGGGAGAGCCAGCTCACATACATAACTTGCGTTCGTTGCGATATACGAAACTAATTTCTTCCGAATTTTCCAGCTTCACGTTTTTTCTGCTCTTCTACTCTTGCCCAGACCGTATTTTGTATTCCCTTCATCTCGATTTTCGTTCCTCTTTCATTCTCGATTAGTCGATGGGTATACAAGTCCTCCCGCATATGTGCATTATGGAAACGTGGGATATTCCACGAGCACATAACCCTCGGGCTGCATTGGCTCCAAGTTTTGAATTGCTGTAGGGCATAATGCTCTACGTAAATATATATATATATATATATATATATATATATATATATATATATATATATATATATATATATATATCGTCACGTGAATTTCGAAGAGTTTCGCATTCGCATATACCTAGTCTTCACATACATTTGCATAATCACACGAATACGTACATGCGTACCCTTCTGCTCACCGCGAATTTCTCCTAGCTCGATTATTTTACGAGAAAACTTATGTTCACTTCGGCGATCGTTTTTGCCCGCAATTATGCGGGTTCATGGCCCAGGGAGCCCAAAAGTTTGAAAACACTGGCCTAGACAGAACGGTGCCCAGCACTACAATGAAATTGGGAAATCGTGCCTGATACCAGGTCGATTTCATATAGGTCTTGGCAGGAATTTGGCATATTGGGTGTATGACTTTACAGATTTTCAATAGATGGGGTATCTCGTACTGATGACATTATGTCGAGGTTGGTAATACTTGTATTCGAAAGCTCTGTAGGTAGCTGTCAAACGTATTTGATGCTGTTTGCCTAAAGTGTAAGCAGTTGTTACATTTATCGTATGGAAAATGTCCAGTGTTGTAGCGAATAAACGCACATTTGCAGTAATGGTTACTGCACCATTTAGTTTCAAAGAAAAGTGCAGCTGTGAGCCATCGTTCGCTTGTGGATGCTCACGAGGAACGTGCTCCATCGATAAGCATGTGTGCAAAGTAGTTTCAACGATTTCGAAAGCATGATTATGATTTGGATGACAAACCGCATGGAGAGCCGCCTAAAAAGTTCGCAAACGGTCAATTGAAAGCATTACTGGACGAAAATGCGTGTTAAACGGACACAAGAATTGGCAGCAGCATCAAACGTTACCCAATGCATTTCGTCAAGCCTGAATGCCGTCTGAATGGTCCAAAAGCTAGGAAATTGGGTACCACACGAATTGAAAGCATTTTACAACATGACAATACCAGACCACATTTTCATGACAATACCAGACCACATCTTCTTGGATCCTCCAAGAATTATCCAAAAGGAGCGAACTGCGAGATTCTACCCCACCCGCTACATTCACTAGACATTGCTCCCCCAGATCACTATTTGTTCCGAATCATGACGTCGGCCCTTTCTGGAGGGTGGTTCAGATCTCACAAAAAATCAGAAGTTGGCTTTATAACTGGATCGCTCCAAAACCACCAGACTATACCAGCGTGGAATCCATTTATTGAAAGCTGAACAAAGTAGCTTCCGATGGAGTATTCTTTGAATAAACTAACAATGATTTATTATGCTTCAAATCGATCTATCATTTGATAAATAAATCCGTAAAGTCATACTTGCACACCCAATACATATGTATGTTTTTCATCCTGCCGTTTCATCCTCTTCTGTACAACTTCGTCACATATGGGTTCCTTAGACATTTCTTCGGACATTGAATGTTTCGTTATAAGTAAATAACGACATTGAGTATCTCAGTGGGATTGACAATTTACCAATAAAGTGGACATTGATGTTATTTCAAGTCTTAATTCTCTAAGTCTAATTAATCAATGTCTTTATTACGTTACGTTATTACGTTACGTTACGTTACGTTACGTTACGTTATTCTTGTTGTTTCAAGATGTATTTTATTCAATTTCCAATGCTGCACGATGTTCGTTACTCTCTAGCGCGAAAAGTACGTTTGTAGCTAATCAAATAGAGGACGAGAATACATAAGGGGGAGGGATAGGTGGCAGGCTGCGAGGCTGATTAATGTATACACGTAACAAATATGTGTAACGGTTGCATTGAGTTATATATGTTGTTGTGTAATTAAGTTACCATCCTAATTAACCGATCGAATACCAGTGACAAGTGAACAAGGGCTGATGGAAAGGGTGAAGGGAGATAAAACGATGAAGGACGAGTAAACTGGGTGGCTGACGAGTTTCTACCCCGTAAACTCTGCCTCTCCCAGCAACCCCCGCGTTCCTCTCTACCTCGAGGTTGCAAGAGAAACGAGAGTTTGCGGCGGGAGTGGGCATACGAAGGGGTGTGTATGTGGGTTGATGTGTGTGTGTGTGTGTGTGGAGGTAGGTGTGTGTAGGTAGGAGGCCAGAGGAAAATACACTCGACTTCGCCCTGCCGATCAATAGCTACAGGTGGCAGCCATTTCCTAACCGACCCTGGGTTGAAGCGTGGCTCTCTCTCGCTCTTTTTCCCTTCCCATCACCCCCCTTTTTCGAATAATCTCCACAATATCTCCCGCATGCTCGTCAAATCTTTCAGCTTCGCCTCTCACTCGCACGGATGACCAGGAAAATCCCAGAATTTCATGCTCTCTCCGATAAATTGAATCGAAAAACATCGGTACGGGGCCAAATACAAAAACCAAATGTCGAGAATCACTCCCCCTAGGAATACGACAAGTAATCAAATTTCTTATTGGTCCTCGAGATCTTTCCATCAATTGGCATTATTTGCCAAATATGCCATTGCAATATGCCGCGGTGTCAACTATTTCGAAACTGCTGCCAATTTCATTCGTTTTTAGGGCAGAATAGAACTTGTTCGGAGAATCCCCAAGACTCGTGGATTCTCGGGTAATCGAATGAAGACAGAATCGGAGATCTGCAAACGGCAAATTGAGAATGCAATTTAAATGTTATATTTACATAACAATGAATTGAATCGCGTATTTTTTTAGCTTGCTAGGATATCTTCAGGCTCTGTCTTTGATCGATTACCGCCGGGTGTTCTGACACTTTGATCAAACGCGATATTTCCGAGCATGGAACATCCCAAGGATTTCGTTGATGATTTATTCTTCTTACGAAAATAGTACCTTCGCGAAGTGCGACCGAAGTGGTGGTTCGTTCTCCTTTCGGACCCAAGTTTATATCTGTAAGGCTTTATCCTCGTTCAATGGAACGGTCTTCGGGCAACCGTACATGGCACGTGCGCACAGCGAGTTGTCCGAGATCTATTTTTGTCATGAATCGACGTCCCGATTGCGACTGAGCTGTGCAATCGTTTGTGAGAGCTTTTTTCATGGGTCTATATGACGTATGTATTTCTCACAAATCGCGTATTAGTATTTCGCGTATATATATATATATATATATATATATATATATATATATATATATATATATATATATATATATATATATATATATATCTATTGAGTCGAGTGTGTGAGAGCGTGCGTGTCGGTTATGGAGTCCATCGGCATGGACAGTTCTAATCGAATCAATGTTGGCAGAGCAGGCTTCTTTTTCTGCCTGTCCTTTCATACGTCAAACACAGATATGTGTTCGCGTATATATACGCATATGACTGTATGTGTGTGTGTGTGTGTGTGTGTGTGTTTATATATATATATATATATATATATTTTACGAATAGGAGCTCTACGTCTTATCAGATTGGCGCCTTTTATATTCGAAAGTAAAAAAAGCGTCGATATGCCCATTGTTTGGCGATACGATGGAAAGTAATTGGTTTGCTAGATTGATGGAGAACGACCAAGCTAATTTACTTAAGGCCTTAGGCCACAATAACGGGTATAAAATTATGTGCGAATATAACAATTTTTTTTCATATAAAAAAGTGATTCACTCATAAAATTAATTACACATCTATTTAGCATGAATATCAAGCTGTCAGATTTTTTTTTATTTTAATTTTTTCGATGTCCAAAATGGGCGACTACTAGAAACTTCTCGAAACAGCTTTTTTCCCATTGGTATGGTATTTACTTCGATTTACTCGATTTACTTCAAATTCAAAAGTTATGTTCCTAATTGAATTTCGCAGAGAAGTACGTACGGAATTTCTGATTAATCGAAAACTTTTCTTTTTATGAACAGTTTATGAGCAGTTATAATGAAATTTTTCACTGAAAATTCATTTCTTAAGTTCAAATATCTACAACTTTTGCATAAAACAATATTTTTTAAATTCCGTACGTACTTCTCTAGGTATTCTAATGTAGATTGACGAGAATTTTCGTTTTTTGTTCTAGGTAAAAAATGGTGTATTTTGTACAGCAATGAAAAAAAATGCTAACAGCCTTATATTCATATTAAATAGATGTGTAATTAATTTTATGAGTGAATCACTTTTTCATACGAAAAAAAATTGTTAAATTCGCGCATGATTATATATCCGTTACTGTGGCCTAAGGCCTTAAGGCGTTACCCCCACTTGTAGCTCAGAAAAAGGCCTTTTTCATGAATTTTTTTAAAGAAAACTACAAAACTTTTTTAACCGATCAATATATCATCTTGAAGAACACATCTTGAAGAACTTTCAGTAATTTTTTTATTGAAAAATATTACATTGTTCAGTGGCAAATGGCCGTCAATGAAATAATGTTTTTATATACACGGTTTGCGGTGACCAACATTGCGGCGAAGTGGATCATCTGAAAAAAAATGCGCATGGATTTAGTCAAATATAAGTATAAACTAGTCTT
Source organism: Ophion ellenae (assembly GCA_963210295.1). Classification (NCBI taxonomy): domain Eukaryota; kingdom Metazoa; phylum Arthropoda; class Insecta; order Hymenoptera; family Ichneumonidae; genus Ophion; species Ophion ellenae. Next base: position 39,297,378 of record OY723392.1, read on the forward strand.
TAATCGAAGGACTTTAAAAAATATTCATTTTTCACAAAATGGCGGACAGTCAAAGTTAATGGTTCGATTTTAACGAAAAAAACGCCCGTTTTTTGGCTATAAAACGGCCATTTTTCTTCGAAAAAAAAAATCGAACGATTAAAGACTACATTTTTATGTATTAAATAAGCCTGCAAAATTTCAAAAAGATCGGTTCATTAGTGTTCGAGTAATCCTGGTCACCGACTTCAGAAATGCCATTTTGAGAAAAACGCGTTTAAAGTTTCTCTTTCAACGCTCTTTCAACGCGGATTCTTCTCTTTCAACGCTCATATCTCAGTCAATTTTTTTCGGATCGACTTGAAATTTTCAGGACATATTCTCAGATACTTGGACTTCAAAAAAATGCAATAAAAAAAATCGATTTTTTCAAAATCGCAAGTGGGGGTAACCCCTTAAATCACGTGTCTACACTAAGGTCTCAGAAGTATTTCACTAAATGGTTGATGCGCCAGCCGGTGTTATCTTCGCGACAATATTTCATCAAAGGACAAATTCCGGAGTTTTATGGATTTTTACAACTCAAGGCATTTACCGCCTCAGAGGTGCCACTTGATTCGGGAGAAGAAAAAAAAAAAGAATTTCCTTCGGAATTTTTCTCCTGGCACGTCGCTTACACACTCCGTGGGCACTCGACCTCTTCGCGAATCGATCTCACTTCGCTTCCCACGCTTTGATACTACTCAAAGTCCGCGAGACACCGGAGAGCGTGAGAAAGAAACGTCGAGACAGAAATAGAACATGTACCAAGAGCTTTGCTCTTTCGTTTTTTCACGTTGCGATGCTTCGCTCGACGCAATTCCACCAGGAGTCACGAAGAATCTTTCGTTCTTTCGCGAACTCTTGGAAATCAACGAGACCCGAGTTTCTCGTTTCAACGATGGCGAATTTTTTCGCCACTTGGCTTGCTAAACGCTGTACAATGTTGGCACCAACGCTAATTCACTTTTAATTAGCTCCAATCGTCCACTCGATATCGAACCTCGGTCAGGATATGGACGAAAAAAAAAATTTAGGTACGAATTCTCGATATGTCTTTACGCTGTTTTCTCTCCGTTGATTTTTCTTAGCAGGGACGGAGATTCACTCGAAACGGCGACAGGCCGAGGGCGCGTTCATTTCTTTAGCTTGTCAGGCAATTATAATGACAATCGATGAGGCTTAAATCCCTTAATGAATTCGTTTATCAAATACAATCGATAATATTGGCCTTATCAGTTGATCAATCCATCGTTCGAACCAACTTGAGGAGGGTCGAGGCCGTCTTACCCATGAATTTCGATGGATGCTGATTTTTTTACGCTCTCGACAAAAAAATGTTAACGGTAAAAAAATTGGTAAAAAATGTTTAATTAAGAATGAAAAATAATCAATAAAAATGAGAAAGCGAAATAAAAAAATAAAAATTTGAATATAAAATAAGAAATTGAAATAAAAAATAAAAATTTTCGAATAAATTTTTTATAATTTCTAGAGGTGGTACTGTGTAAAAACCGGAAAGGACATACCTGGGACATAAAAGTACTACTACGATAAAATAAAATAAATGAACAAAAATAAAAATAAAATATGAAACTTAAAATAAAAATAAAAATAAAAATAAAAATGAAAAATGAATGAAAAGAACTGTGATGCATTGGCTATATTCCAGTTTTTGTTATTTTTTTTATCGAAAATAATGCAGTGTGACGGATATATCTGCGTCTGAAAAAAGTCGATGTCTTTTCAATTGGTGAACTACTACCCCCGTCTCGATTGATACGATTGTTAATCAAGCAAATCGAATGGAATACACTTATATTGCATTTCCCGATTTGACCCCTATTGGCTTTATTCGCGTAACATCGATCCCAAATAGTATTACATATTTATAAATACCACGCGCTGCGAGCTACACGTTTCTCGTTTTCGTTACATTTTGCCGTATCTTTTTTTTTCCGACTACGAACGTAGCGTTTTGTCCCCCAAGCTCTGGCGAGCAACGTGGCGAGGAGAAGCAAAACAAAAAATGCGTGTCGGTACAAAAGTATACGGGGGAATTTTCGATGGACACGTGGGAGGGCTGAGGGTCCTCGCGGACATCCATCGAGTCATCGCGAGTCGAGGATCCTCGCTCCCGTTCGCCCTTCGTCCGCGGTTTGCCCCAAGTTAATTTAATTTCACTCTGCCACACCCAGCTCATCGCCCGACAAACAGCGAGAGTGTTCGCAACCCCGAAATCCAGAAAAGATAAACGTTTGTGCTACCCTGCGGTACATTTAATTTCAACATTTACACGCGTCTTGAATTTTATTTTTCATTTGCTTCAAATGTTGTTCTCACTGAGCTGTCAATGTAAAAACTCTGAGGTTAAAAACTCTAAATAGTTTTGGAAAAAAGTTTTAAACTCTACATAGTTTTACAAAAAATTAAAAAAACATCAGAATTCGATTTTGTTTTGAGAAGAATGGTGACAATTGAATTTAGAACGAGAACCACTTCTATAAAACTTTATGTTAAACGGAATTCAATTCCATTTATCCACTTAAAAATGCATCTTTGGTAAATTTTTATCTCAACGACGAGCTGCACGAAAAAGTTTTTCAGGAGTTCTTCGTATTTGGGTCTCATATGATCTTTATTCTGCTGAACTCAAAATGGGGTTTCATTTTTTTGCAAAACTATGAAGGTGAGGGTGCGAAGCCGTTGCGGACCGTGCATCCTTACGTAGTTTTTCAAAAAATAAAAACTCTGTTGTGAGCTCAGCAGAATGGAGATAAATAAATATAGAGTTGGAAACACTGCTATAAAAAAAAATTCAATATGGAATTCATTTCCATTCATCCACTTTATAATACATCTTTAGTAACTTTTTTTTCTCGATGACGAGATGCTCAGAAAAGTTTTTCAGGAGTACTACATATTTGGAATTTACTTATCGTCATTCTGCTGCACTCAAAGTGGAATTTTCATTTTTGTGCCGGAATACTCATGTATTCTGGCAAATACTACTCACCACAAAAATAATAAAATACCTGAAAAATCTTTGAATATCATATTTTTTCTGGTTTCAAGATTTCCGTGGAAGACCCTTAAAAACCCTTAGACCCTTATATATATACATACACACCCGGGGGGAAAGAATATATGTTTATAGTACTGTCTTTTCTGTTATATATCGCAATGGCGAAGAGAGTAACGTCTGTAGGGATGGTAGTCGGAAATTAAGGACAAAATTTATACGCTCCAGACGCAGGGTTTTTTTTGGTACCTTTTCCAACCAGTACATTTCCATGTTGCCTCAATATATATACAAACATACATACATACATACATACATACATACATACATACACACACACACACATATATATATATATATATATATATATATATATATATATATATATATATATATGTACGTGCACATTGTCAGTAGGTATAATTTCAACAAAATTAAATCACTCTCACTCCATGGAGATAATTAGATGGCTCATTACACGTGGCACCGGCTATTTTTTCGGAGTCCACGATTTTCCGAGCAGTCGTAAGTCCGTTTGTTATTCGTCCTGGCAGCGGCAATAAATTATAGCGGTACTCGGAGAAAAGAGCGCGAATGGAAAGAAAAAAGAAAATAAAAAGAAGAATTAAATCATATCATAGTTCTATTCACATCAGAACGTAGTTTCGAGAAAAACTCAAACGCAAAAAGGGTAAATCTGACCCTTCACAAAATCGTCATAACTCGGTCAATGTTATGAATTTTTACAAAATTGTTATTTTTTATTGAAGTTAAGGAGAGGGTAGGGGTTTCAGCGTGAAAAAAAAAACACTTTTTTGGGATTTTTTAAAATCTATATGGATAGAATAAATTTATTGGAACCTTTTGTACATTGTTAAGTGTCATTTGAAGAACAAACCGTGCAATTTGTACGCAAAAATATCTACAAACAAGCCGGTGACAAAGCTTTTCCAAGAACGCCTTTGGAAAAACACGATTTGCGGTGTTCACCGTATCTCAGCTAGAAATGATCTGAAATCAAGTACCATTAAAATTTAGTCAAAATATCATCAAATCCTCCCCCTAACGGTCTTTGATAATGTTTTATTTTCATTTCTAAATTTTTGGTGGTCATGTAAAGTGAAAAGTGCTATTTTCACGAAAAATTCCGCCATTTTGGGGGTGGAAAACCCCCTTAATATAAAAAGAAAATCTCAAACTAACCGTTGGGGGGAGGTATTTTATATGTAGAAAGTGTGTACCAAGTTTGAAATAAATCAGTCATGTAGTTTTCAAATGGCAGTGAACACGGACTTGGAAAAGTGGTTTCGAGAAAAAGGGGGCTCCGGCTTGTTTGTGGATATTTTCGCGTACAAATTTTACGGAATGTTCTTGAAAGGACACTTCACAATTTACAAAAGGTTTCAATAAATTTACTCGATCCATATAGATGAAAAAAAATAGCAAAAAAGTGTTTTTTTTTCACGCTGAAACCCCTACCCTCCCCTTAAGGGCCTAGGCTATAAGACTCTGCAGTGAAAAATCCTATTTAAAAAATTGCAAGTTCACGCAGACGCCTTAAAGCAGCACCGCTTCGAGAGGCTATACATTATGGTCGAGTTATTGTTAATTATAATGTTCGACTATATTCGAAGCGCGTAAGTCACTGAGTCTGCAGATGACTTATTCGTAGGGAGTCGATGATGCATGGTCGTCATAGAGACGTCAACCATTGTTCGCAAACGGGGTGTGTAGTTTGTTGGCTAAACTTCCAATCGATCGAGTCTGTTGCTTCGTCACTCCCTGAAGAAAAAAAGCACACGAACCTTCGGGGGTCGGACATATCCCTAAAAATAATGGGACCACGTAAATTCTGTATGGAGAGAATTCAAGAATAATCAAGCTCACCGCAGAGAGAAATAAATAAAGGGTGTCTCAAAATGACCTGACATTTAAATTTATCAACAAAACGTATTATTCATTTGGAAAGTACGAATATTTTTATTTCAATATGAGGTACAAACACGGAGGTTATGTGTGGAACACAATATCCGAGAAATATCATAAACGACATAGACTTGGAAGACATATTCTTTCAACAAGATGGCGGAATCTGCCACACTGCCGGCGAAACAATGCAGTTATTGCAGACAAAGTTTCACGGCCGTGTTATCTTGCTCCACGGCGATGTGAATTGGCCACCAAGATCGTGCGATTTGACGTCATTGGACTTCTTTCTTTGGGGTTTTCTGAAAGGAAATGTGTGTGCCAATGATCCACAGACCATTCCGGAGCTCGAGAAAGCAATTGGACCCACCATTAATAAAATTAGTCCGCAATTATGCCAAAATGTTATTCAAAATTTCGTCAAAACAGTAACGGAGTGACTCCCCGTCCGGTTAGCGGCTTAGTTCACGCCGTATTTCCAGCGAGCGTACATATTATTGTGATTCGTGTCCCGGACGAATAACATATACGAGGCATTCCACGTCACTTCAGCCAAGAAAAAAAAATCCACAAATAATTTTGAAAAATCGAGTTTTTTTATTGAAAAATATTCACCGAGTGTCGAAATTTTTACAAAATTTCGGACGTTTTTTCTCGTTGATTACCATTTTTTAACATTTTTCCATTCAAATGCCTGTATCTTTGGCAGGATTTGACGTATTTACATTTGTAAAAAACGAAAATGTGCGTCTTTTCTAGCCTTCCAGAAAAAAAATAATTCAGATTTTATTGAGCAAGTCGAACGTCCGTTTCAGGGCAAAATATGCAAAAATATTTTTTTTCTTAAGGAAATACACGTTATTTTATTTTTTTTAATTTCCCCGAATTGTGAATACGAAAAACGGATTTTTGGTATTTTTTATATTATGGGACTCCTAAACACCGTGAGGTAACAGCTATTTTTATTTTTTAATTTTTTAAATTAATATTCGATTGAAAAGTGTGGAGCACTCCAAGGCTCCAATACATATGACATATAGTCATGTATTTCATAAACCTGGTAAACATGCAGCGAGTGCTCCACACTCTTCAATCGAATATTAATGTTAAAAAAATTTTAAATAAAAATAGCTGTTACTTCACGGTGTTTAGAAATCCCATAATATAAAAAATACCAAAAATTCGTTTTTCGTATTCACAATTCGGGGAAATTCTTAAAAATAAAATAACGAGTGTCTTTCCTTGAGAAAAAAAATATTTTTGCATATTTTGCCCTGAAACTGACGTTCGACTTGCTCAATAAAATCAAAATTATTTGTTTTCTGGAAGGCTAGAAAAAGACGCACATTTTCGTTTTTTACAAATGTAAATACGTCAAATCCTGCCAAAGATACAGCCGTTTGAATGGAAAAATATTAAAAAATGGTAATGAGTGAGAAAAAACGTCAGAAATTTAAAAAAAATGTCGACCATTGGTGAATATTTTTGAATAAAGTAACTCGATTATTCAAAATTATTTGTGGTTTTTTTACTGGCTGAAGTGACATGAAATGCCTCATATACAGGGTGAGGCACATAAAGTGTTACAGAGCAATAGCATTCAAACTATTGATCATATCCAAAAATGTTTCAGACAAAAGTTTCAGTGTTCGAGAAGGACGTCAGACTGGACCACCCTATTTTTTTATCGGTGGACGCGCTGAAGCTACGTCAAGGTCAACTCCACTTTTTTACATGGAATGGTACATTCTTTTGAACCATCTTGTGGACCACCTCAAGCCGCATAAAAAACATCAGGGGGTCAAAGTCGTTCAAGGTCATTCAAGGTCACTATCGATGATCCAAATCTAAATATCTCGGATCACTACCAAATATTTGGTAATGATCCGAGGTATTTAGATTCGTATTTCATTTTAATAGGTAACCTTGAATGACCTTGAACGACTTTGACCGCCCAATGTTTTTTATGCGGCTTGAGGTGCTCCACAAGATGGTTGAAAAAAAATGTACCATTCCAATAAAAAAACGTGGAGTTGACCTTGACGTAGCTTCAGCGCCTCCACCGATAAAAAAATAGGGGGGTCCAGTATGTCGGCCTTCTCGAACACTGAAACTTTTGTCTGAAACATTTTTGGTTATGATCAATAGTTTGAGTGCTATTGTTCTCCAACACTTTATGTGCCTCACCCTGTATAATGGTCCGGATATAATGTGTTAAATTGTTAAACAAACTATCCGGACAAATAATTTACACGTATTCGTTCGAATAAAATCTTTATAATTTCGTTTGGGTTGGTTTGCTAAGGTTTGTTTGTTTGGGTTTGTTTGTTTGGATTTGTTCGGGGCGTTGTACAGCCTGAACTGCGTGAACTGAGCCGCTATCCGGACGGCTAGCCAGAGCGAAAGAGCGAATGTTTGCAAACGGGGACCAGACGGCCATTTATCGGATATTGTCTTTCACACATAACCTCCATGTTTGTACCTTATATTAAAATAAAAATATTCGTACTTTTCAAATAAATAATACGTTTTATTAATAAATTAAAGTGTCAGGTCATTTTGAGACACCTTAAACGTGAAGCTTCGACTTGAATTCGAAACGAATACGTGGCACAATCATTCTGCGTTAAAGCTGACCAGTGAACTCGTACAGCGGTTTTCCAGAGTGTCGGAGGATGCTATGGAATATTATTTTTCGACCGCCATTGCAGTCGTGAACGAGTGTTGAAACGGGGCACATTTATCTCGGCACACGTTGTGCTTGATACGTGTGTACTCAAAAAAGCTAGAAGGCTATGTAGACGCACGTATCCCCAGTAATTTGCCACTATCTATGATCAGACACGGCAACAAGTAGTTCCGACTTTAACTGGTCAGACGGGCGATCCGCGTACCGCGCGGAAAACTTCTCTCGCTGACCTCCAGCTGGCAATGGCCATTCACTTACGTCGCGTTTATTCACGCATTGCAAAAAAAACCAAGGGCAGCCTAGGGTAAAAATATGGCATTGCTGGACGAAAAAATAATGTATGTTTTTCTTAACCATGCGAAATCAGTTTAGGAGTACGTTTTTAAAATGATTTTCATGATTATTTTTGACAACGAATGGATGAATAGCATTTACTCAAACTTTGGGAATATTTTATACATATTTTGAAACAAATTTTTTAATTTTTTCGACGCACTTCCCTTGGAAATATGGAACATATAATCTGCCACCCATGGAACGTCGCCATCAGACTTTGCTGTTTGTGTACACTCTGTACGCTACAGTTTTCATCGGAAATCAATACGGTTGGAAGATTAATCTAAAAACATGTTTTCCTTCTATATGAACCTAACTCTGACAAAAAATTGAAAATTGCTTTTTTTAGATTCGTTAAATAAAAGGGTATGATTTTTGCCATTATTTTATACCCTTTTTTGCTATAAAAATGTACTTCAAACAATTATATTACTCCAAATTTAGCTTCATATAGAGCGCCATTATATTAAGAAACTAACTATTACTTTATAAAATTATAGGCTAGAAACTTTTTGAGCTAAAGTGGACACAAATTGAAATAAAGTCGTTTCGAGCAAAACGCGTTTGAAACAACATTACCGAAAACATAAAATTCAAGGCCATAACGAATTATTTATACCGCTTACCGGTTAATCAGCGATAAGTTTTACGAACAATTTATGGAATTAAAAAATCGATTTTTTGAGTCATGTAAACTGGTTTCCCGCCTTAGTTAATTTCACAGCTACAAGGGTGTAAGGGAGGTTCCGAAGTTTTTTTGTCCACTAGATTATTTATTTGGGATGTAGAAAAATGTATACGTTGCCATACGTTGAAATTATAACGCAAACATTTTTATTTTGAACCGGTCAATAACTTAAGAATAGTTGGTCTGAAAAATAGAAATGAAAGATTTTTATAATGTATATAAATGTAGTTCTCGGTGTACGCAGCCGTTTTTCGGAAAAATCACATGATGGGAGGTTTAAAAGAAACGTACAATTTTGGCGAAAATTATACGCCTATTTTTTATTTATAAACGTTTATAGTTTATAATTATATATGATATTTTTGGGGGTACTTTGATATTCATTTCGAAGAGTGCGAATCACACAATATTTATGGAAAGTTTTAGTGGATTGTAATGTTTTGAAGTTATTAATTTTAGTGGATCGTAATGTTTTGAAGTTATTCATTTTTTTTGCAAACAATTGTTAAAAATACTCAAATATGGCGAAAAGTGAGTTACATGCAGTGATAAAATACCTGTGCGTGAAAAACAGCTGCTGGCTTCGAAATCCTTGACCACCCACTATATTCTCCGGACTTAGCCCCCGCTGATTGTCAGTTATTCCAAAAATTAAAGGAGCATTCCGGGGGAAGAAATTTGACGATAATGACGCGGTTATAGCTGTCTTAAAAGAGTTTTTTGAGAGTCAAGAGAATGTTTTTTTTTTAAAGAAGTCACAAGAAAGTTGGAAAAGCGGTATTCTAAATGTATAGAACTAGGAGATTATGTAGAAAAATAAAATATTTTTATTTGAATTTTCTTATATTTTTTACTATTCTACTATTCTACTATTTTTATAGTCATTCCAATAACTTTTTGATTCACCCTCGCATATATATATATATATATATATATATATATATATATATATATATATATATATATATATATATATATGCGAGGGTGAATATCAATCAAAAAGTTATTGGAATGACTATAAAAATAGTAGATTAGTAGAATAGTAAAAAATAAAAGAAAATTCAAATAAAAATATTTTATTTTTCTACATTATCTTCTCCTAGTTCTATACATTTAGAATATATATATATATATATATATATATATATATATATATATATATATATATATATATATATATATATATATATATATATATATATATATTAGGGTGCCACAATTTTGAGTTCTATTTTTCTCAAATAGCAGCAGAAAACAACTGCTATTTGAGTTTTACGAATAAAACGACCTATAGTTTTGTTTACGGACAAGAGCTTTAAAGAATTATTTTATGAGAACAAAGATTATAGTTCTTGGCTTAGAAGTGTGAGGTAAATTTGAAAAATCTGTTTCTTAAGAAAAAAGGATTAATTGTTTCGAAAATTTTACAAGGCGTCAAATTGATGAGTGAGAAGAGTGAACATAAATTTGCGAAAATTGGAAATTTCGAAGCTCTTGTGCGACCACTAAATATTCATTGGCTGGCTAGAGCTTTCGCGAGATTAATTTAAAAATTATAAAGCGTCAAATTCATGCGTGAAAGGTGCAGCAAAAAAAATAGTTTTTTCCATGAAAATTTGAATTTGTGGGAGGCTTGAGCGATCTCTAGATATTTTTGACGGCCTTGCAGCTTTTGCGACAATTTTTTTTTCCCTGAAGAAGATAATTGGATGGTGAGAAAAAGGAAAAAATAGAGCTTAAAATTGTGCCACCCAATTATATATATATATATATCTATATAATTTCAATAAAATAAAAATCGATCCAAGCAACTAATAAATGGATTCATGTGGCTGTTAATATTTTTCACTCTGTCGGAGGGGAAGACTGGACGATAAATGATCGAACTATCGGCGGAAGCCATACATTATTAAGAACCTCCGTGAAAGCTGTATTCGGTGCTTAAGCTACGAGATGGAGCGATCTGAATGGATAACTAATCCTTTATTGCCCAAGCTGTTGCAGTCCCTTCACTCGTACGATGACTAACGACCTAGTACGGTCGATTTGTTGTCTCACACTCCAGTGGATACAAATGTACGTTGTAAATTACCGTATGAATTACATCAGGGAACGATAATAATGCGTTTTGTCCTGGGCCTTCACCATCATCAATTACATTGCCGTTTCACACGCTCGCGCTATATGTCTTCCACCGTGAAATCGACTCGTCCGTTTGGGCTATCACCTAAGATGATAAATCATCAGCAGTTTATGACAATTGTTGCATATTTCGCAAAAGTTCGGCAACAGTGAAAGAGCAGGAAAATCTGATCGCTTCATATGGTGAATATTTTCTCTTGAGACACTACCAGCCTACAGCCTAAAGAAGGTTAATTTCAACAATTTTTCATGGATTCCCAGTTGTTAGAATAAAAATTCTGTTTGGTGGCCTTTGTGCTACGTATTTTCAAGTATTTTTATACATTTTTCCACACATTTTTGTAACAAAATGACGGCGCTGAACGAAAGTTTTCTTCTAATTTATTATGTGGAGCGCAATTACAAAAAAAATTGATTTCTGCATGAGATTTGCCTTCAAAGTACGTAAAAAATAGAAAATGACCGATTTTCGATGAAATTGTGCATGTTTGAGAAAAAAATAGTTTTTGGTAGAAAAAATGCACCGAAAATGATTTTTTTCATAAAAACTTTTCAGCATATCAAGAATACCCTGCGTACTTCGATGTTAAATGTTGTTAAAAGGCTGTAGAACAAAATCTCAAGTCAATCTGTGGCGAATGTGCGATGTAATGTTGCCAGCCGCAGGACACTGTCAGGCATGGATGACTCGCTTCGTCCAACTACAGCAACGTCATTTTGTTACAGAATCTTGTGAAAAAGAATTGTAAATGTACTTGAAGATATGGAGAACAAAGGCCATCGAACGGAATTCTCATTCCATCGACTGGGAAGTCATAAAAAATTGTCGAAATTCACCTTTCTTCCGGGCTTCAGACTAGTAGCTTTCCTTAACAATGGTATCGTGTAGAATTCGGATTATTGATTGGGAAAAAGTAAAATTAGTATCTTCAACTCCTAAAAAAGGATTTTCAGTATTATGGAATTATTTACAATGGGAAATAGTTCCAAATTGGCACATCTAGCCATGAAATATAATCAACGACGATTGTCCGAAAATTCGTTGATGAAAATCACGATCGGTGAAAACTGTGGCGCACAATCTATGAGAATAAAAAATTGAGAGAATGAAGAATAAGGAGGAAATAGAATAAAGATCAGTTCTGAAGAATGATTTAATTATTCAAAACGAAGGTTAATTATTTATAACGTAAGTATAAGCATCTTCGTTATAAATAATTAACCTTGCACACAAACAATTCGTTCATTTTTCACAACTCATTTTTCTTCTATTTCCTTTTTATTCTTTATTCTCAATTTTTTGTTATCATTGATTTTTCGGACTATCGTCACGCATTATATTTTATGACTAGATACGTTACTTTGGAATTACTTTTCATTGCAACCCGGCTCGTTGCATTTTCAACGATCCGTATCTTCGCTCTGTGACTAAACATCGTCGGGAATTCGTTTTTCCAGATAAAGCTTTCGATTCGTTTTAAACAGATTCGGATCTCCTGTCGTTGCTTTTTATATCGTCGTATGTTTGATTCACAGTCAATTTGCAGCGAAACGACGCTTCGGCCGTGGAGTGGAAAATCGAGTACCCAGCCCGCCCCCCTCGCTTCCCTCATCACGTTCGAACGATTGAACCGTCGCGCGGTGAAATCGACGAAAATGGAAGAATAATTGTCGCTATATCTCGCCAAATGAGTTTGAATGATTTGTTCTTTTTTTTAAAATCGGTTTTGTTTATTTCCAATGTTCCCTCGTATGCTATCGATTTCATAGTTTTTTAGTCCCAATGAAGACAAATCGTGAAGATTTTTGTGGAATTATATTTGACGTCGGGTATATCGATTATATTCCAGTATGTATTTACAATAATCCCTAATTGTTCGATCTCATCTCAATCTGTAATATCCATTTTTTCTTACCATTGGTGTTATCGAATGAAATTTCGTTGATTCAATTGTAAAATTGTTGGTGTAAATAATCGGATTTATTAGTCCAAACAAAACGCTATTGACTTTAGTAACATGATAAAATTAATAGTTTTTTTTTAATTCAAAAGATATATTGTTAGTCGAGAACAATATATTATTGAGACTATCTAAAAAATTATCGCAAACAAATGATATAGTTTCGAATGCATTTCCTGCAACGAACAAAAAAAGCGTTTCAATTCAGAACATGAATATTGTTGATTCAAGTACACAAGAAAAATTGAATTTCGCTCGTCTGATTCAGATAAAATTTCTATTGAGTAAATATGTTATTTTATTTTTTTCACCATATCCGATATTGATTTCCAAGAACATTATTCGTTAAAATATTAACATTTTATTTTGATTGAAAAATATTAAGCAAATGTCTGAATTGGTTAAAAAATTATGCGAAAATACAATTTGTTTCTTTTGCACTTGGTTGAAAAAATTCAACCAAATCATGGCCGAGCGCCACCGAAATTATAGGTGTGAGGAAACCCGTAGTTCTCAGAGTAACCGCTAGAAGCCGCACGCGCGCTCGTTTCTCGTCAGCGTAGCGCGAACCGAAAATCTACTTAAACGCCGGAGAAACTCTAAAGACTATCGCTTCTTGGCCTGTGGCTAAGATCAAAGTGTAGTACCTGTTCTTATCAGTTGAATATCTGATATTCTCTCCATGGATATTCCATTGGATATCTGATATTCTCTCCACTATTATCGTGGATGATCATTCTAATACTTACCTTTTATTTAAGATTTGAAACAAATTGAAAAAACTTACGTCTCACGGCATACGCGTTTCGATGCAGTAAAGAAATAATTAATTCTATTGATTATATTTTTGTACGAAATAAAAAATGGTGCAGCAACCGCTCAACTATTTCATCCATGCATCTACGGATTGTATATAGAATGATTTCAATAGAATATAATTTTATTTAAAAGATAATGTAGATATTCAGACAACAGGAGAGCTTTTTGGAATAAAATAATATGTTATTTAAGGCGTTACCCCCACTTGGAGCGCAAAAAAAGGCCTTTCTCATGAATTTTTTTAAAGCAAACTACAAAACTTTTTTAATCGATCAATATACCATCTTAAAGAACACATCTTGAAGAACTTTCAGTAATTTTTTTATTGAAAAATATTGCATTGTTTAGTGGCAAATAGCCGTCAATGAAATAATGTTTTTATATACACGGTTTGCGGTGACCAACATTGCGGCGAAGTGGATCATCTGAAAAAAAATGCGGATGGATTTAGTCAAATATAAGTATAAACTAGTCTTTAATCGAAGGATTTTAAAAAATATTCATTTTTCACAAAATGGCGGACAGTCAAAGTTAATGGTTCGATTTTAACGAAAAAAACGGCCCTTTTTTGGCTATAAAACGGCAATTTTTTTTTCGAAAAAAAAAATCGAACGATTAAAGACTACAGTTTTATGTATTAAATAAGCCTGCAAAATTTCAAGAAGATCGGTTCATTAGTGTTCGAGTAATCTTGGTCACCGACTTCAGAAATGCCATTTTGAGAAAAATGTCTTTAAAGTTTCTCTTTCAACGCTCTTTCAACGCGGATTCTTCTCTTTCAACGCTCATATCTCAGTCAATTTTGTTCGGATCGACTTGAAATTTTCAGGACATATTCTCAGATACTTATACTTCAAAAAAATGGAATAAAAAAAATCGATTTTTTCAAAATCGCACGTGGGGGTAACCCCTTAAATCAATCACATTTTTCAATATTTTATAGTATTGTAACAATCTCATATATCGGTGGCACTCCGCAGCAGCACATTTATTTGAATCAACCAATATATTTGTTTGATTTAATTGCTTTTTTTTCTCAGTGTACATACATATTAGGTGCACAAATAAGTTCTCGGCCTGAGAATAAAAACAGCTGTATTGAACATTCGAACGAAAAAATGTTCCCTCCAGGTCTGGTGTCATATAATACCAACCTAGTAGACTATTTTTCCGGACCAACAGCTTAACATAACCTCACAATATACATCGTGAGCACAGTGACTGAAATGAGTTGCAATAACGCGCATATCAGGCACTTTATGCTTTTCGCGTTCGAATCGAAAGAAAATACTTCCGCGGCTAAGGAGATAATTTGTCAGGCATTGGGAGAAGATGCAGTATCCATCAGTGAAGAAGTGCTTTCAAAGGTTCCGGAGTGGCAATTCCAACCTCGAGGATGGTGAGAGAGCAGGACGACCAAAAAATTTGAAGACGAGGATTTCAAGCAGTTGCTGGACGAAGATTCTTGCCAAACGCAATCGGAGCTTGCTACTACATTAGGAGTTACCCATCAAGACATTGCCAGTCGTTTAAAAAAGCTCGGCAAGGTTCAAAACGGCCTTACACAGGCAAAGGACCTAGGCCGGTCATATTGCTGCATGACAATGCTAGACCACAGACAGCAAAAAGGACCGGAGACGTTTTAGATTCGTTGGGCTGGGAAGTTCTGCCACACCCGGCCACCAGACTTGACTCCATCGGATTTTCACTCGTTCCGATCGCTCCAACATCAGTGGCTGATAGCCACTTCAAAACGTTCGATGAAGTAAAGAATTCCATTACCGGCGTTATCGACTCGAAACCGCCATCTTTTTAGCGCCAAGGAATTCGCAATCTGCCCGACAGGTGGGGGAAATGGGTGAAAGCAACCGGAGATTACTTTCCCGTTTACAATGTACCTTGATGTTAGGTAAATAAATCATTATTTTCATGAAGATACACTGAGAGAAAAGTGTATAGTATTTACAAAAAACGCGCATGGTAAAAGACAGCATAGTCGAATTCCCCATAGTTTATTATCACCGCAATCATGATATGGTTAACGCAACTATAAGCGAAAAGTATACGTAAACATGCGACCTTGGTGGTTTGGTTGACTATCTAGTATCTCCGAAATTACTATACACTATTGTAAAAATATTAACTGAATTAACTATACCGATATTGTAAAGCCTTTTACAGTAGTTAATAGTTATTTCGGGGATACTAGATAATCAAACACCATAACAAAACGGCATGATTAGATAAACGCTTATAGTTGTGTAACCATATTAAGATTCCGGTGTCAATGAACTATAGGGAATTTAACTATGCCCACTTTTACCATGGGCGTTTTTTTTTATAAATACTACGGACATTTTTCTCAGTGCAAGTTTGTACTATTTATATGGTTAACATTAACACTTGTTGAGTATACAAGATCTTACGAAAAGTGACTATACGAACAAAATTATGGTAATCTTATAGTGAAGGTTTTTTGAAGGTTTTTTCTTTGAATGTTTAATCTTATAGTGAAGGTTTTTCATCTTTAGTGAAGGTATAATGAAGGTTTTTTTTCAAGGTCATAGATAAGTGGAGGCTTTTGGTAATTGAAAAAAAAATCTTAATGAGGCAACATTTGTCTACAGTCGAAAATGTGCGTGTGGTCACGCTTTTGCGTGAGGGTCGTTATACGCAACAGCAAGTTGCCAATATGATGGGCGTTAGTCAATCGGTAATCAGTCGTGTCTATGCCCGATTTCGTGAGACTAGTAACTATACGCACACATTCAAAGAACTGTGAACTCCAACAACTCCAATCGCTCGTCGTATCATGAAAAACGTTCAGCGCTATAAAAAAATCTAACAATTTTTTATCGATTTTTTTTAATTATTTTTTTTCTGTCAAAAAAAAATGTTTACAAATTTTTTTTTTCATTAAACAAAAAATTGTTGCCGTTGTTCAACAATCAACATTTTTTAGCACCGGAAACTCGGATCAGTGCCAAAAAAAATTGTGATTCTCAAAAGACGAATAAAAGGTGGTAAGATTTAGCCTTTAATCGATTTTTGGCAAAAACCACAATTTCGATAATTCGGAACACAATAAAAAAAATCGCAGGGGTTTAAAATTTTGTGGCTTTTTTTAAGATACTTTGAGGTCATAAAAAAACCGATTTTTTAAAAATCTATTCGATATTAGCAAAATAATCCTCAGTTAAAAGAATATTCGTAAATATGCCATTTTTCACGTTTTTTAAAATCCATTTTCCCGCGTAGAAAAAAAATCTTGATAAAAAAATGATAAAAGCATCTTATAGAGAATACTTCAAAGTTTCCAAAACCCTCTGATTTTTACTGTGCGACCATTAGTCTCCGAGTAATCAGTCATCAAAGTCAAAAGAGTCATTTTTGTTTTGAACATCGATAATTCAGCGAGAAAAAATCGTACAGAGCTCTTCTACCGCTCAAATTAAAGGGGAAGAATCCAGCTAGACGATCCTTATAATCCGATCATTCAAAACATTTATTAAAGTCCGTGCAGACTGCGAAAGATGATCAATCGTTTTGAATTCTTTTTTACTTTGGTTTTTTGATGACTACTAAAAATTGGCTGATGCGAAAAAAAGGTTGAGCTCAAGATCTCAAAACTAGAGATTCACACCTTCAATTCGCTTTTTTTAAATTTTTCTGTACGACCATTTTTCGAGGAGTTACAGCTATTTGAAAATGACCCTAAAATTGGCGGACTTTTTCAATATCCTTTAATTCTTTGGCCTAGTGTATTATCAAAAAGACGATCTCTGCAAAATTCCACCTATATCGGAGGTAACAGCTATCCGGAATTGCAGCTGGAATTACTTTTATCTGTTATGCGAAATCTACGATCACAAAACATAAGTACCCGGTGGCATAGTGGCAGCGTGCTTAGTATAGATAGGTAGGTTGTAGGTTCGAATCCATGTTCAGGCGAAATATTTTCTTCGATAGGAATCGTTTCAGGAGGTCAGGGAATGACAAATTATGATAAACAATTATACAGGTAGTACTCTTAATTGGGAATTTTTGAATTTATGGAATATTATATACATTTAGTAGACATACCATTCAATATGGTACAAATCCCTATTTTCTTATAGTGTAAGGAAATATCCATTTTATGAAAACCTTCTATATTATACAGCATTGAACAAACAACGTATGCTTGTAAAATTGGTGGTTGCGGTTAACAGATGAGCATGGTTAACACAACTGCTAAAATATCATAAGCAGTACTATATTTTAGGCAGTAACCATGACTATAAAATATTGTCGTCCCCTCAGGGTAATATAAAATATGGTTAAATCATGGTTGAAGTTACCATACATTTCTCTCAGTGTAGGCCGCGAACTTGTTTGCATATCTAATATATAGTCTTGAACATAATTCACGGATTGTCTCAAAAAATATTATCCGAGCGAAGGAGCATTCGCGTTGATGAATATCCGAAGTCATAGCTACCTGGTGAACGTTGGGAGTTGATCGAGGCGGCAATATTTTCTCGTAACCTCTTACGGGTGCTTCGTGAAATAATATAGAAAAACCCGGAGCAATTTCCAGGGCCGAAGGGTTTGACAGACAGGTTGTGTTGACCTGTAAAATTTTCTATATATACACATATATCTGTGTTTATAGGCTATCGGTTTACGAGTAGTAATCCAATCCTTCGGCAGCGGAAAGTAACCTGCTCTACCTACCCACGGATACATGTATGCGTGTGGATGTGTACTCCATCCTCTTCAAAAAGTAGTTACCGGCTGTATATATCGCGAGTGTGGTTTTTCGGTGAGCGGTACAGTGGACAATCGTACCGAATCACGGCGGATTTGTACTCGGAATATAAATGGTGCTCGCGTATCACTCGTAACCGGATATTCTCCAGAGGATACCCATTTGTGTAAAAATAGCGAAGCGAGAGAAAGAGTGGGGGGGGGGGGGGGCGTTTTTAGTGAAAAGACAGAAACGGACGAAATCAATCGATCGGTCGGTATCAACGATTCTCGAAGGTCGCAGATTTAAGGTAGTCCTAGCGGATTGACTAGTCAACAGAAATTCTGTAAACTTTCGAATCTGAAAGAGCAAAATATAATACATTTAGGTTCAACAATAACCATGATACGGAAAGAAATTATGTGAGACGTGTATGTGATGGCTAAGTGTGTTATATTATGAACAGTGAAGTATTAAAATAGCAATCAGATTTGACTTGAGTTGTCTCACCGGCCGACATTTCATCATTTTGGCAATATCCGTAGCAACGCTGTACTCAGGCCCTTCCGATAAACGTCAACGTGTGTGTAGAGTGTGTGTAATGTGCCTATATTGTAACTTTGGTCTTACGTATATTGTAACAACAGATATGGATCTACATAGTATTCGTTCGAATCTCGGACGTAATAAAATTGCGTTAAGGCCACAGTAACGTGTATAACATCATGTGTGAATTTAATAATTTTTTTTTCGTATGAAAAAGTCATTGACTCATAAAATTAATTACACATCTATTTAGTATGAATATCAAGCTGTTAGGAAAAATCTATATTTTTTAGTTTCGATGTACAAAATGGCCGACTACTCGATACTTCTCGAAACAGCTTTTTTCCAATTGGCGTTACAAATAACTTCAACAATTTTCACTCGATTTACTTCAAATTTAAAAGTTATGTTCCTAATTGCATTTCGCAGAGAAGTAATAATATATAGTACTTATTATATTATTAATAGAAAAATAATCGAAAACTTTTCATTTTATGAGCAGTTTATGAGCAGTTATAACGTAATTTTTCACTGAAAATTCATTTCTCAAGTTCAAATACCTACAACTTTTGAATAAAAAAATATTTTTTAAATTCCGTACGTACTTCTCTGGGTATTCTAATGTAGATTGACGAGAATTTGTGTTTTTTGTGCTGGGTAAAAAATTGTGGATGCTAAATGTCGGCCATTTTGTACATTTAGTACATTTTGTACAAAAAAAAAATATTTTTCTAACAGCTTGATATTTATACTAAATAGATGTGTAATTAATTTTACGAGTGAATCACTTTTTCATACGAAACAAATCTTAAATTCACACGTGATTGTATACCCGTTACACAACTTTGGTCGTAGCATTCAAATTGACCGGTTCGAGTCGGCCTTCCGGATACGAGCGCAGCTGACGGCATGCGGCGTTGTAATGTTCCGTAGTTGTAATAGTGCTCCGTATGTAAACGCGCACTATTATTATTTCCGTGTCAAAGTTCGATCCGTGCGGATTCCCTATATGGTGCGGGTTAAATGCATCGTTTTAGTGAATTAATTACTATTGTATTTAGCCGGTAAGGCATGCGGAGTTTTCGCGGATGTCATTGTGTATGTTGCCACATCCGGAAGGGATGAGAGCATGATATTTTCGTTTCCCTCTTTGTTGCCTACGCCTAGCGCAATAGCACGGGATGAGGGTAAAAAGGGGTAGTGCGCGGGAAAGAGTAGAATTAAGGAATTGACACGATATTTCGGTATTGAAGAATAATTCGACAGACTTGGTGTATGATTGACACCATGTTATTTATTATAAGATTACTAGACGGGTTAAAGCGATGCGGCCTCCGATGAATGATACAGAAAAGAAAAAGGTATGGTTAGCTTACATTGGTTGTGTTTGACACTCGGTCGCTCGCTTGCTCGCGTGGATGTTTGTTGTCACTCGCGTTACAAGGGCCTTCGCTCTTGGCCTGGTGCGCTGGCTGGTACAATTGTTAAGTTAAGACGCTCGCAGGATTTTATGCCCGTCGTGTGTATACTCGACGTGTTTACAACGGGCACTACGCGTAGATAGAAATATGAACGGCGCGCAAGGTCGATGAGTTGAGATTGATATTCACGGACCGATGATAGAAATTATACAAGTGTAAAATAAAACTTTTGTCACTCGAAAAATGAAGACTGTTCGTATGAAAGTTAATTGGAGATATTCGTAGGCTTCTGAATTATGACTGGATATAAGAAGTGATTCGGTTGACGGAAATATTGGTTGACGGAAGACTGGGATTGAGACTTGATAGAAGAATCTGAGCCGATGGTAGTTGACGGGAGACTGCTTCGACCTTTTGCACACTGACCCTTCTTGGTTCGCATGCGAATTTCTCGAGTGAGTGGGAGGCTATCTTTGGTTTCCCTTTTTAGAAATAATGGCGCTGATGGAAGGGGCAATTTCGTTTTGTTAACGGAATGCGCATGAGGTGTGAGGCCGAAATTCGCCCCGAGTCGTTCGCGATAGCGCGGCGACCGTTTGATTCGGACGGCCAGGATGTTTTCATACTCCGCTCTGGTTACCGGGCCGAATCATGCAGACTTCTATTTGTCGCCTTGCGGTTGGCTAGCGTAAAGTTTTTGGAGTGAGTGCCTGTTTGATTTTTTGAGCTGCGGCTTTTCGTGGAATATTTGCCTGAGATCGTGTTCTTGTTGAAAGCCAATGTGATACGAAAAGTCAATGACTGTGGCGGTGCTGCTATCGTGTATATGTCGCTGTGGTTTGAATATGCTCGTGGAACATACGCAAGTTCCGTTTAATCCCATGTAGAGGTTGCCATGAGTTGCCCAATGTTAAAATCAGGCCAGTATTGGGACCATCGTATAAGCCAACAAAAGAGAAATAATATTGGCCCATCACTGTTCCGCTCTAAACTGAAAACTGGCACAATATCGGCCCATCCCTAAAGCCTGTCATGGCCCGTCTTCAAAAACTAATAAACAGCCGTGATAGTTAAACTAAATTTGCCAATTTAAAAACTGGGGATACTAAAATACTGACAATTCCATTGGCCCAATATTGTTCCGTTATAAATTGAAAGCCGGCACAATATCGGCCCATCGTTTAAAACCAAGAAATAGCCGTGATGGTTGAACTATATTTGCCAATTTAAACACTGGTAATGCTGAAATACAAGCAATTACATTGGCTCATTATTGTCTCGTTCTAAATTGAAAACCGACACAATATCGGCCCATAGTTAAAACCTATCATGGCCCATCTTTTAAATTCATTAAACAGTCATAATAGATAAACAATATTTGCCAATTTTTAAACTGGTGATGCTGAAGTACTGCCAATTACATTGGCCCATTATTGTTCCGTTATAAATTGAGAACTGGCACAATATCAGCCCATTACTAAAACCTATCCGGGCCCATCTGTTAAAACGAATAAACATTCGTGATAGTTCATCGAAATTTGCCAATTTTAAAACTGGCAATGCTAAAATACTGGAAATTACATTTAATTAATCTAAGCCCTTTATTGGCTAAGTGGGTCAGACCACACCATAGACTTTTATTTTATTTAAGCCTTGGGTTATTCATTATCTGTATATTGTGCTAGAATAGGCAAATAACTGGCACGTCATATATTAATCGTCTATATTTTGTAGTTCAGTTTTTGTAATCAAGTCTTGGCCTATTATTGGCATTTGTAAATAACCAACATAAGTAAGTAAAATATGCCAATTTTGAAACCTGTCATATACGCAAATCACAATTTATTTCAAGGTTATTCCATGAAGTATGTATCCATAAGGACCAATCTCGGGCCAATCTTGGCCCGATATAGGTTGAATATTTATCACGCACTCAAACAAACCCAAACAAACTCACGGCCCAATATTCTAGATAGACTTACTTCTAGATAGAACAACTGTGAAGGCCCGTCATAGAGCCAGTGGTCAATTTCTACATAGGCCCTTTGGAGGGCCCACATGGGGCCAAGTGCAATCACCAACATTGCCGCTACAAAGAATTAAATCATTGGCGCAATAATTGTTGGCTCTGTTGGCCGATATCGGGCCGTTCTTATGATTTCTACAAAGGCACCTCATTGGTAAATACTCACGGCCCAATATTCTAGAAAGGCTAACTGTGAAGGCCCGTCCCAGGCCCAACGGTCAATCTCTACATGGGATGCTGTTGCGCGTATTATTCTTAGATTTATACATTTAATACGCTTCTGACGGCAAATGAGGATATTGGGAATAACCGAGATGAAAAAACCTAGATGAGAGAAGGGACATTCGCTAGGATGTAACAATGTCTGTACTATATCATATCAAAAAATCAGTTTTTTTCTTTCTAATGAGGAGGTTCGTGCACATACTACCTTAAGAACGTCACCGCGAGTAATTTTCCAATGACGTTTCTAATATCGTTCGTCCACCCTTTTTTCGCCTCGCCTCTTAGGGGGGCGATCTTTTTTTTTTGTTCGTGTGACTTTTTCTGTAGCTCGCGAGAGTAACTCTGGGCGAAAAAGCCCGAAGAGCATTACGGAAGCGACAAAAGCGAAGAGAAATATAGCGGACAGCGAGATATCGATTTCCGGCTCACCGGTTTAGTTATTTCTCTCAGTTCCGTTTTCCGCTCTGTCTTCCTACCCCAATGCTCTTCCTAATTCTTTATCCTTCCGTCTCTTTCTCTCCCTCTTCCTCCTCCCATCGCTGTGACATTCTACCTTCTGTCGCCCTTCGAGCCATATTTTTCTTTGTTAAACCCTCGGCCGATCTTCACCCTCGTTGCTCCTTCGGCACGCGCATTGATATATCGCACAATACTCCGTGAAGTCACGTCAAGTGGTCGTTGTCGCAAAAAAAGGCCGAAAAATAATTCATTCCTTCTCGTACTGCGCGAACTTCGCGAATGATATTTCGAAAGAAAAATCACATTTCAAGAAGAATGACTGGCAAAGCCCTTGACTAGCATATGTCGAGCAACATCCGATGCTTCGCATAACGCTCAAAATAAGTAGTACAATAAGGAATCATCACAGTGTAAAATTATCAAAAGAGCCATTCTTTTTTGTATTATCCTATGATATAGGGGGTTATAAACATGGACCTGGCATCACCGATTGATCGTGGAATTATAACTTTCCGCAGGTTTGAAAAACAAATGGGTTTAAAAAAACACTTTAACGTGCTATAAAAATGATTGAAAAATAATTTTTCAACGACTTTTTAAATTCACATAGAAGAGTTTTTCATACTGAAAAAAAACAAACTTTGGTTTAATTGAGTAGGTCGTTTAGTTTTTTTGCTGTCGCACCCGTCTATTTGGAAAAATCGTGAAAATGAAAACTGGAGAAAACGCGCCTCAAAGTTTTCAATAGGAGGAAATATCAATATCAAATATCGAACGCTTCTCTGCTTTTGGCCTTGTATCTTCGAAAATATTGACAATCAGCCTTCGTAACTTTGTAAATATATTCTTGGATAGTTTATCTATCGATTTGAGGCCTTAGACCGAAGAAACGGGTATAAAATCATGTGCGAATTTAACCCTCAAAGTGTGAAGGGGTGTTTGGCACCTTCAAAGTGTGAAGGGGGGTCGTTTTCGGCGGCGCGCTACCAAGCACACAATTGTTGATGAAAAAAACTGTAAAAATTCATGGTTCATCCTTAGGATGTCCTTTCGAAGTACGAACAAGAATTTTTCGGATATTGTTATCTTTAATATGTTTTTTTTAAAAACAAATATAAAACAATGCGCGGAAAAAAACACTTTTTTTTTAAATTGTAGTTTGAACAATAGTAACGTGAACGAGATTTACAAACCGGTTATTTGACAGAAAAATGTTGCTCTTTAAGAAAAAAAATATGCCATCAATGTAGAATTGAACCAGATACCCTATTTAATTACGGGAACATGGATATATTTTTACGAGGTAAAAGTGAGGTATTGAAGGGAAAAAAGCGCTCAACGTCAAAGATACATTTAGAAAAATGGTTTTTTTAATTAATGTTATTTGTAGAATGTTTTCGGACTCCTCGTAACAATACTGCATGGATGCACGGCTCCGTAAATCGTAAATTTCATTTGGCGTTTTCGTCTCCATAGCTGTGAAATGGAGTAGAAATTTTTTTATTTGATTTCATTTTTTTTATTTGAAAAAAATAAATAAAAAAATGTTTCGAAATTTGTACAGCAATAAACTCAAAAAGAAACAATTTTTTTTTTCAAATTTTTAAAAATTGAAAAAAAAATCCACGTATTTCTCACAGCTTATTATTTTTAAATATGCATAAAAAACCGAAAGAAAATCCTAAAAAAAAACTGACATTTACTTACGTAAAGTGTGAAGGGGGGTCGAATTTGACCCTCCTCTGATTTTATCTCGTGCTCGTTCCTCGTAAAACTGACTGATGCAGCTGGCCTTGTGCACACATATACCTACCTACCCCTAATTTTTTCTAGTATCACTCAAATGGCGCGCTAGTCACCGGTGTTAGAGAAATTTGAACAAGTAATTTGGGCGCGGACACATTCGACCCCCCTTCACACTTTGAGGGTTAACATTTTTTTTTCTTATAAAAAAGTTATTCACTCATAAAATTAATTACACATTTATTTAGTATGAATATCAAGCTGTTAGAATTTTTTTCCGATATACAAAATGGCCGACTACTCGAAACTTCTCGAAACGGCTTTTTTCCAATTGGCGTGACAAATAACTTCATCAATTTTATCTCGATTTACTTCAAATTTAAAAGTTATGTTCCTAATTGCATTTCGCAGAAAAGTGCGTACGGAATTTCTGATTAATCGAAAACTTTTATTTCATGAGCAGTTTATGAGCAGTTATAACGAAATTTTTCACTGAAAATTCATTTCTCAAGTTCTAATACCTACAACTTTCGAATAAAACAATATTTTTTAAATTCGGTACGTACTTCTCTAGATATTCTAATGTAGATTGACGAGAATGTTTGATTTTTGTTTTTCGTTCTAGGTTCTAGGATGCTGAATGTCACGCCGCGGAGCGCTTTAAAAAAGATAACAAAAGAAAATATTAGTAGTCGGCCATCTTGTACATGGAAAAAAGAAAAAAAAATTCTACCAGTTTGATATTCATACTAAATAGATGTGTAATTAATTTCATGAGTGAATCACTTTTTCATACGAAAAAAAATTGCTAAATTCGCACATGATTTTATACTCGTTACTGTGGCCTAAGCCCTTAAGCCAATATAAAAACGGTCAAATTTTTGTCTACTCAGATGTAACGCCTCAACGAAGTTCTTTTTCTTTCGTCTTTTTGCAGATCCAACATCGGAGGCTGAGAGTCGCCCCGGACAGAAGTAAAGCGTAAAATTGCCTGCCTCGAGGGATGCTACAATTGCAGCTAATTGAGCCGGGTGGCTCGAGTCTGTGCAATTCGACAATCGAATGAACTCCCGAATCGTAAAGTTTCCACGAGACGATAAATTGTGAGAGCAGTTGGCGAGAATCGCCAAAAAGCTCTGCATTTATGCACCTCGCAAGGGACGGTGGCCGTCAGGACGAGAGAGCGTCTCGTCGCTGTCTTCGTACGAGATTCAAAAATTCACAATAGGCAACTCACCCCAAGCAGCCTCCGAGCAAACATAACTTTCAATTTGACGCAGTTCGCACTTTTTTTGCAAGCAACAGAGAGGGAAAAAGGTCACGAAGGTACGAGAAGGGAACGAGAGGAAGGGTGGAGAGAAAGAGAAAAAAAACGACCACGAAAGCGGTCGAAGTGGAGAAAAATTGAAAAGTACAAAAGGAACGGAGAAGAGGACAATACCCCGAGAAGGGACGAGAGACAACGTGTAGTTGCGAGGGCGAAGAAGAAAAGCCACAAGGTTACGCGAAAAGAACGGGAGAGAAAGAGAAAGAGACGGTATCGCTGAGACCGAAGAAGCGGAAGAGAAAGCTTGAGGAACGAGAAAGAAAATGTTGCCCACCAACATGATGTCCTTTATGAAAAAGGTGAGTGCGAAAAGGATAATGAATATACAGATATTTTGTTCTTTGCCATTTTTCCAACAATACGGGGATATTTTCGTCTCCTGCTGATGGAAGTTCATCCTGCTAAATTCACATTTTTTTTATGGCAGACGACGTTTTTCGCCATTTTTGCAACACACAGAATATAGGGACACCAAGTAAAATGTTTTTTTTTCTTCTTTATCTCGTCGTCTTTGTGCAATAATTACAGCCGATCATCTAAATCGAACCATTCTAGAAGGTTATATTTCTTCGTTAAATGTAAAAATTAATGTCCATGTATTTTATTCGATCAACCGAGTTAATTATAAACGGATTCTGGTAAAAATATTTGTGGACTCGGAGAAATTGTTGTATTTGAGTCAGTGTTGGTGAAGTTGGCAGATTATTTGCCAGCAGATCAAAATTAAATGAAAGTTCTCTTAGCATGCAGTTGAGTTCTATAGCTCCCGTAGGTACTTACCAATAGTTCTGGTGATTTTATCTCAAAAACAGATGATTGAAAAAATGTTCTGCTAACTTCCCGTAGCAGATAGTTTTCTACAAAACCATAAATTACTGTGAGTTCTTGTATGCGGTTGAGTTCCATAACTCCTGATCGTTTTTAGCAATAGTTTTTGTCATTTCACAAAGAAAAGGTGATTGGACACAAAAACGTGTGACTTCCCATAGCAATATGCTGATACGTAGAGTTTTCGATGCTTTCTATATGGTACATTATAGTTTCAGTATTTTCCGATGTATTGGAAAAGAGTTCTGACTTCTGGCTATTTTCAAATAAGTATTAACAATTTTCATCAGCATCTGGACAGTCCAAATGTGATCTGCTGATGAATAGGCGTGAGTTTTAGGTGCTCCCTGTATGGTGAAATATAGTTCCAGTATTCTTCGTTGTATTCAAGAAGAGTTCTGGCTTATAGCTACGTTTAAATCCGTATTAGCGATTCTTATCGCCATCCCAACTACACAAGTGTGATCTGCTGATGGATAGGCGTGAGTTGTAGGTGTGTTCTTTGTGGAATATCATAGTTTTAGCATTGTTTGATGTATTCGAAAGGAGTTCTGGGTTTTAGCGATTTTTAAACAATTATTAACAATTTTTATCAGCATTTGAACTGTACAAGTGTGATCTGCTGATGGATAGGCGTGAGTTCTAGGTGCCTTTTGTGTGGGATTTTATAGTCTTGGCATTGATTGACGTATTCGAGAAGATTTCTGGCTTCTAGCTATTTCAAAATGATTGTTAATCATTGTTATCAGCATCCAAACTATACAAGTGGGATCTGCTGGTGGATAGGCGTGACTTCTAGATGTTTTTTGTATAGTACAATATATTTCCAGTATTCTTCGCTGTATTTGATAGGCGTTCTGACTTCTAGCTACTTTTAAATCATTGTTAACAATTTTTAACGGCATTCCAACTATACAAGTGTGATCTGCTGATGGATAGGCGTGCGTTCTCGGTGCTTTCTATATGGTACATTATAGTTCCAGTATTCTCCGATGTATTGGAAAAGAGTTCTGACTTCTGGCTATTTTCAAATAAGTATTAACAATTTTCATCACCATCTGGACTGTCCAAATGTGATCTGCTGATGAATAGGCGTGAGTTTTAGGTGCTTCCTGTATGGTGCAATATAGTTCCAGTAATCTTCGTTGTATTTACGAAGGGTTCTGGCTTATAGCTATGTTTAAATCCGTATTAACGATTCTTATCGCCATCCCAACTACACAAGGGTGATCTGCTGATGGATAGGCGTGAGTTCTAGGTGTGTTCTTTGTGGGATATTATAGTCTTAGCATTGTTTGATGTATTTGAAAGGAGTTCTGGATTTTGGCCATTTTGAAACAATTATTAACCATTTTTATCGGCATTTGAACTATACAGGTGTGATCTGCTGATGGATACGCATGAGTTCTAGGTGCTTTTTGTGTGGGCTTTTATAATCTTGGCATTGTTTGATATATTCGAGAAGAGTTCTGGCTTCTAGCTATTTCAAAATAATGATTAATGATTGTTATCAGCATCCAAACTGTACAAATGGGATCTGCTGATGGATAGGCGTGAGTTCTAGCTGCTTTCTAGAACTCTCGCCATAGTACAATATATTTCCAGTATTCTTTGCTGTATTTGATAGGAGTTCTGACTTCTAGCTACTTTTAAATCATTGTTAACAATTTTAAACGGTATTCCAACTATACAAGTGTGATCTGCTGATATATAGGCGTAAGTTCTAGATGTTTTCTGTATGGTACAATATAGTTCCAGTATTCTTCGCTGTATTTGAGAATCGTTTTGACTTCTAGCTACATTTAAATCATTATTAACAATTTTTATCAGCACTCCAACTATACAAGTGTGATCTGCTGATGGATAGGCGTGAGTTCCAGGTGTGCGTTCTTTGTGGGATATTATAACTATAGTATTGTTTGATGTATTCGAAAGGAGTTCTGGCTTTTGGCCATTCTGAAATAACTATTAACGATTTTTATCAGCATCTGAATTATACAAGTGGGATCTGCTGATGGATATGCGTGAGTTCTAGGTGCCTTTTGTGTAGGATATTATAGTTTTCGTGTTGTTTGATGTATTGGAGAGGAGTTCTAGCTTCTAGCTATTTTAAAATGATTATTAACGATTGTTATCAGCGACCCAACTATAAAAGTGTGATCTGCTTATAGATAGGGGTGAGTTCTAGGTTCGTTTTTGGGTTTCGGATAACCCAAAAACCAAACCTTTGTAAATAGCATAAAAATGCGGTAACTGATTTTTATTTTAAGTGATCGTTGAAAATAATTTCACGGTGACGAATTCTGGAATTTTCTGTAAGAATGCGAACAGCAAAAATATGTCATGTCGCACCGAATAAAGTTATCGAATTTTAAAAATCCGCCCCTAGAGTCGACCATACATTCTTATATTGGAAGCATTATCGTTTTCATTGACGAAATAAAATCGTAGTAAGTTAACAGTTTCATTGCAGCGAACGAGAAAGTCTGTTTATCTGGAGGACATTTGTGTTCAGTTCAATACACGGTTTTACTTGGAGTCAGTTACGATTTTTCGAAACTTCAATTTCAAGTATTCACTTAAAATCATGTAATGTAATGGAGTATTATACGTAAGCCCAGCACGCCAGTAGATTTAAGCAAGCTTTTTCTTTCTCCCTGTGAGCACCTGCGATTAAAAAAAAAAAGATAAACTTTAAAACCATTTGCGAGATTGAAAACCTTGAAGTCCACCTGAAGCTAAAAAATATTTTTAACAATCAGTCCATCATCGAACGTCGCCAAAACTTTGACGTTTTACGATTACACGATTAAGGGGTTAAACCACAGTAACGGGTATAAAATCATGTGCGAATTTAACCATTTTTTTCTGTATGAAAAAGTGATTCACAGCATTTCAACAGCTTGAATATCAAGCTGTTAGAAAAAAAATATATTTTTTTCAATGTACAAAATGGCCGACAAGTCGAAACTTCTCGAAACAGCTTTTTTCCAATTGGCGTGACAAATAACTTCAACAATTTTCACTTGATTCAACTAAAAATTTGAAAGTTATATTCCCAATTGCATTTCGCAGTGAAGTACGTACGAAATTTCTGATTAATCGCAAACTTTTCATTTTATGAGCAGTTTATGAGCAGTTATAACGAAATTTTTCACTGAAAATTCATTTCTTAAGTTTAAATACCTACAAGCTTGAGTAAAACAATATTTTTTAAATTCCGTACGTACTTCTCTAGGTATTCTAATTTAGATTGATGAGAATTTTTGTTTTTTGCTCTAGGTAAAAAATTGTCGATGCTAAATGTCACGCCGCGGAGCGCCTAAAAAAAGATAACAAAAGAAAATATTAGTAGTCGGCCATTATGTACATCGAAAAAAACATATATATTTTCTTACAGCTAGATATTCATACTAAATAGATGTGTAATTAATTTTATGAGTGAATCACTTTTTCATACGAAAAAATGGTTAAATTCGCACATGGCTTTACACCCGTTACTGTGGCCTAACCCCTTAAACGTTATCCGTTAACCATTAAAAGTATATCTCTGGTGATTGCGCCAAAACCTAGTTCGACGACGCTGGGCGCATAAGGCATAGTTGGATCGAGGCTAACATCACTGTAACGCGTGCACACTTGCGGTCTTTGGTGATAGTTTCATTGTCGTTGCTTCGAATTAAATCGTCCGATTGATTTACAACGACGGACGTTTCTCGGTCGCCTCGCCAAGTCACGCAACATCGATAAATTCACCTGGTCGTTTCGGCTGTGCAGCCATTCCGTGTGCTGTTCGTTCTAGAATAATAATCTCTCCTAAAGTCCTGCAGAGACACGAGTATGCAGATCAGAATGGAGTTCTGCATCTAAAAATACATTCGACTCCGACCACAATCGGACTTTTCGTTATAAATGATAGATTTTTCAATTCAAAGTAGATTTTTCATCACAAAGCCAGGGAAGGCTCGAAATTTCATTACAGAGAATCCAGCACTGGATCGGAGAATGAAAAAATATTCGATAATCGTGTCAGCCTGTCAAGTGGCACCCTGGAGTAACAGGATGTAACGAAAAGTAAAAAACTCGATTGTCGCTCATTTCTCATTAATTTCCAATGATCTAATTAGCTTGAGCGCGGTTTTGTTTCATCCCAACGAGACTCCTTTGTTCTTCGTCCTTTTATTCTCCTATCCTGATCAAGCAGAATCTCCTCCCAACGGCCCATCCCCCCGTATCTTTTCAGATTTTCCGCCATATCCTCTGATTCTCCCTAGGGTCAATTCATTGCTTCATTATCTGTTAACTGAATATCGATAAAAGCAACCTTTCGTACGTCAGGAAGTTGCTTTGTCTTTTATTTTTCATCCCCGAAGCTTCTACGTGTGCCCTTCCGGGCTTTTGTCATCCCGTTCTATTTTCTTCCAACCGACACTCAGCGCCACTATTTTCTGTTCCTCAAAACCCCCTGCGGGGGCTGAAACAATCCGTGCGAAATGGCGCTTTGAATGCACGCGATGATTTTCATCCTGCACAGTCGCTGCCTCTTACCCCCCCCCCCCCCCCCTCTCTTATATTCTTACAGAGCAACTCTCACCGCGAGTACATTAATTTTTCCCTCTCATACTTTCGACAACGTATCCAGAAAAATATATTTATAGGAAGCGCGTGTACGGAAGCCCGCGCGAGGTTTTACCGGTATTTCCGGGCAATGTCATCGCGTTTTCTCTTTTCACTCCACTGGGGCATTGTGGTGATGCTGCGGCTGTACCAGGCGCGCGAATCCTAGATTCCTTGAGTTCTGGATCTCGAAAGTATTTTCCATTTTATGAAGAGACCGTGGTAACTATCGTTTTCTCTCTCTCTCTCTCTCTCTCTCTCTCTCTCTCTCTCTCTCTCTTCATTCCATTTTGTCATATCTTCCTCAATGTTTCCCTTGCCTCGTTTTCTAGCCCGATATATACGTATATATGGTAATATATATAATACATACATACATACGTATACGTGAGTGTGTATATATACAGGGTGTCCCTCTTATCTCTGCCACCCGAAATAACTCGGTAACTATCGACGTCCAAAAAATGTTCCAGACAAAAATTGTACGGTGTGAAGAGGGCCATCAAATGCGACCAAATTTTCCATTTCGGTGGAGGCGCTGACGCACAGTGAACGTCACCTGCACTTTTTTAAATGGAATGGTACATTTTTTCCAACCACCTTGTGGAGCACCTCAAGCCGCAGAAAAAACATTAGGGGGTCAAAGTCGTTCAAGGTCATTCAAGGTCACCTATTGAAATGAAATACAAATCTAAATATCTCGGATCACTACCAAATATTTGGTAGTGATCCGAGATATTTAGATTTGTATCATCGATACTGACCTTGAATGACCTTGAACGACTTTGACCCCTGATGTTTTTTATGCGGCTTGAGGTGCTCCACAAGATGGTTGAAGAAAAAAATGTACCATTACATTTAAAAAAGTGGAGTTGAACTTGACGTAGCTTCAGCGCCTCCATCGATAAAAAAATAGGGTGGTCCAGAATGACGGCCTTCTCGAACACTCAAACTTTTGTCTAAAACATTTTTGGATGTGATCAATAGTTTGAGTGCTATGGCTCTATAACACTTCATGTGCATCACCCTATATATATAATAATATAATATATATATAATAGTATTGTATACGACGCGAACTTCCTTCTCCTGTCGGAGAAAAAGACCCAAAATGGCTTCGCGTCGAAGAGTATACGTGCCGAATCTAGTGAGAGTCCGTGGAAACACGGATAACATCAAGAAGTCGGTTCACGATCTCATTGGAGAAACGGGATCGTGGTCCTGGTGGTCTAGCGTGGCTTCCAAACTACCCATTTACGTGGCCAACTTAACATCATAGAGATGTGACTACTGCCAAGCAAAAGGG
The DNA here is from genome assembly GCA_963210295.1 of Ophion ellenae. Taxonomy (NCBI): domain Eukaryota; kingdom Metazoa; phylum Arthropoda; class Insecta; order Hymenoptera; family Ichneumonidae; genus Ophion; species Ophion ellenae. The sequence continues at coordinate 39,330,206 of OY723392.1, forward strand.
CATTATCCTTACGTCTTCAGCAATACGAAGCGATGCCCTTCATGTGTTATTAACTCATGATATGTCTAGTACGACAGACGCGATATGTCTAGTCTAAAGTAGAGAATTATTTGATGGAGATGGCGGGGAAGGAAGATTGAGAATGTACAGAGGCAAAGATGTTGGTTTCAATCCTGATATGACAGGAATTAGAAGTCAAACTACAGGTCTTTGCAACATATATTTCGAAAGATAAGTACGCGAAACGAGGGAATACGTAATGCCGGAATTCTTCATGCGATCATATCCGAATTAGCAGTCCAAAAGTCATGCCTGGATTTGATTTTTTACGAGTACAGAAGGAAAGTCGTAGTCTTTTTTGGACGACTTGTTGGCCGTCATGTTCTGCGGCTTCGCGATCAAATTATTCAATTGTGATGAGTTATATTCGAGATTTAAACGGTTGACGAATCACTTTCGTTGATATACGGCTTTTGTTATCCGAGTGGCACGAAAGTATACGAATTATGAGGAGAAGCACTTCCGATTGCACTACTGCGTTTCGTCAGCCGACGGAATTATCCCGACTCCACGGCGTATACCGTATCGTCCACGCTGCAAAAAAATAGATTTAGCACGTAAAGCAAGTATCATCAGTATAAGAGGGAAGTCGCAGACGACGTGATTCCGTCGATAACATGATGTTACAAATTTCGTAAGCGGAGGTAGTGTCGAAAGAAAATTGCTTAAGGGATAGTCAAGAGGTTAAAAAAACGTATATATCATTTATACGATATTATTTTTAATGATCCTCCGTATGTCTTCTTGGCTCGTTACGACCCCATTCATTTCACTTTTGTCTTAATTTCAAATTTTCTATTTGAAGCTTCATTGGCTCAGGCCACTGAAGCTAAAAATGGGCGACGATTTAACTGATTTCGAGATCCAAGCAAATCCAAAATGTACCGAAAATCGTTATGGATTATGTTCTCTCGGTCTCTCCGGAATGGACACGATGTTAAGTGACAAGTTTGCGGCAATGGTGATTGGAAAAACCCGGAAAGGACACACCGACGAATATTGAATCAAGCAAACGCACGAGTTAAACAAACTTACAGAATACCACATGCGGCAGCCGGTGGAAGTGCATTTCTTGCTGAGGGCCCATCGAACCAAATTGGGCTGTTTCGTGGGAGAGAATAAAACAGAACCAATCGACCTGGGAGATACAGTGTACTAGAAAGGTCGAACGATATTGCTCCCGGAAACGATTGGATGTCATGAGATCCATCTACCACGGTGATCATAGGAAACGGGAACCACGTTACCAAATGGCCATCCGTCTGCCGAAATTTCGTTGACATAAAAACAGATGAAAAATAGTGACCAAATTTGAAATTTATTTCTATCAGAAGTAATTAAAATAAAAAAGTGACATTCAGGAATTCCCGCTCAAAATTGGAGTGAACGAAAGTGAACGGAAATAAACAATTTTATAATAGCCAATTTTGCAGAAAAGAAGTGCAGTCATGATATATAAAGCGAAACTCGAAATTAGTAAAAGGGAAACGCTTGGTTTGTACAGTATATATTTTTGGAAACTTACTCTTCATTCGTCGAGTCCAAAAGCTCGTAACTTCTTATTCAAAATATGATTTGGAATTCTTAGTCGATATTTCGAAATTTCATACCGATACGAACGATTTTGTTAAAAAATCGTAAGCCGTCGAGAATAAAAAATAATAATACATGCTCACGTGCATCTGTTTCACGAATGGGCCCGCTGAATCACACGAGCCATTATAACTTTCACTCTTGTGTACTACGCTAAGATAGTCACCAGGTGGGAGACCGGGCAAATGACCGCTGATGTCGGTAGCTGTGTTGTCGTAAGCGCGTGTCTGCTGTTTACATTTTATGGTTCCTACTAAAGTCCCGTTGCTGCTGCGTACTTCCATGCTGGCACGAGGCTCTTCCTAAATAATTCAATTACGACGATGGAAATATGTCAATGGAAAGACATTGAAAAAGAACAATATTGCCACAAAAGAAAAATCGTTTCTTACGCGAATCTACAATGATTAGTCAATTGAGTTGAACCATTGATATTTTTGGCATTTTCTCAAAGTGTACATGTTCAGAAATTTTTGAAAAAAAAATCCAAGTTAAAATATTGACAATTAGCAAAGTTACAGACGATTGACTGACAGCAGGTACCGCTACGATTTACGTATACCTACTAGAACTTTCAAAATCGTTTTTCACTAAACAAATTTTTTCGACCTGGTCGAAATCGTAACTCTAGCGACAATTGTCCGATTTTCAATTGAAAAAAAAACTTTCAGTAATTGCAGTAGCTGTCGTTGTACGTAGCCATTTTTTTTTCAAATTTAATATGTTTTAAGGCGGGAAACCAGTTTGCGAGTACGTTTGTTTTAGTGATTTTCATAATTCTTTCGACATAAAATGAATGAATAGAATTTATTCAAGTTTTGAATATATTTTATAGATATTTTGAAACGAAAATTTTAATTTTTTCGACGCATTTCCTCTGAAAATATGGAATATATATCGAAGGTCGCCATCAGACTTTGGTTTTTGTGCACACTCTGGAGGCCACAGTTTTTATCGGAAATCCAAACGGTTTGAAGATTACTTTAAGAACATGTTTTTCTTCCATTTGAACCTGACACTGGCCAAAGAAATTGGAAATAGTATTTTTCAGAGGTGTTTAAACCAAAGGTTTAGGAAAATTTTTGTAGAAAGGAATTCTACAAATTGTAGAAATTTGTAGAAATTTTCTACAAAAGGAAAATTTTTGTAGAGAAAATGGCACATTTTTGCCATTCTCTTATAACATTTTTTGCTATAAAAAATATATTTTCAACAATGATACTATCCCAAATTTAGGTCCATATAGAGCGTAATTATATAAAGAAACTAACTGTTCCCTGATAAAGTTATAGGTTAGAAACGTTTTGAGCTAGGGTATACGAAAATTTAAAAAAGTCGTTTCGAGAAAAACGTGTTTGAAGAAAGATGACCGAAAACAAAACCTCGAGGCAGAAGTGAATTATTTATACTGCTTACAGGTCAATCAGCGATTAGTTTTACTCACAATTTATGAAAAAAATCGATTGTTTGAGTAATCTAAACTGGTTTCCTGACTTAAAGTAAAACGAGCGTGTTCTGTTGATTTCTTTAGATTTTGCTCAAATTTTACCTAGTCATTGTTCGTATCATTATGCATGCCTCAGTGAAATTTCAGAGCACTCGACTATTTAGATTGGGAGATAATGCATTTCAAAATTGCAACTTTTAACATTGCAGGGTCTGCATTGACCAAAAGTCAGGTCACATGATTCGTCGTACCATTCTATTGTGTTTATAAATTTTGAAAAAAATTTGTTTAGATAGCAAACTAGTTAGTGAATGAGTAGAAAATGTTTAGATTGCCTTTACTATTCAGTTCTGCTAAAAACGTTTAGTAAACACAAAATAATTCTCCATAAAAAATATTTATCTCCTATAATAAGAAGACATATGGCAACGCCGCAGAACAGTATTGTTCAATGTTTCGAGAAAAAAAAACATTACCGTGTTCCTAAAGTTAAAAACTTTTATCATAAAAAAATATTGGCGTTATAAATATCAATATTTTATATTGTTTATGTTATCTTCATTAACAAATAAAAGTGTCGGTTAGTTCATGAATAATTAAAAACTTTGTTCGATTAAAAATTACTTCCAAATTAAAATTTGTGTTGCAGTATTATTTTAAATATCCCGCGCAAACTTACGTCATTGGATACGTGGAACGATGCGGTGTTGCCATATGTCTTCTTATTATAGGGGACAAATATTTTTACGGAAAATTATTCTGTCTAAATTTCAATGCAGGCCCTGCGGTGTTAAACGTTGCAATTTAAAAACCCATTATCTTTTGATCTAAATAGTCGACTGTTCCGGATTTCACTCAAACATGCATAATGATATGAACAACGTCTGGTTAAAATTTAAACAGAATCTATAGAAATGAAGAGCGCACGATCGTTCTACCTTAAGGAGTAACACCACTGTAGAATTTTTAAACAATTGATTTTTCTTTAAATTGGCTCAAGAGATGCTTTGAACCATCTAAAACAAGGGGGGAAAAAGTTTGGTACCTGTTGAAAACAGGCCCGTATGGGTCTGCGGTGGCAGTGGCTGGCCCGTGTGCGAGACGTCGAACTTTTTTCTCGGAACACAATTTTTCAAAACGCCACGCAGCATAACTCCAACAATTTTCATTCTATTCACTCCGAATTTTGAGCACATCTTTAAAATAACATTTCGAAGAGAAATGCGTACGCGATGTTCCATGAGTTAATTATAACATTATTTATTAACAACTGATTTTCCTTTTCTGTCGAAAATTGAGTTTTTACAAATGCTTGCCAATTACACAAAAATTAATATTTTCAAAATCCCCTACGTATTTCTCCAGCTATACTCATGTAGATTAATTAAACATTTTTTTCTACATCCAAATTTGCGTCAGTTATACTGCGTGTCGCAGAGCGTCTCAAATTCAACATGCCTCGCGTGAATGGCTCCAGCCATTGTATAATTTTTCAATATAAATAATTAATTAATCACTCGCAAATATGACTAATAACATCCTTGAATATTATTATCCTCTTACTTGTCCTTCCACGAAAACAGAAATTGCGCAAAATCGCTTAATTTTAAACGTTTACAGCAGTGTTACCCCTCAAGGCGTCTGGCCACCTTGGCCGATCGAAAAATGGGTATATTAAAAAAAAAATAATAAACTCGAAAGTATGGGCCGGAATATTTTTATTTTTTTACACAACGTCAGAAAGGGCTTAAAGCATTACGTTAATAAATTTCCGTTCAAAATATTAAAAAATGGCGCCGTTATGCACATCGCCGCGGAGGCCATCCGCACGATACGCGCGGTCGTTGTCCCAGTTGTTACCCGGTCATGTCACATCTGAAAAAAAATCAGCTCATTCGTGAGTAGTGTCGTTACAATGTAGCGTAGCGGTTTTTTTTCCGACCATTAAAAAAATTTGTATTTTTCACCGAAATTTTTCGAGCAAAAACAATAATAAAACAAAAACTAATCAAGTTATCGCAAAAATCCTACGTGACATTTTAGATAATGTATCTAAAATCTAATTGTGTAAAAATTTGAAAGCAATCGGACCGATAGTTTACGATATTTCGATAGTACCAGTTCAAAAAATGTAGTTTCGAGATAATCGCGAAAGAAAGTAAATGTGCGGTCATTCAGCTGATGGTGCGATTTTTGCGAGTCTTACCTTCAATCAGCGATTCCTGGGCAATGGACGTCTCCTTCGGCAGCTGATTGAGAGTCTTGGGCCTTTTTTTTTAAAGCTCTTCGTGCTTTACTTACCATTCTTTTCTACACATGACCTATGCATTCTTTTTTCATCACTTTTTCTTCGTATGGATTGGCGTCAACAATTCCTTGATACGTTTTTGATTCTCCGTCGCAATGTAATTTGCGTAACGGACATTATATTTCTCTATCGACCTCGAAAATATTTCCATCATGCTGTCGACTTCCATTTTTCCAGCGGACCTTTCATGATTGGCGGAACATTCTTCATTGTGATCTTCTTTCCACAGCTCGAATTCAATGGTGCCAAGATTCTTACTCCATGCTCACAAGCTTTGCAGTAAGAAGATTTAATTATTACATGTATCACTTTCCCTGAGTAATATACAATAATCGTCGATACGCCATAATGCGAAGAGCAACCTCGTTTGCGCCAAGTTCCATCGCCAGAAACAGTCAACCCTGTGCCTTTTCCCATTTCTGTTGTTAATTTTTGTTCTTCTTTCACAGCATTTTCCATCGATATGTTGCATACACTTTCTGCAGCAGTGTGAATTTGTTTGACAACGGTGTCGTAAAATGAGTGATATATCGTTTTCGGTAAATCCATGCCACAAAATTTATCAATTCCTTTGTGACCAATTCCCAACAATCCAAATGCGAATACGATTCGTCGATTTATGTCATACGCCTTGTGGTTAATAAGAGGACTCGAATCGACTGTGATTGGTTCACACAAGTCACACGACACCACTAACTTCAAACCGAGTCCACGAATACTTGATTCCGAAAACTTAATGTCACCGTTGCACTTTTTGCACTTCACGACGCAGAAAAAACGGTCACAAAGTTGATAATTCGATATCCGAAATTCGCATTAATTGGTACGTCGATTTCTTTACTGGCCTTCAATTTTTTTGCCGATCGACTCGTACTCGCTTCTTCCTGCTCCATTTCGTATCGATTGGGTGGATCATTTTTATTTTTTATACTACTCGATCGACGTCTTCGACTCCTCGAACCCTTTTCGTCCACATAATGTTGAGACGTTGGTTTTTCTTCCATTTGTTTTTCGAGACATTATCATTCGAATATTTTCACGTGCTTCTGTGTTGCTTGTCGAATATTGACTGACTCTCGGGAAATTAGAAATAACGGGTCTGGCTTCAGGGAAGCGTTCCCACACTATACTAGGTAACACAAAGTAAACGACTAATCTATACAAAAGGACACAATAGGACAGCTGCGTGAGCTAAACCGTGCGAGTTATAAACACGGATCGAACCGCACGGTCGACCGCCCGCAGCGGCTCAACCTTCCTGCCGAAAAATAACTGTAACTTGGTCAGTTTTGCGTTTTTCAATACGACAACGTGCAACGAGAACTACATTTATATAGATTAAAAGTTTTTTTTAAATTTTTATTTCTCAGACCAACTACGTTCAAGTTATCGCTCCGGCCGTTGGACCGCATTTTTTGTACAGAGGCTCTATTATACCTTAATAACGTTGTTAATTCGGTCGGTTTTCGTTGAACAAAATCAAGGATGCACGTTAAAGATTTCTTAATAGGTCTGCAAAATTAAAATGAGCAAAATATGAAATTGAATAGTTTAAAAAATTTATTGAAAATTTTCAATGTTGGAACAGTGAGCTTTTTACTAAAAATTCCTCCGGGTCAAAATGATCCAGTGTGTCAACGTAGGGTTAATAACACAACTTTATTCTAAATCCCAAATAAATAATTTAGTAGACAAAAAAATGGAAAAACGACTTCTTTTCGACCCGTCACAGCAGCGTCCTTCCTCAATAAGCTTCACTTACATGGTTTTTTAAAAAATACGTTTAGATATTTTTATTTTCTCAACTAATTCCACAAAACTGTAACATTTTCAATACGTACGAATAATGGAGCTTCGGTTCCCCATTCAGGCGTGGCTTTTGCACCTGCGAACGCCAGAATAATCATGACGGCTGCTACTTCCTTCATAGTTACAATTTTTTCTGAAATAACCACTTTTTTTAATAAACAATAATTTACAATCGCGTACACATTTCGTTTCAATATCATATTTGTTGCTTACAATTTATTTAATCACGTAAATTCGGCAAGATAATTCGATGAAACTTTAATTTTATGCAAATGTGAATTCCGCGAGAGTCCAGAGGATGAAACGTCTTCGGATGACTTCACCAAGCTTATATAGGCATTTACAAAGAGAAGCAAGCCGTGGGGCGACATTCGGTATTTGAAAATAAATTCTTTTCAATGACTTTTCCAATATCCGACACCTAATCATCGTGACATTGATCAGTGAAATTATGCAATTTTACAAAGTGGCAAAACGTCAGGTCTTCCAAATGACGTGTGCTGCAGAAATGAAATGCCTTCTTTCAACGATATTTCTATACGCGTGGCTCACCTTGCGCGTTGTGCACGGGCTCATTCGCGGTCGAGGATAAAGCCCGGTAGCTGAGCGGGACCATTAGGCAAGAACACGACTCATTAGGGGACAAGGTTTTAATTTGTTGGAAACAATGTACTGGCTGATTTATATTACACTACTCACTTTCGCGACATTAATAGTAGTTCGTGCAGTGATTGTGGAAAACGAGGAATTCCGCCGCGCGCAAATCCTCTGCATGAAGACTTATGGTGCATCCACACGGGTAGGAGTGCGATTTCATGCACGAGTTTGAGGCTTGCGTTGTAGTCACACCTTCGATTGGTCACTTTAAAATTAATTAAATTAGATTCAAATGAAAAATTAATTCAAATCAAACTCAAATGGAAAATGAATTGGATTTAATTTAAATGGAAAATAAATTTTAATTAAATTCAAATGGAAAATGAATTGTAATTAAGGGGTATGTATAACCTCGAAGTTAAAAAAACAGAACGATTTTCAATAATTTTTTTTCGTCTCAGGTATTGGTATGGTAAGGTGGATCTTTCGCACACGGATAGTACATAGTCTTGACTTGTCACCGTTTTGTTTATTGCAAAATATACATGAACAACGTAATCATTGTCGTTTAATCTTAGGAATGTAGGCTCCGCACGGCTCGGTCGCGTACGAGATTCCGGTAACTGGATTCATCTAAAGGAAAAATGGAAAAATATACTTTTAGTAGAATAGTGAAGCTACAAACCCACCGGATACTTTTTCGAAACTTTTAAAATGTGCATAAATTGCACTGTTTTGAAAAAAATGTAGACTTTCGACAAAAAATAACGATTTTAAACGTTTGTTACTAACGAACGGAGGAACATATGAACGAATCATCTCGTCTGTCGATTGAATATGTTATAAAATATGTTCAGGCCAAATTTAAAGTAAATCGGACCATTAGATTTTGAGATATGACGTACGCCAAATTGAAAAGCATACTTTCGAGATAAACGCAAGAGAAGAAAACGTACTAAATACACTTTTTCCGTATACAATTTTCGTATAAATGCTTGGGCCTGCTCAATATCTACCGTGGTTCTTTATGGTTTCGGGTACGGGCAACACAAATAGGACATTTATTTTGTCCTAGAATCGTTTTTTTCGTTATAAACTATTTAATTGTTATAATGACGATTGTGACGAAAGAGCATTTTGTAGAAAAAAGTTTGAAATAAAAGATGTTTCTTTTTGAATTGACAATAAAAAATGTTTCCTTAATTTTTTTTACTAGCTCCATTAGCAATGGAGATATGAACAAGGAACATTTTTATGAGAGAGACGGAACGATGAGTGAAAGGGACGAAACGATGAGTGAGAGGTGATGCGATTAATTTTCGTCGCTTATATATCCATTACTAATGCAGCTAGTAAAAAAATTAATCATAATTAATTGAAAATTTCTGTCTATGCACTCTCTCGTCCCAATTGTTATTTGAAAAATTTAATTGTAAAAAAGTGCCTTGGTGCATGGACTACTCGCTAGAGATAAAATCACAAATATTTTTTGTACCGTCAACCTGCGATTCCTGCACCGTATAATAATCGAACAGCCTGGTTGGACAAAGTCTTGTCAATGCCCGAGTCAACATTTTTAGCCTCCTCTGAAACCCTCGCAGGACCCATTTCTTTCGTAACACATAAGCCATCAGCCTCCGTTGAACCGACGAAACCCCATTTGCCGAGTTGAGTGCCATGAAGAGACCTTCTCTTGCTCCAGTGTACCTTCTGTTAGACCTCCCAAACCTTCTTTCGACCCCCAGTTTCAGTGAAAGGTACAGAACACAGGCCTCCTTAACCTGCTTTCAATCTCAAACCGTTGCCTCGACCCCACCTAACCTGCTTTCGGCCCAAATTCGATATCTCCTCCATCATCACTCCATTGTGGCCTGATCGGTAACCCGTTCGATGACAAAAATAAAACGTTTTTCCCGATTGTCGCCCGAAGATCGGTACAGGTAAATATGCATTATCAGCTGATGAATAAATACGACACAATTGATAAAAATACATCGTCGCCTTATCAAATTATTAGTGCAATATCAATATGCGAAAACAATCAAATTTGCTCAATACCGATTTATTATTTTTTTATAGGCGATTCATAAAAGAATGCTCGTATATACAGTCTTCCTCCAATTCTATCGGATTAATGGGCGTCATGAATTTTCCTGTAAGAAAAAATCTCACAGGAAAATTCTTAAAAAATGCCAGGGTATCCAGTATAAGCTTACGCGATTTTTTACATCCTTGACATTTCTTCTCAAGCCCTCTAGTTCTTGAGTTACATTGCATTATCTAGAATTCGTCTTTTTTTAGCAATAAATGAAATAACATTGCAAAAAAAATTGTACGAAACTTTATAAAAACTGAAAATGGAGCTCCTGCTACCCCGTTCAAGTTTATCATGGATAAACGTGACAATTTTTTTTTTTGCATAAGTCATGCCCAATTCTTGATGGTCGGAAAAAGCCGCAAAACAGTCACGTACAAGTGCGTACTGGATAGAAAAAAAATCATAAAAAATATTTTAAAAAAGCAAAATAAAGCTGAATTTGTTCCCGTGAAAACGCCGTTCGGTAAATTTGGTTATCTTTTTTTTACGAAGCTTTGTAACTTTTAGTGCAGCAAGAAATATCGACTGGTGTGTCTAAACTTTTAAGCGACGGCATATATTATATAATACTATATATCTATATATTATACTCGAAATATGTGGTTGCGTTAATATATTCGAATATACACTACCAGTCAAAAGTATTCGGACACTTTAGATAATTGCAAAACTTAATATCACTTTGGATACTACCAAACTTATGGTAGAATAATTATTATTTTACGAAGACACTATAAAGCTCTGTATAATTAATTAATTATACAGAGCTTTATGGTATCTTTGTAAAATAATAAATGAAATAAATTATATTACTCTAACATTATTTGGCAATTATCCAGCGCTCAAAAGTTTTGCGATTAGTTTTATGATTATGTCCGAAAACTTTTGACTGGCAGTATAGATCTCAATAACATATAATGTTGATATCTATATAAAACGTTAGGGTGTTAATGATAGTCTATTTCATGTTCTAAAAGATTGAAATTGTCGGTTTGGAATTCAACCTCATTCGATATTTTGTTAATTTTTTTCCTTTTGTTTTTTTTTGTTCATTCAATAATGAGTCGATAAATGGCGATGGCAGATTACCCTCGATTTCAAATAAAATGTTTGATTTTTCTTTGTTTTCATTTTTAGCACGTCGAAAATTTAAAAAATATTTACACGTGTATGTATGAAGCATCTTTTTATTTCTTTCCGTTAAATATTATGATATTAACTAACCGTGTGTATTTGATTCTTTTTTATTTGAATTAACTAGATTTTTGATAGAACCAAATTTTTCCTATTACATTCCATTATTAAAATTATTTATTTCAAATATGTTTATTTATTCAAATCAATCTATTTCATATCGTCCAATAACTAAATATTTTATTTGTTCCTAATAAATCTGTGATTTGGTTTCATCAGTTCAACAATTTCATCTGTTCAAAAAAACAATTTAGTCAAGTACACTGAATGGATCTAGTTAATTTTTTTTTTAATTTACCTTAAATAGAATTTTCGTAGAGTTAACCATTTTTCTATTTGATTGAACTAATGGTCCATCTTTATTGCAACACTCATATCAAAGGGGCGTGGGGGTAGAGAAGGTGGAGAGAGAGAGGAATTATATTATATATATATATATATATTATGTATATGAGTTTGTTTAAAAAATATATAGCATGTTATTCGATAAAACTCTCTAATTATCACAATGATATTAACTATTTGATATAGCTTATGTGGAACAACAAATAGTTATAGGTATCCATTTGGTCTCTTATGCCATATCAGCGACCAAAATGTTATAACCACTCGGTAGCATAGGGGCAGCGTGCGTGGCTATGAGTAGGTAGGTCCAAGGTTCGATTCGCATATAGGGCAAATATTTTCTTCGAAAAAAAATCATTTCTAAAGGCCAAGGAATGACGAATTACGATGAAAAATCGTTGTGGTAAAGCTCTCAAGAAATTCATTTTATTTTAGCTTTATAAAGTATTTTATGCATATAGTACACTTAGCTTTACAGTGTACATTGTAAGCAAATAAAGATTCATTTGAATCTCATCTTTATTAACACATATAAATATCTTTGAAACAAATATGATCATAGTAGGCTGTGAGAGAAGGAAGAAAACCTATTTTATTTAAATAGATCCTATATAAAATAATTTTTTTGTTTAGCAGTGTACAGTAGGCCGAAAGGGGAGGGGGGGGGGGCTGCAGTAGGTTCTGCGGGAGCGCTCGAAGTAGGCCCACCTGAGGTTCCGTAGATTCAGTTGTGGGCCTCACTGACCTCCTCTGAGTCAAAAAGTCTACTTTATGCCATGCCGGAGGTTCATTGGAGGCCCTAACGCATGGTATTTTCAAACATTGTACACCCTCTTTTATATACCCAATAATCCGCTGTCGCCGATTTCTGCTCGGGGATGGAATATGCCCTTAGAAACCATATAATGCACCGCTCAGCGCTAGAGTCGTATCGCAACGGGACGTTCTGACCTGCTCCACTAAAATCGTCATAACGCGGTCAATTTTCGGAATTTTTACATTATTTGAATCAAATCAAAGTTAGAACTCTACGGAATAAGAAAATAAAATAAACTAAAAATCGATTTTTTTTTACTTCCAATGCTATCCATATGCCTTAAATACAAATAAAAAATGAATTAAAATTATATTAGAATAAAAAATAATTGAAATAAAATTCGAATGGAAAATGAAATTATAATGAGAAATGAATTGAAATTTAATTTTAATAAAAAATCAATTAACATTAACTTCAAATGAAGAATAAATTAAAAAATCAAATTCAAATTCACAGGTATGAAAATTGAATTCAAATGAAATATTCATTGAAATTAAATTTAAATAAAAAAATCCTTAAAATGAACGTCAAATGAAAAATGAAATAAAATTCAATGCAAATGAAAAACATTTAGTTGCTTGTGCGATTTCCACCGGCGAGAACAATGTTGCACGCGCGCTTTCGTTATCCATTTTATGCATCGTAAATAATCACCGTTCTAACGCATTGTCGTCTAGCGTGATTTTACGTTCAAGTGTATAATATCCGCGACAAATGGCATTTTCTCGCATTCTTGGAGAGTTGGGTTTCATCGTAAACATGTCGTGATATAATTTTACAAAGATGGATGAAAAGTTCAGTTGTCAAGGACGTGTGAATTTTCAAACGAACGTTTTCACGGAGTGACTTTCCGAAAACGTAAGATAACCGTGAATAATAATTTTGCGCGCACAGGTGGATTATTATAAAAGAAGTTTAGTCATTCGATTTACCGAAAGTCGGTGTTCTTTGAGTTACAATGTCAGCAAATTTGAAAAATCTCATTTCGAGAAAAATGCTTTTAAATATTTAACTATCGATTTTTGCATGATAAAATACTAGAGATACGGCCTTGACATTTTTACAGGATATTCTTGAAAGTATAAACTGTCGAAAAAGCAATTTTCCTTGTCTGTATTATCACAGTATTTCCTTCACCCCAACAAGATCTGGTCTCGAAACTCTTCTCTACCCTTGGTTTGCTCTAATTTAAACGAGGGAATGGAAATGTATACGTGCAAAGAGAGAGAGAGAGAGAGAGAGAGAGAGAGAGAGAGAGAGAGAGAGAGAGAGCAAGAAAGAGAGAGCAAGAGAGAGGGAGAAATAGAGACGAAATTTTTAAAAAGAGCAAGGACTGAAAATCTGAGCAACGAAAGAGTTGGACAATATTAAAGAGCGAGTATCTACGAACTGACGACCGTATCGAGACACCGGAGGGGCTGGAATAATAATTTTTCTCAGCGAAAGCAATAAAAACAGCGTTCCATTTAATATCCGTGACTTTTTTATTGGCGAGGTGGAGCATTAGAGGGAATGAGAGAGAGAAGGAAAGGCGTGGTCGGGCAGAGAAGACAGGAATAAGAAATTTCAGCGACGTGTATTTGCATCGCATTTTACTCATATATTTTACTTATATACAGGGTGTCCCAGAAGTAACGTACGCCATTCTAGCGTGTGGTACGGAAACAAATTCTGAGACGAAAAGTCCTTAGTTATTTTTTGATCAGACGCATAGATAATCAGTTATGAATAAAAATTAATAGCCAATCAGGTGCGCGCTACAGCGGAAAGGCAGCGTAGAGGGGAGGGATAGGGGAATGCGTTGTAATTGCGTGCGCCTGAAAATGTGTGCGGAGGGAAAATTGCGAAAGCGTGTGCAAGTGTGTGTGTGTGCACTTGCACCCATGCTTTCGGAATTTTCCCTCCGCCCGCAATTATAACGCATTCTCCTATTCTTCCCCTCTACGCTGCCTTTCCGCTGTAGCGCGCACCCGCTATTTATTTAAATTTATAATTAATTATCTATGCGTCTGATAAACAAATGACTGAGAACTTTTCGTCTCAGAATTTTTTTTCTTACCAGATGCTAGAAGCGCGTACGTTACTTCTGGGACACCTACACCTTAGTAAAAAAAAATTATCCGAAAAAAACGACACGATTAAAAAATTTGAAAAAATTCCCAAGATTGCGTGATTATATGTAAAAATTTTCAAGCTATCACCCGCAGTGGAAGTATGATTTTTTCTGTGCTTTTTGAGTGGTTAACGTTGAAGAAAAATACGATCAACGGGGGAACTTAAAAAAACCTGTTTTGGTCCGAAATTCAATATGGCGACGTTGAGATAGCCGACATATTTTTTTTTAAAATGGGATCATGCATTTTTTTCACAACATTTATCAGGTCAAAACTAACAACTTTTGTAGGAAACGTTTTTTGATAACGTTCATAATTTTTTGGTTAGAATACCATTTGTTACTAGTTTAGCGCTATCGAGAATGTACCACGAGAATGTAAGTCTTCAACATCCCTAGTGTAAGTATGCGCGTGTGTATGGGCGTGAGTTTGTTTGGGTGAGTTTGCGTTTATTTGGGTTTGTTCGATAACCCAAACAAACCCAAACAAGGATTAGGTCTCTGCGGCTCGTCGCTTCGGCTAAAAAGTGGTGTTCTAACCTAAAAGTCATGAACGTTATCAAAAAACTATTCTCATAATTGTTAGTTTTGGCTTGATAAATATTTTGATACAAAATTCATGATCCCATTTTTTGAAAACAAATCTTAACCCCGCTATTTCGAATTTTTACCCAATTTCGTTTTAATGCCCCCTTTGAATAGTCCCCTATTGGGGGAGTATTCTAAGGGGGACGTAAAAAAAAAATCTTTTCTGGTTCAAAATTCAAAATGGCGACGTATTGACTCGATCGATGCAGTATTTTTCGAGATAAATCAGCTATAAGATTAAATTGGGCCACCCGGTATATGTATATATATACACATATATATATTTCTGAAAGATCTTTCTTCATTTCACTCTCTCTCTCTTCGTGTCCAATGAAAGTATAGGTGGAAAAGAAAATGATAAAAGAAGGTTTCGCGAGAGATGTGTTTAAAATTATTTAAACATTTCCCACTCTCTTGCACGCTTTGCCTTAGGGATGAAAAAAAAATGTTCATTTTTCAAGTCGAATTTCATTTGTCCCTTTTCTTCTGGTCGATGAAATGTAACAAATGACGATCTCTCATCGCAAAATAAATGTTTGGGTTTGTTTGGGGCTTTACACCATCGAGCAAACCATTCATCAATGACTTATTTTTTATACTTCGTTGTTTCTATACTCTTCGTTCGAGAAGAACTCTATCGGTGGTTCGTACCCTCGCGATTACAAATGACTCCAAACAGACGGGCCTAGGTTTCAGGCACTTATCGTGGTCCTGTACAGAATAAGGGTGGGAAGGATCAAATTTTAAAGGCGAGAACGGAGGGGGGACGGATGGCCTACTCGAGCCTCGTGCAAGGGTGCTATCGATGAAAATCGATGGCACCACCGTATTAACCTCTCCAAATGTTTACCTTCACCTCTTTCCGACTCCCTTTCCCTTCAAAACCTTCGACATGTACAGCGTAAAACAGTGGGCCTGTTTCGTCGAGCACAGCGCACCCGGCAGAGTCGATTTATCATTTAGTGTTCTCCCTGGCGTTTCGTGCCTCTCAATGTCCCACCGCATCAGGTGTGTGTGCGCGTGTGTTTCCTCAGCCGCTGCGTTAAGGGGCTATACCAGTATGAACGCTGAAAATTTGGGTGATTTTCGGGAATTCTTTGGAAGAAAAGTACTCAATTAAATGTTTCGGAAAATTAAGAATATATTTGGCTATATTTGACCTACTGTGGCGTGCAAAACCAACTTTCGGTCCAACTTTTTCTTCTCAGTTATTCGATAAAATATTCAATGCCCGAACCTCTCCATCATTTCAAATATTTGAGGGAGCTATGATATGCATAACAGCGTGGTATATTATTTTGTTTGTATAGTGAATGGTTTGTGTACAGCATCGAACGCGTTCGGTCAGTGTGCAAAAATATTGGGCCGCTGTCTCACCTTCTCCAGCCACACGGTTTGTTTACGTTTTCTTCCGCGCTTTCTTTCGCGTTAGTTCGAAACATAAAGAACCATGAAAAAAACAGTTCTATTTCTGCCGCAATGACGAAACACACAAAAATTGAGGTCCGCGAAGTTGTGTTAAAACTATTTGAAAAAGGGTAGAGTTCTCGTGATATTGCAAATACTCTATCTATTGGGAAAAGCACAGTAAACCGTATTATTGCGAAATATAAATCAACAAATTTGTTGTGTGATAAAAGTCGAAGCGGTAGACCACGAAAAACTTTAAAACGCTCGGACAAAATCATTAAAAGAAAGTGCGTCATAGATCCGCGAAAAGCTGCAGCAATAATAACGCGAGAATTACGCAGCGAAAATTTTGCTGATATCAGTCGGAGTACGGTATTCCGACGTCTGAAGGCTATGGGATTGATTAGGCGCGTCGGTGTAAAGAAACCACTCATTAGTACAAAGAATAAGAAGGCTAGTTTGAATTTTGCCAAAAAATTTCAACATTGGACAGTATCGAATTGGCGGAAAGTTCTTTTTCCGATGAATCCAAATGTCAATTGTTTGGAAGTGATGGTCGCAAGCACGTAAGACGTCCAGCAGGTACCAGATACGGTGGACGATAACAAATTCCAACTGTAAAACACGGTGGCGGAAATGTTAAAGTTTGGGGAGTATTTTCTGATAACGGTATTGGTCCGCTAATAGAAATCCAAGGCAATATGGACGCTATAATGTATCGAAATATATTGCAAGACCATATGCTCCCATTTGCAAAGAAAAATATGCCGAATGGGTGGATATTTTAACATGACAATGATCCCAAACATGCTTCGCCTCTTGTGAAGAATTTCCTTGAAAGCCGAAAAGTGCGCCTTCTCGACTGGCCCTCGCAGTCACCGGATTTAAATCCGATTGAACCTTTGTGGCAAGAGCTCAAGGTTCGCGTTTGAACGAAGAATTACTTTAACAAGACGGAATTATGAAATCATTTGCAATATGAGTGGGAAAAGATGCCACAAGATCGCATCTCGCAATTAATTGCGTCTACACCCCGACGACGTGCTGCTGTAATCGCTGCTAAGGGCATCCCGAGTCGAAATTTTCGACCGCGTTAAACCCACAAAATGAAGGCTTCCGTCCCCGAACAGAAATCGCCGAGAGCGGATTATTGGGTATCCAAAGGAGGGTATATATAGCAACGAAGTATTGACTCCAGAGAGAAAACTAAACCATGTTTTGTTATTTTTATAATGTTTTGTTTTTTGTTTTCATACGCAATAGCATATGACCTAATACTTTTGCACAGTCATTAAATAAAAACTGTTGGATAATTAATTGTTGAGGAGTGACATTACTGTTTATACCACATTTTTTTTTAAATATCAAGCATCTCGGCGCCAATTATAAGTGTCATCACTCTTTTAGTTTTAAGGCTTTCACGGCTCTTTATGTAATGAGAAGAGTATGTGGCTTCCGGATGGAGGCCGTGTTGAGGATCAGCGTTGTGCGGCACAACGCTGATCCTCAACACGGCCTCCATCCGGAAGCCACATACTCTTCTCAGTGTCATCACTCGTTTGTATTTCCCGTATCATCGTATTTCTATGCAATACCCACGAAAAATAGGGTGGCCCGAACCTTTTGCACGCTACTGTATATTACATCATTTTTTCATAGAAAATATTGAGATCCAATCTACTTCTACGCTGCCTTCGGAGGCGCTACAAAAAAGTTCCTCCACTGCTGACATGATTCTGGCCGATTGAGTAGCTGACACCGAAAAAGGAAAAAATGCCGTTAAACTGGAAGGTATTTCCTGCACAATGACGTAGGATTTTCGAAAAATATCAAAATGTATACGGATGTAATAAAAAAAAAAAAACAGTTTTTTATCGCTGTTTCTTTTTTTCCGTGCAGTTTAGGGTCTTGAGAGAGCGGCGAGATGGTAGGCAGTGCCAGTCTGGCGATAGCCGTCAACAAAAACGGATTCGAAGTGCGCGTGAGGTACGTTACGCCCCAGTGTGCCGCCAACAGACACTTGTTGTTCGGTGAAATCAGTTTTGTATTTTTGAATATTCGGAGTGTCAACTGATATTTTTTATAATTTTAAAGCCCCGTAAGTATATAATGAATATTTTTAAGTTAAACCCGAGGGAAAATAAAAAATGTAGCAGTGTCTACAAGCGGTGTCTATTTTTTTCATAGGCATCAGTCTCTGTGAGAATGGCTCGTCGGTAGAATCTCCGTATTGTAGAGGGTGTTGCTTCTAGTATTAGATCTACGGAAGCTAAGGAAGAAATGGACATCAATTCCCACCAGGACAACCAGTCCATAGCTGATTCGAGGACTGAGTCTGAGCAAAGCGGGTCTTCGTCGTCGGCAGTATGTTTCGCTCATTTTCAAAATACTATACTATATACAAATTGGTTGTTTTCATTCGTGGACTCATATACTGATTGTATTGATTGATCTGTTTACATGACAGAGGGAAGAACTTGAATGTGAGCCACGTTGTGTGTAAGCGATCAAGAAAGACGAATGATGCTCCAGCAAGTACAAGAGGACGCAGAAAGTCAGGTGTCACCGGAAAAAATGAGCACCGTTGGTTTTCTAAACCTCGAGAGCGAGTTTCGGATCGTAACAATTCCATCACGTCGTTTTTACCAGGTCCGATAGGAAAAGCGAGGACTGCTCAAACGCCGCTTGAGATCTGGTTGCCCCTTTTAATCGACGAGCTTCTGAACATGATTGTTTTGTATACTAACGAAGAAATTGAAAGATATTGGCCAATGCGATTTTTTTCGCAATGTTGGATCAGTGTAGCGTTAACTCCGTTGTATTGTACAATTACAAACCTACCCGTGCAACTATGAACAGGCGTGAGTTCAATAAGTCCCTCGGGCGTAATCTAATGAAGCCAAATTCGGAAAGGCGTCGGTTGATACCAACCCTGAGAAAAGGTATACGCTTGTTCATCGAAAGTATCCTGGGGTTATCGGATGCACCATTATCTGTCAAAGAAGCTGGGAAACTGGTCCGATGCGATTATTGTCCGAGAACACTCGACAGAATGATGCGGGTCAGATGTTCCAATTGTAACATTCCCGTATGCGAAGGCCACAGGAAAAATCTTTGCGGCAAATGCTTATCTGAGTAATTTTTTCTACTCATGAAACTTTTAATGTATTTTTTACTTTATTTCGATGTATCTTAATGAAAAAGGTAATGAAAAGCATTTACCAAGCCATGAGAAATGTTTTTAAATCATTTTTATTCATACTGACAAATTTTCTGATTTTTCGAAATTCCCAGGTGTTACTTGCCGGAATAATTACATTTTTTTGAATGAATAAAAAATCCATCTTGTAGCGGTTCTAGGGAATTTATTCTTGTTTCAGAATCTTTTTGATTTTTTCAATTTGATTAAAAATTCGCCGAGTTATGCTAAATTTTGGAAAATCACTCAATTTTACCAATTAAAAAATTTCTTTTCCCTTCGGATCAAAGTTTGACCCACTTTTCGAATTTCTGAAATTTTTAAATGGTAACATCGTCTTCCTCGTCAACAAACGAAGAAATTCATGTGCTTCCAAACATTTTATTCATTACATTTGTGCCCTAGTGTGCCTTTAGAAGGCAAAAAAAAATAATTGTACCATTCTAGGGTTAACGTTTCCCCGCCCCCACAAAAGACTCGTCGACGTTGGCTTCCCCCTCCCGCCAGTCACTCTTCGGGCGTCACGTACCCGCGCCCGGCTGCCATGCATACCCCGCGCTGGAATCCTCGCACCGCTCAGGCCTGAGATCGCTGGGTTAGAACCGGCCTAGCCACGCGACGCTATAAACGGAAACCACTTCCAGAAACGACGTCGGTCTGCACTAGCGTTCGTCGACCGCGTTCGAATCACCTTTCGCATGGAAATATTGCTGGGCGTTCTGCCCACGCTGCAAAAAAAAAAACATACATTCCGGACGTGAAGCAAGTATCATTAGTATAAGACGGAAGACGTAGACGACGTCTTTCCGTCGATAACAGGATGTTACACCTTACATAAGCAGAGAAAGCGTCAAAAGAAAATTGCCTACGGGATGAATTAAGGTCAAGAAATTTTTGATTAATATAGTATTATTTATACGTAATATAATATTATGATTATTTTCAATCATCCTGCGCATGTCCTCTTGGCTCTTCACGAACCCATCCTTTTAAGTTCTAGCTTAACTTTAAATTTTCCATTTGAAGCTTCCATTAATTAATTCCGTTAATGAATTCCTTTTCATTTCAAGTTTCCATTAATTCATTTTATTCCGTTTAAAACTTCCATTAATTACTTCCATTCCATTTTAGGCTTTCGTTAATTGATTCCATTCACTTTTAAGCTTCCATCGATCCACGTGACTGGTTTCGAGAATGCAATGTTCCAAACTAATGTACCGAAAATCGTTATGGAATCGGTTTTTTCGGTCTCTCCGAACCACGAAAGTTGAGTGTCAAGTTTGCGGCAATGGTGATCGCACAAACCCGAAAAGGACACACCGACGGATATTGAATCAAGCAAACGCACAAGTTAAACAAACTTACAGAAAACCACATGCGGCAGCCGGTGGAAGTTCATTCTTTGCTGAGGGCCCATCGATCCAAATTGGGTTGGTTCGTGGGAGAGAGTAAAACAGAACCAATTGACCTGGGAGATACAGTGCACTAGAACGGTCTAACCATATTACTCCCGGAAACAATTGGACCTTATGAGATTGAGCCTCCACGGTGATCATAGGAAAAGGGTACCAAATGGTACCCTTTACCAAATGGCCATCAACCTGCCGATTTTTCGTTGACATCAAAATAGATGAAAAATAGTGACCGAATTAAAAATGTATTTCTATCAGAAGTAATTAACATTAAAAAAGTGAGATCCAGGAATTCCGGCTGAAAATTAGAGTGAAGGAAAGTCAACGGAAATCAACAATTTTATAAGAATAGTCAAATTTGCCACCAAAAACATATGCCTATGATTTTTGTAAAATAAAACGTTTGGTTCGAACAGTATATATTTTTGGAAAACCACTCTTCGTTCGTCGAGTCCAAAAGCTCGTAACTGCTCATTTTAAATATGATTTAGAATTCTATGTCGATACTTGGAGATTTTATAGCGATACGAATGATTTTGTTATAAAATCGTAAACTTTCAATAATCAAAAATGATAATAAGTGCTCACGTGCAACGGTTTCATGAATGGGCCCGCTGAATCACACGAGCCATTATAATTTTCACTCTCGTGTACTACGCTAAGATAGTCACCAGGTGGGAGACCAGGCAAAGATCCGGTTATGTCAGTGCACGTGTTGCTGACAGCGGCTTTCTGCTGTTCACATTTGATGGTTCCCACAAAAGTTCCGGTGCTGCTGAGTACTGACATCGTACCACCAGGCTTTCGCTAAAAAATTCAATAACGACAATGAAGATATGTCAATTGAAAGACATTAAAAAAAAACAATATTGCAACAAAAGAAAAATCTTTCCATACCCAAATGATTAGTCATTTGAGTTAAGGCGGTGCACCACTGTGACGGTTAAAAATAATCGATTTTAATATGTGAAAAAAATATTGAAACTTTACCAAGTTACAGACAATTCAGTGAGAGCAGGTAACGCAACGATTTACGTATACCTACACGGAGAGAATTAAAAAGTAATTTTTGTCGTGAATTTTACGGTAAAAATTACCGTGATATATTTCCATGTCGTGACAAGTGAGAAAAACATAATAATTCGTATGCGACAAGTTTTTTTTAACTCACGTTACAGGAAATGTAAAATGCGTAGCTAAAATTTTACTATACAAGAAGGGTGAAAATTGGAGACAGTAAAATTTAGCTTGTTTATTCGAAAATTTACCTACTGCCGGTTAAAAGTTACCAACCGCACCGTATGCGGTATTTTTACGATACTGCACAGTAAAATTTACATGCGTCAACCTCAGAAGAAAAATTTCCTATGAGGCTGGTAAAGTTTATACATCTTCCCCTCATTGTGACCGTTTCTTTCCTCTACTGTTTTTGTTTACCTTTCTTCTCCACCTTTCTAGCTGTTCCCCCCTTGCGGCCCAGCCGACTTCCCCCTCTGTGTCTTATTTCGCCGCGAAATGCCGAAGAAAAACATTTCACGACGAAATTTACGCAACTGGGTTTCGAACCCGGGACCTCCCAGTCCGCTGGCTTAGTGGCGAGCACGCTAGCACTAGACCATCGCTCCGATTCCTTAGTAAAATGTATTTTTTCTTCAGAGACTGGTGCAATGATAATCATAATAATAACCGAAATAATAATAACCATAATAATAAGAAATATTATTTATTATTGAAAAATTGGTACAAATTAACGCTGTTTGTTTTTTGTTGGGAATTTTTTTTTCTTTCATATAAATTGGTATACTCAACAAACGGATAAGGAGAGAAATGTAATTATTAGAATTTATTTTTCATTTGATACTACCATTTTTTTACGATACATTTCGTACCATCGTAGGCTCGAGTGATGTGACTAATTTGCGTACATATTATTTCGTCATCATTTAAAGTCGTAAAATCGTATTCACTCCTAAAAATTTCATAAGCAGTTTATGTACGCAGTTTAGACGAAATTTTTTTGGGTACTCCCATGGCGCCCCACCACCATACTATTCTGAAGCGAAAGGTATGAAGGGGAATTTTTACCATGCAGTGCTTCAAAATTACCGTACCGTACCGCACGATAATTTTAACCAAGCGCGCACGATAATTTTTACCGAGAGCACAATACATTTTCCTACAACACTCATTAAATTTTATAATAAAACTTAAAATAACTGTTATAAAGACGATACTTTTTTATAGACATTTTTAAAAGGCATAAAATAATAAAATGCACAGTAAAATTTCGCTGATATTATATGTTTTTTAAATCTAAGTTTTGCGTATTTTGTTACACATCAAAATTTACTAGAAAATCTGGTAAAATTTTCTATCTAAAGACGAAATTTTATTTTATTTTCGTGAAAATCTGTGTTTTACTCAGCAATAATAAGCGAAGTTTTAGGTTTGTCATCCGGTTACCGTTACTGCACGGTAATTTTTAACATTTAATTCTCCCCGTGTACTAGAACTTTCAACTGTGTTTTCCTTTTAACGACTTTTTTCGATCTAGCCGGAATCATAACTCTAGCCATCATCGTGCGATCTTAAATAAAAAAAAATATGACTAAAAATTTCGCCAAATATTTACTCTTTTTTAACACCCGTCATTTTGTGATTTTTTTTTCGACATACGGCAGCGTGCAATGAGAACTACATTTATATAGATTCAAAAAGTTATTTATTTTTATTTTTGAGACCAACTAATTGTCAAGTTATCGATCCGGCTGTTGGACCACATTTTGGATACAGAGGCTCTATTATACGTCAATAAGGTTTTTAATTTGGTCTTTTTTCAAATAAACATTTACACAAAATAAGTTCAATGTATGCTTAACCCTTCGTTGACACACTACGATTTTGACACACTGGGTTTAGTTGACTCGGATAGTAATTCATCCACTTGCCATCAACAACCCTCGAGTCGGTTTTTATTGAACAATTTTAGGGATACTCTTCAAACATTTCTTCATGTGTCTGCACAATTAAAATTCGGAAAACATCAAATTAAACTGTTCCAAAACAGTTATGAAAATTTTCAATTTTGTGAAAGTGAGCATTGTACTAAAAATTGATTCGGGTCAAAATGGCCCAGTGTGTCAATGTAAGGTTAATAACATACCTTTTTTCCAAATCTCAAATGAAGAATACGCGAGGAAACACTAAACGACGTGGAATTACATTTGGAATAATCAGTGTAATAACGATTAAGGTTAGTTTATATATGTTGTAAATATCCCATCAAAACTAGAGGAAGAGAAAGGTACGAAGTGCCCATATATATGGATGACTTGATCCGGGGGGGAAAATATCTTCCACACGTAGGGGACACATGATACCTTTGCCTACTTCTTCAGGATCAGCAATGAAGATATGCAATAAAATATGTTGAAATTGTTATAATCCTATTTAATGTTCATTAACCCTTCGTTGTCATACTCACCTGTAGAAATATCCTAGTCACACTGGATCAAATAGCCCCAGTGTGACGGCACTACTTTAGAAAGTCTGTGGGTACCATAGATACCCAGTGTTGCCAGTTAAAAGTAATGCAATGTTCATGAAAGGTTTGTGAATGAGTAAGTCAAGTTTTCTATAAGTGAGTAGGCCAACTTCCCAATAAGAATCAAGTATCCTCAGCCTCCTCTATAGTAGACACAAAAATTTGGAAAAACGACCTTTTCTCGGCCCGTCACAGCACTGTCCTCCTTCAATAAGCTTCACTTATATGTTTAAAAAAAATACGTATCGATATTCTTATTTTCTCAATTAATTCTATAAAACTATAACGGTTTCAATACGCACCAATGATGCATCGCCGATTCTCCGTCCACGCGTGGCTTTTGCAGTGGCGAACCCCAGAAGTACTACGACGGCAGCTATTCCCTTCATAGTTACTATTTTCTTCTGAAATAACCACTTTCTTTTTACAAACAATAATTCACAATCATGTGCACATTTCGTTCGAGTACCATCCTTTTTGCTTATCATTTATTCAATCACGCACATTCGGCACGTTAACTCGATGAAACTTTTGCTTTGTGGAAGTGTGAATTCCGTGAGAGTCCAGAAGATAAAACGTCTCAGGCTGACTCCACCAAGCTGATATAGGCATTTATGGAGAGAAGCGCGCCGTGGGGGCATTCGGTATTTGAAAATAATTCTTTCCAATGAATGGTCCAATATCCGATATCTAATTATCGTGCCATTCATCAGTGTAATTGTGTAATTATACAAAGTGACAAAACTTCATATCTTCCAAACGACGTGTGCTGCGGCAATAAAATGCCTTCTTTGACTGCTATCTCTATACGCGTGGCTCACCTTCCGCGTTGATCAATGTACGTCCACGTGCAATTGGTAGTCGAGGATAAAGCCCGATAGGTGTGCGAGACCATTCGGCGAGAGCACGACTCATTAGGGGATAAGGCTTCAATTGGTTAAAAACAATGTACCACCTGATTTATATTTCACTACTCATTTTCGCGACATTAATAGTAGTTTGTGTAATGATTGTGGAAAACGAGGAATTCTGTCACGTGAAAAGTTTCCGCATGGAGATTTATGGTGCATTCACACGGGTACGAGTGCGATGTGATGCACGAGCTGAAGGCTCGCCTTGTAGTCACACGTTCGACTGGTCACTTTAAAATGCATTAAGTTAGATTTAAATGAAAAATGAATTCAAGTCAAATTCAAATGGAAAATGAATTGGATTAAACTTAGATGAAAAATAAATTGAATTTCAATTTTAATGGAAAATTAATTTTAATTAAATTCAAATGGAAAATGAATTGAAATTAAATTCAAATGGAAAATGAATTGCAATTAAGGGCAATGCATAACCTTGAAGTTAAAAAACAGATCGATTTTCAATTCTTTTTTTCGTCTCAGGTATTGGTATGGCAGGGTCGAACTTTCGCACACAGATGGTACATAGTCTTGACATGGCGTAATCATGTAAACGCGTAAACGACGTAATGATTGTCGTTTAAGGGGGGATTGTCTTTTTTTTTCGCAAAATTTACCGCTTTTTGGGAATTTTTTTGTGAAGAAAGTATACAACGGAAAACTTGTGAAACTTGGCATATAGTTTTATTGATCTGTTTACTACATACAAAAAAATGTTTAAACAATTTCATCAAAAAATCCGCCTCCCACCCTCCTCGACGCGCGATGGTCCTTTTTTGATGGTGTGCACGATTACAGCCTTCACGTTCATCCTGCAACAAAAACCCAAAAAGCATTTTACTTCAGACACATATAGCTATCGTTCGATGAAGGGAAAAAGAAATTGACGATTTGGTGACGTTTTGAACTTGAAGTATCGATTTTTCGAAAAAAATTGATCGATTTTTTGTTATAAATAAAAAACTATTAAACGTATTGCTTTTTTGCTTCATCAAACGATAAAAGGATGTCAGCTGAGCATTCTGTCCAAATTTGAAGGCAATCGGTTGAATAGTTTTTGAGAAATCGTGCACACCATAAAAAAAGAACCATCGCGCGTCGAGGGGGGTGGGAGGCGGATTTTTTGATGAAATTGTTTAAAAATTTTTTTGTATGTAGTAAACAGATCAATAAAACTATATGCCAAGTTTCACAAGTTTTCCGTTGTATACTTTCTTCACAAAAAAATTCCCAAAAAGCGGTAAATTTTGCGAAAAAAAAGACAATCCCCCCTTAATCTCAGGAATGTAGCCTCCGCACGGCTTGTTCGCGGACATGATTCCGGTAACTAGATTAATGTAAAGTAAAAAATGGAAAAATATACTTTTAGTATATTGGTGAAGCTACAAACCCATTGGATACTTTTTCAAAATTTTTAAAATATGCATCAATTGCACTGTTCTAAAAAATAGTGTGGATTTTCGACAAAAAATGACGATTTTAAACGTTTGTTACTAACAAACGGAGGAACATATGAAAAAATCATTTGGTCTGTCGATTGAATATGGTATAAAATATTTTCAGTCCAAATTTTAAATAAATCGGACCAGTAGATGTTGAGATATGACGTACGCCAAATTGCAAAGAATACTTTCGAGATAAACGCAAGAGAAGAAAACGTACTAAATCCTATAAACGTTATGCATATGCCTTAAACACAAATAAAAAATGAATTAACATTAACTTCAAATAAAAAATAAATTAAAATCAAATTCAAAATACAAAGGAATTAAAATTAAATGTGAATAAAATATGAATTGAAATGAAATTTAAATAAAAATTCCTTAGAATAAACCTCAAATGAAAAATGAAATAAAATTCAATGCAAATGAAAAACATTCAGTTACTTGTTCGAGTTCCACCGGGCGAAAATAGTTTTGCACGTACGTTTTCGTGCTCGCATTGTCGTCTAGCGTGAATTTACGTTCAAGTATATAATATGCGTGACAAATAGCATTTTCTCGCATTCTTCGAGAGTTGGGTTTCATTGTAAACATGTCGTGATATAATTTTACGAAGATCGATGAAAAGTCCAATTGTCAAGGACGTGTGAATTTTCAAGCGAACGTTTTCACAGTGTGACTTTCCGAAAACTTAAGATAACCGTGAATAATAATTTTGCGCGCATAGGTGGACTATTATAAAAGAAGTTTAGTGATTCGATTTACCGAAAGTCGGTGAAGATGCTTATATTTTAAGTATGATTGAATTTTTTGACTACTTTAAAATTCGAAAGAAAGAATAATAGTGGAATAATATTACGCAAAAAAAAATTTTAACCTTTATTACAGAAAATAAAATTTAACAATTTAGAAGCTGGCACATTGTTTCCTGATGAATGAATTGTGTTTCTAGAGCCGAATATAGGGGCGAGATTTTATTTCTTCCTATGACGATTCCTCTTCGAGGAAGTCAAAATTGAAAAATGAACTCATGACACTAACGTAGTGACGATTGCTATTCATACTTACTCACGGAAGTAGGTTTGTGCGAATAAAAAGCAAACTTTTGCCCACACGGTCAACTTTGGGAGCGAATTAAATTAACGAAAAAGAAATGGGAGAGTTCTAATTTTTTTTACGTTATCTTTGTTCTCCAGTCTCTTCATGGCTTTCTCTCATTTTCCGTTCGTCTCTCACCACCCTTCGATCTCCAGTTTTCTTTCGCGCAACTACGTGTCCTCTACTCGATAAGATCTCTCCCTCTCGATTTCCATTTTCCCTACTTGCAATATCGTCTCTCTCCCCTTCCCGTGATCCTTTTTATCCCTCGAGCATCTTCTTCCTTTCAATTCAATGATATTCGTCCTCCAAAGTGTTCCGCAGGTCTCTGCATCCAACTACGTTGGTATTTCTTTCTTTCATTTTGTTTTCTGGAACGGATTCGCGGTCGTACGAACAAAGGGCTTGAGGATTCGCGTGCAAAAATAGCTTTAAAAAAACAGCGTGTCACCGAGAAAGAACATTGGGAAAGGGGCTGTAAATGTAAGAACACTTTGAACACTGTTCTATAGTTGAGGGTATGTGCATGTCAGAAATGTACATGCCTCTAACCTGTTGTCTAAAGTCCTTCCTCTCTGCTCAATAACGAAACCAAGAAACCCTTTGGTTTCCTGCATTCTTTCCTGCTTATAGTAGGTGTACAAATAAGTTCTCGGCCTGAGAATAAAAACAGCTGTATTGAACATTCGAACGAAAAAATGTTCCCCCCAGGTCTGGTGTCACATAATACCAGCCTAGTAGACTATTTTTCCGGACCAACAGCTTAACATAACCTCAAAATATACATTGTGAGCAAAATGAGTTGCAATAACGCGCATGTTAGGCAATGTATGCTTTTCGCGTTCGAATTGAAAAAATATACTTCCGAGGCTAAGGAGATGATTTGTCAGCCTTTGGAGAAGATGCCGTATCCATCAGTACCGTAAAGGAGTGCTATCAAAGGTTCCGGCTTGGCAAATTTCGACCTCGAGGGT